>JAOEGL010000001.1:151488878-151501378 GCA_034509955.1 Urosaurus nigricauda | reverse complement strand
TCACACACACACACACACACACTTTATAGTTATTGAAAGGGGCTACAAGTGAGTAAACCTTTCTGTGGAAAAAAAAACCCATAAAATTAAAATTAAGAAAACCACAAAATATTATGGACTACCTAAAACTGTGGTTCTCTTTATATATGATTCAAAAGAACAGGAAATTAGACAAAAATCTACAGAAACAGCTTCTAGAAAGGGCTAAACTGGAGTAACGTTCAGAAGTAAGTGGGCAAGCGATTCCTAAAATTTCCTTGCCAAATAATCATTTGCAAATTGAAATTGATCTATACTCACTTGCAAGGATTCATTTGTCTCAGGTTTACTTGTCTAAAATTGCTGCAAGTTTAATTCTCTTCCATCTTTACATATATTTTACATAATGTTAATTTGTTTATATATTTTATAACCTTAACTCTATTTCATCCTAACATATTTTGCACATGGCAAAAAATATATTCTATACTATATATATTCCTAAAGAGGATACAAACCATTTGGGATAGTAGCATTCATAAAAACATTCAACTGGCAGATGACCTGCATTAGGAAACTTAGTTATCAAAGTGAAAGTATTTCAAAAGTTGACCCTATTTAACTGTACCAAATTTTCATAAAGAAAAAGAGTATTTTTTTACATATATAAAAATGTTGGCAGGTTGTATGATTTACACATGTTTGAATGTTGAAAGTAAAGTTGCAGGTTTCCTTTCCTTTCATTTTTTTTAAAACATTGTCAGTGTTGGCAGGAGCGACACATAGCCTTTCAAATTTCTTATGGGGAAGAAAAAGATTCTGAATACAACAATTTTGTGTGATTTTGCAGGTGGTTTGAGCTATCATTTTATAAGTACGTTTGTACCACTGCCTCATTGGAATGTTCATATAATACTGACCTAATTATGCATAGAAAAAGATAAGCCATTTACTTGATTCATTTCTTCTTTTTAAATCAAGAAAGGAACAAAAAGGCTCCTATTTTCTGAAAGAAATTGTTCGCTTTTATTGCAGAAAAGTAGCAGCTTGTGCAGAACTAGAACTGTAACAATTTTATATTCCAAAGGTTTTGTGTGTATTCGGTTAGTTACAGTAATTATACCCAATAACTGACAGCCAAAATCACGTAGGAGAAAGCAAAGGCTGTTTTCTCACACAGGCCCTGCTGCAGAACATCTGCTGAGAGATTTGCATATTAATTAACCCATATTAACTCTAATTATTCTGGGAAATTATCAAATAAATTGAATTTTCTAATTTTAACCTTTCTTTTACTTGACGCGTGTCGAGGCTGAGAGGACACACCAGGCTATCTCACCTGGGCAATGAGCAAAGGATCTTTTTTTCTCCCTCCAACCCCCCTTTTTTGCTCCTTTAGACCTGGGGTGGCCTGGGGAGCTTTTGTATGCCTTGTGCTTTTTTGGCTTCTGTGCTTGGTAGGGTCTCGGTGCATTTGTTGCGAGATGAAACATGTGTGCATGTGAGCACAGATGGTGGATTTATACAGGGGTGAGGAAAGGTGGTACCTCAGAACAGTTGAGCAAATCTTAAGGTTTCTTCCCCACCCCACCCCCTCCTCCTCCTTTTTCCCAGCCTGTAGTTCAGGCCTGAGCAAATAAATGGGAGTTTAATTCAATTAGAGCCAGGCTTTAGTCAGTGCCTCATGACAGAAATTATTCAATATTTTTCCCCTCACATTGTTTGGTTTACACATCAGTGACTCCCTTGCTTTTGTACTCTGTTTAGAGTGGCCATAATGTGTTGAGCTTTTGTGTCTGCCATGTCACTGTCCCTTTCACTGTTGTCTGGTTTTGTCAATTGTGAGGTGGAATGATGCTATTTTTGAAAACAAGCAGACAGAGGTTCAGTGGGTTAGGATTAGGGGCTCTGCTTTCCTTGTGAGCAAAAGAAGCCAACATTGTTTTAAAAGCATCCACCTTTCCACTGGAGGTTAAATTTATTTAAGCTGTACGTTAAGAGAAAGATATATTTTTTTAAAAAAAAATAGGATGATAAGACTTTTTTGGAGGAATGAAAAGCCATTGGTGTGTTTGTGGAGGCATTTAAAATGAAACATGTAAAATAAGGCAGGAATAAAATGTATTAAATTTTATAAGAGTGGATGTGGTTACAATAGTGAATGGCATTCATATTTGGCAAAGATTTGAAAAAAATGGAGTTGCTGAACCAATATGGTACTGAAACGTTTCTGTTTAACCAACACATACAGTCAGCCATCCCTAGCCATGGGTTCCTTATCCATGGATTCAAACATCCACAGTCTGATTTTTTTAAAAAAATCAGTTCCAAAAAGCAAACCTTCATTTTGCGATTTTATATAGTGGATATCATTTTACTATGCCGTTGTATTTAATAAGACTTGAGTATCCAAGGATTTTGGGATCCACAGGAACAAGGCTCCTGCAACCAAACCCCAGTGGATACTAAGGGCCCATTGTATGCGTATGTGCATGTGTGCAAGCATACACACAAAGCATCCTCAAACAACATTTCAGAAAATTAGCCCCTATTTCAAAGGACGTATAATCCCCCATTTCTACCCAAAGACCTTTATTTTCCCCAGTGCTTTTAAGAAGTTCAGGGTGCCTCAGGAAGAGCTGATCTTTCCCATTATTTCTGGTGATGATCAAGGAAGAAACCTATTACCTGAATTTCACATATCTTGAAGAGAAGATCACCTTTTGACAGAAGGGTTCAGAAAGCAAAGGGAGAAAAGCTACTAGCCAGACAAAGAGGATTTTAAAACAAGACTTTCTGTTCTGGAAAGAATGGAACTCCAGAATCCTTTTCCAAGGAGGCATTGGCTATTTCTTTGCCTGAGAACATTCTTTTCACATACAAGAGATGACAACTGCTCCAGAAGGTAGGGTTAAAATTGGACTAGAGTCCAAGGAGCATAGATTCTACTGCTAACCTGAAACCTAAGATGTGTGGAAAGTTAGTTGGGAGTTGAATGCATTTATGAAAAATGACTCATAAAAAGAACTATTAATCTTTGGGGTGGAATGGGATAAAATGCCAGCAGCTGAAAAACTGCTAAACAAATATTGAAGCATTATTATGGCTTTTGAAAATATATTAAAAGTCCTAAAACAACAAACTTTTTTCCTCTGCAGAAGAGCCTTCAGAAAGCAGATTTCTTAAATGTATACCTTGTTGTGTTTGTTTAAAGTTGAGCAACCCTTTTGAGGAAGGTGATAGACACAATGTCTGTTTGTGCAAGGACACATTTCCCCTTTTTTATGCTCAGTTTATTCAAGGTTTTGTTTCCAAGGTCTTATCTTACTATAAAACTTCAAACATAGACAAGGTCTGCCCTCTTGTCATCTATCAGCAGCATAACTATTCAGATAGTTAAGTAGTTTATAATTTCATACTTCCAGATCTTAGGTGATCTATACAGATTGTATACAAATTGCAGTAATCTTCACCCTCCCAGCCCCGATATCTTTCAAGGAAGATAATAAGTATATGTTTCTCTATACACTTTTAAAGTTTTATCATGATACATTTTTTGAATTATTATGCATCCTGATAAAGGTTTTTCTAGGTGATTTTCTCCTTCAAGATCATGTTGAATAGACAATAATTTTATACAGCACTGTTGGCAAAAATATGCATATAAAATATATCCAATGACATAGGGAGAGAATTTTTTCCTGGCATCATTTTTCAACTTTGTGCACTCTGATTTACAAAAAACATATTTCCAACACACTTCTACACCCTGTTTTAGTTATCATTGACATGTGACATTTATTGACTTAAAGTCTGAAGTCAAGTTAGCAAGACATCACTTTCGAGAGTACTAGAGATGTTAACAAGTACGTGGAGCTGCTTAAGTCCCTAAAGTATAAGTTTTAACACTCAAATGACCCACATAATATTGATTTTTTGTTGTTCTTTAATCTTCCCCTTTCCTTTAAAGCAACCCTAATTTTGAAAAGCTAATACATGTTATTAAAGGGGTACTGCAAGAGAAATAAACTGTTCCCACCATGTCCAAATACGTCTAGGTATCTCTGGGTAAATAAACATAAATTGACTGCATATCTTTCATTTACCTCATGGCAAAACTATGGTAAACCATTCTATTGTATTATTATGTCATCCATGAACACAATGTAACTCTTCAAATGCTTTTAAAGCAGCTGGTACTATTTCAGAGGAGAGAACTGGCAAAACCATCTCTGGTTATTCCTTGCCTAAGAAAGCCATATGAAATTCACAAGGTTACCATAAACTGACAGGCAATTTGAAGGCACATAGACACACAATATCATGATGACTTTCTACTCAATTTTATTTACAGGACCAGAAATGTGAAGAGAATAAAATGCATTGATCAACATTTCTTTCATGCTTTGTCCTATAAGTTCCGAGTAGATTTCAAAATACTCCTGCCTTATTTTATCACCATCTGGCACTTTAATCTTGTACAAACCTTTGAGGTGTGTACATTGCCAAATGGACATCAATCTTAGATGCTCAAGATTTCAGTTCTGATTTCCTTGAATTAAGTCCAATTTACTGTATAATATGCCAGCCAGCCTAAAATTTCAGTGTTTAAATATTAATATATTTAATCTCTCAAAATGTGAGATGTGACCAATGTTGGCTATGACAGAAAACGAAGTAGTGCTCCATAGCCCTCAGACTGATATGACTGGTGTTGCTGAGGCTACAAAGTATATGCTATACCCAAAAGCTACAATGGAGTGGCAGCCTTGTTGATCCCATAATGTAAGAATCAGTCCTTTTAGACTAATATAAGAATGACATTTTCAGGTCCAAAACACGCTGCAGAAATAATCCAGTTTGAGACCACTTTAACTATCCTGGCTCAGTGCTAGGGAATCCTGGGAATTGTATTTTTTTGTGGCACCAGAACTCTCTGATAGAGAAGGCTGTCTTTAAAAACTACAGTTCCCAGAACTACATAGAGAAGGTTAAATGTCTCACAAAACTGCAGTTTCCAGAATTCCCTAGCACTGAGCCAAGGCAGTTAAAGCAGTCTCAAACTGGATTATTTCTAACTGCACATTAGCATGATTAGCATGGTTTAAAAAAAAACAACAAGCAGAAACCTTTGCACAACAAATATGTTGTATGATAGATCACAACTACTCCAAAGAATCCATTATGGTCTCTAGACTCAATAACCTACAGTTTGAACACTGTTAAGTAAATATGGATTTACATAATAGAACATAATAGCTCTGGCAGACCAGGCTGTTCTTTTTCTGTAAATTTTCAAACATTTTTCATTCAGTTAAACCATTCTCTTACTTGCTTTAGTTTTGTAAAACAGATTGTGATCTCACCTATACTTAACCTGAGCGACAGTCCTATTGAATCTCCAGGCAGTTATCATCTAAATTGGCACATGTAACTCTGTTTGCACTGTTAGATGAATATATTATTGTTTTAACGTGTTGTTAGCTTCCTTGAGTTACAATATTGGGAGAAAGGCAGAATATAGATGAATATGATCAAAGGTGATGATGATGAGAATACGTTTAAGCTCTTTTCAGGTGTTACTTACCTAGTTTCAATCAACATGCAGAGACAGGAGCATCTAGCCCCTCTTCCCTCCATTGCATGTGGAAAGCAAAAAGTCCTCATAGAAGCAAGAACCCTGGTTTTCCCTTACCCTCGCTCCTGTGGAAAGTCTCTACTTGATCAGAGACATATTTCCAGACTTGTTGCTTTCCATGCAGGAAAGCAAGGATACGGGACTAAGAATTCTCTTCTTCACATGCCAGTTGAAAGTGGGTAAGTAACATCTGAACAGGACTTCAGTGAACTGTCATATTCCAATGCAGTAGTGCATTATACCACTAAAGGATATCATTCATTGTTTTATCATACCACATGCTGCATATATTCTTCTTTAAACCCCAGGACAGATGACATTTTGGCATAAATAATTTGTTTGCCTATACTTTCTTTCTCTTTAAATGTTTTTTTTTAAAAAAAAATTAAAAAGCTTCCTCCTACTCATAATTTCTTGGAAGGTTCTTTTGTAAAGCTTTCTTGCTGCTCTTGGGCTAGCAAAGCAGCCTGAGAAGCACTGAACCACAACGTAGTCAGCCGCTAAGAGAGAATTATTTTGTTCTCATTCCATAAATCCACACCTTGTCAGGGGAAAGTGCTCCATGTCTGACTGATGAGAGGCAGCTAAGTTCACCTGCAGCTATGTTAGGCCTTAACTCCAGCAAGGAAAAAGGCTGCTCATTTTTAAGACCGATGATAACACTCCCTCAGGATAGACCAAGGAAGTTTCTATCAGACTCACCTGGCTGCCTGTACTGAGGGTCCACCTTTTCCCAGAGGCTGTTCTATCCATATAATTACACGGGAATCATCCTTGCTCAACAAAGAATGATGTATCCATTTTTCTTTACCCTAAGCAATATAACAAGGCAAGCAGTTTCTCTGTAATATTGTTCTTTGTTCCATCCCTAAGGATGTTGGAAGGGGGCTTATTCACACCTAAAGATTCCATTTAAAGGCTTCAAAACTTAAAAATAAAATCTTCTATGTTGTCCCCACTTATCTGCACTTTCACCTCGTTTTCTTTATATACCTGGGGAATACCTGCTTGAATGCCTACAAGGAAGTTGTAAGGAAATGTACAGTTCAGTTTCTGGTTAATTCTTGAAGGGCAGTCACTGAACCTGGATCAGACCAGTCAAACAAAAATAAGTGTTGTACAGCTGCTTCCTCGTAGACCAACATGCTTAATATGATAAGAACATGAATTCATAGGAGCCATTTTAGTCTATTTCATGAGATGGCTGCCTCAACTTGATGAGTGCTGGAACAATACCTCACATGGAAAGACCCATCTGAAATGTTTGATGGCTATGAGATGATGAAACAGGGTTCATACTGTGGCAGAATGCTTTTGACAAACAGCTGACCAAAAAGGTGTCAGGATAAAATGGCTATATACCAGCATCCATATCCAGATTCTTTCAGTGGATAGTTTCTAAAATGGTTAGATAAAGGACCCTTGTACCTTGAGGCAATTATTTATTATTTCTGAATCATTATTTCTGAATCAGCAGCTTTTCCATCAAATGATAAAGTAATAAGAAAGTTATCCCAATATTGAACCCAAGCCAGATTGTTCTGTCTGAAGCCTCTTTCACAGCTGTGTTTCAGTAGAGACATCTTTAAACGAGAATGTTTTCTTTGAAAGGATTGTGCATGTGTCATAACTACCTTAGAAATATTCAGTATTGTACAAATGGAGAATATAGTGGACAGCAAAGATGCATTTATGAATCAGAATTATGGTATTCAGATTTGCAGCCAAACTTTCTTCTGCTTAACGCCTGTTCTCTCAAATTCTCCAGAGTCTTACATTTCACGTAGACTAGAGAAAACTCACTATTTTGTGCCAATGTACTAGCTACAATGTATCAGTACTTCTTCCACTTAAAACTAAAACATGGATTCATATAGATATCTACTTGTTGTATGTCTGTGTAACAATAATTTAATTTATCATCAATGTATTGAAAGTGTGTGGGGGGGGGGAGGAGAATCCTCATAGTTTATGTCCTTAAAAAAAAAAGAAAACATTCCCTACTCCAGACAAATGATACTTCTCCAGGGTCTTTTTGGCAGAATTTAAATTGCAGAGTACACTATAAAGACAGTAGAGAACAGAGGCCTTAGGATTAGTGAAAACCTGAAAATAAGTTAGATTTCCTGGAGAATGATGCTGCCTATTGATTCTGTAGAAAATAACAGAAAATTAATTAGGGGGTGCTGGCTTGGCCTGAGACTGTAGCGTTGAGGGTGGGTGGACTTCTGGGAACCTGAAATCTTTTGCCGTTTTGTAGATGGCCTGGGTGTTCACATGGACAGAAAAAAACTAACATGGGGCTGTGCAAACTGCCCCTAAGGGGCAGACTACAGGTGTCTCCATTTTCTCCAGATCGGGGCCATGGCAACCACTTGCCGTGGCCCCAATCTGGCCTTTCCAAGGTGCAAAAAGGAGCTCCAAGAAGTGGCACAATAGCTGTGGCTGTGTGGCTTTATGGCACTCCTTCGCTGCTGCATACAGCATTGATGCCGGGCACCGTATGGTGTGGTGTGTGGTGTCATGCTGCCCTGGGGACAGAGCTGCACTACATGTTGTGTAGATGCTATGCCCTGACTATGTCCCCAACCCAGCTTTTAAGGCTGGTGTGTACAGGGGGATAATTAGGTAGACATGGCAGCTGGAAGTAGAAACAGGACAGTATAGAGTAAACCTTTCTTATGATAAAGCATAAAAGCAGTGGAAGAGCTCATGACAGTTTCAAGGCCTGGTAGTAGATGACTAGGCTCGCCTTCATAAATTGGCATATGGCAAAATTCTACTGCTTATTTCATGTAATAAACAATGGCTTAGGTTAGTGAAGGTGTCTATATCATCATTAAAATAATTTAATGGCTTTTATATTTCATAAAAAATATATTTGTGGCTTCAGCATCAAGCATAACCCAAGGGCTTGAGAATTTTTTTTGTAAGTTTTGAAAATGCTGTTAATGAGCAAATTCTCCCCTTTCCAAATAATGAAAATGGGATAATCATTTCAGCAATATCCTGTTTTAATCTAGACATTAAAAAAAATAATTGGTGACTCAGTTACAGACCCATCCAAAAGCAACACTGTCTGCTCTCATCTATCTTCAAATTTGGAGGGTTTTTAAAAACAGTTTAGACAAGGTTTCCACACCCTGCCCAAAGGAGAGGCTTTTTAGGGTTGGAAATGCTTAGCTTTTATTAAAACACACACCCAGTTTATGAAGCATTTAAGAACATGATTTAACAGATTACAAAAACATATACTATGACAAACCAAAAATTATTCTTGCAGCCACTAGGTGAGTCTCATTTTCTCAATCTGGTCAGTGACCAAAGATTTCTCCAGTGATGTACAGAGCAAAGACTAAACATAAAATGCTCCTCATATTTTATTTTTGCTATGACAGGACTGGGAATTGTGTGGCCCTCCAGATGTTGTTGAACTGCAGCTCCCAGCAGTCCTAGACAGCATAGCCAGTACAGAAGGATCTTGGGAGCTGCAGCTCAACAGTATCTTGAGGGCTGATTTCCACTCTTGCTCTCTTTCATCACTTGGCATCTTTAAGAGTGCTGCCCTTACCCTGTTGGCCCACCTTTTGAAAGTACAGCCTGGCAACAAGCCTGTAAATCTGAAAACAATTAATTCCAAGGAAAGGAGGCAATTGTTTTTAGCCAAGAAAATATCATTGTGTGATACTCACATTTTTGTACTACTTTCCTCTGAGGAATTCAAGTAATTTTACATGGGATTATTGTACTTTCTTATAACACCGACCCTGTGAGGTGGATTATTTGGTGGGGGGATGGTTTATGATTCAGGTATTCATTGGCAGTATACCTAAAATGGATAAGATAATACAGAATAAGGTTATTGACCAGAAAAGGAAATATCCATTTATAAATGTCACATTTGGCTTTTATTTAGTTTTATTGTTAAGACTGTAAGAGCTCTGATAAAAAAAAGTGTATGATTTACTTTCCAGTTAGGGTTCCCTGGTTAGGGTCATCCTGGGACTGAAGATTACAGGGCTAAAACAACTACTAATAAAGAGAGTACGATACAAATCTGAAAATTAGAGATGGCTCCTGGTAATGGCATTTAGAAGGAGTCCTGGTCCTAGATGTGGTTTGACAAACATTAGGAGGGGAAGGAGGAAACTGGCCAGGTGGACCCTCTGGAGATTCTGCAGCAACAGAGACTAGCAATGTACAGTAGGAAACAAGTTTACTTCAAGCCAGCACTCTCGCCCTGAGAGTTCTTTCCCCTTTCCCCTTGAGGAAAGAAGAGGGGCCAAGCCCTTAAATCTGAAAACCCTCATAATTATATCTATGACTCTTAGGTATTAAAAACATTTCAGGAGACTGCTGCTAGAAGAAGAAGAAGAAGAAGAAGAAGAAGAAGAAGAAGAAGAAGAGAAGAAGAACCTTTCCTAAATCTTTGTGCCATTCATGTACACATAATTAATATGGATAGCTAATCTGGGGTAAATTTACACTTTGGCTAGCTGTATCCCTGTACCCCAAAACAGAGTTAGAATATGGATTTTGCAAGGAGATTTGTATACTTGCTCTTCCTTCTCCAATACTAGGCTACTTTAGCTTCTGACAGTATTAAATGTTTGAAATGTACAGTTCATGTGTGATGTCATACCTTTATAAACTCTTTTTAAAAACTGGTCAATGAAGATAAGATGCTATCAAGGAAGATGCTAAGGCTTCTACAAGAGCCTTACCTTAAATAAGTATGGACTCAAAAAGGATGGTGGGATGTAGCTAAAAGGGCAGGGCCATAGAAGATGGGTGGACCCACAGGATTGCCAGTATCAATAAAGTAGCAGTGGGAATTGTGCATCTCTCTGGATGTTGTCGAAATGTGTCACCCACCATTGAGCCATCATTGGCAATAGTGGTTAGGCTTCCTAGATGGGTGGTGGTGGTGGTATGATTCCCACCCATGCTGTAAGAGATGTTCTGTGTTCATACCACTCCAGCTGTGTTCATACCATTCCAGCTCTGGAGCACCCTAATTGTTGAAAAATAATGTTGAAGAACACATAACGTTTAGCAAGGAAATGTCCAACATTCCTCTAGTTTTGAGTTTCAATGCCAATCATATGCTTTCATTTCAAGTAATTTAATTAATTTCCACAAAAGTCCCTTTTGCAAAAGATTATTCCAGATTGATACTTTCAGGAGTGTCCAACCCATGACTTGTTTTGCTCAAACTCTGAAAGATCCTAGATTGCTTGAATATCTGAGTGCCTTAGTGACTTTCCCTAGGCCAACCTGGCAGTCTGTGTCAGAACACAAGTTAGATCTCAGAGGATTCAAGCATGTTTGTTCAAACCTCAAGGACATGCCCTATCTGTCATCTCCTACACTCAATGGAGTTTTTGTACAGATTCCCTGCTGATAAAGAAGAAAACCATCACCATCCCTCCACTGCCCCTTTCCGTTTCTTTGGTGTTCGCTGGTCATGCAACAACCTTTCCAGCAGTACCCAAGATGGGGAAAGTTAAAGAATGATTTTCTTCATAGCTTTTCTATGTGAATGAGTCAGCAACAGATGCTTAATGCCAAAAGAAAAGAAAAAAGAAAAGAAAAAAGAAAAGAAAAAGAAAAAAGAGAGTAATATACAGAAAGCATGTGAATATGAAAAAGGGTAGTTAGCAAATGTTGAGCAAAGCAACTTCTTGGTGTAATAACCGAACTATGTGTCAACCTAATTATTGCCCGATTTGAGTGTTATCATTTGACTTGCCTCTAATGGCGGTGAGATGATATAAGAATGAACAGACTGAAGAGCCACGTTTGTCAGCTGCTACTGATTTGTGCTGTACAGACTATGGGAAAAACCATCCACAAAGATATTTCTCTAGCCAGTAAAAGACCTAGATACTTGGCTTAAATTTAACTGTAAAATTAATCCGCATGCTGATACTATTGTATTATTTGCTTGCAGAGAAGAATGGGGAAGGTTTGCTATAACAGAGCCTTGTGAAGTGAAAATACGTATTAGAGATAAAGCACCGCCACTTTTAAATATAGGGTTTCTTTTTAGGAATTCATATTCCCATATCTCACTACTCTCACTGCTTAGGAAGCAAATTTAAGTACCAGCTTTATATGCATTGGTAACCCCATATTACACATACAGTTTTACAGAAAATGAAACTTTAATATGATTCAGCACAAAATGGCACACAATGGCAATAAGTCAGATAATCTTCATATGCACATAGCTTGATCTCACTGACTTATCGTTGTAAGCACAGTGCCGTGTGGCAAATTTCCCTGCAATACAGTACAGTACCTGGGTGTAATTATGGACACATTTTGCCAATACGACTGTTACACAGAATTGTAATTAATTCCTCAGAAGATTACTGTGAGAATTTTGGATAGTGATGCCAGTTTTGGACATTTATTACTGCTCTTTAGTTGGTTTTTTGCTGTGCCTCAGAGACAGATGTAAAATTAGTGTCTATTTTGAGCCAGCAAACAGTATGTCTTACCCTCCTGTTTATTGAATTGCAGAGTGGAATTCTTTGGGCTCCCACTTCTTTGTGGTTTTGAAGTAATAGTCTGTTTATTGTGCCAACTGGGGCGCTCCACTACATGTGCAAAATTTTTCAGAGGCTCAAGCCAAAGGTTGGTAATTTGAACTAATGCAAAGAGAATTAAGATGAAGTTGGGATTTAGGTGTCCAGAGATAAAGGAGGACAGGGCTCTCAAACCTTTAATGGTTGCTCACAAAAGGGAATTCTAGCACATACAGCTTACTATCAGTGTACCTGCCAAAATTCTTTCTTCTTCATGACTGTTAAAGCTACAGTCTTTCTCAGTACCTTCTAGTGCATCTAGTCATCCTTAAAGTCTGACACATTGTGTG
>JAOEGL010000001.1:151431378-151481378 GCA_034509955.1 Urosaurus nigricauda | reverse complement strand
TGTAAACTATGTAGTTTGTATGAATTAATGGCTATTTGTGCATGAATATTTTAACTCAAGAACCTTTTTTTTAAATTTTAAGTTAGAAAATAATAAAATGTATATTTATAGCTCCATAAAATATTCTGGCTGTAAAGCTTTGCATCAAGTCACTTAGGCTTTATTTTTGATTAGAAAGCTACAATTAGATGCTGTAATTTCACCAACTAATTACTCATAAAATGGGACACTTGAAAACTACTGCAAAGATTACAAATTTCAGAATGAGCCAAGAATGGGTCTCTGTTTAAATGAATCCCCTTTTATTTCAAAAATTTACACAGAAATAAATTATTATTGTATCACATTATTCTCTTATCAAAATCCTTATTATAAGAAAAACAATATGATTTTAAAGTTTCATATACCAAAACTATTTCCCATCCCAATAATATCAAAAAATTCAGTCATTATCTTTAGATTAACTAGTACTATCTCTTTGTGTAGGTGATTTGGATGAAAATAAACAATGGGGCAGTACAGACCGCCCAAAAGGGTGGTCTGTATTCTCCCAAATTGTGCTGGTTGTAATACTTGAAATATTTTTAAACATATCATTCAATAAAATAGATAACTAATTCTTTTCACCAGTTAAATACTAGATCAGTATCACAATTGAACACATGTGTATAAAGGATTCAGTGTGGATAGAAGTGCACATCAAGATTTACTGAGACAGTTTACTGTGTATGTTCTCCTTCACAATAAGCTCGAATGGGGCTGGAGCTGGGAATGTTTTACCCTTAGAATTTACCTGCAAAATTTGAGATACATTAGGCCAGTGGTCCTCAAACCTTTTGGTGATACTTCTCCCTTTCCTCTTGGGTGACAGCACTAGTGCCTCCCAGTACCTATTTCTTCATACTGGTTTTGGAGCAGCCAGCCAGCCAGTGGTGACTATCCCAGCTGCATCCAGCTCACCATCACCTTCTTCTCTTCCACCTCATCCTAGTATGCGTGAATACACCATCAACAGGCCTGCTCCTCCCTCCCATCTGCCCCAGCCATACATCAAAAGGATGGCTGCCTGGACACCTGCATGGTGACTGGGCGCAAATGGAGGCACCCCTGAGAAGCAACTCAAACAACAACTGGGAAGCTGGTCACCTTAGCAGCAGCAGCCAAACAGCATCTCTCCTGTGCTGGCTTTGCAGCAAAGCCCAGAGCAGACAAGAGGCTTCACTTTGTACTCACTTTGTACCTGATCACTCTGGGAACAGCAAACAAGCAGCTGTCTCAGCAGCCAACAAGAAGCCTCTCACCCATGCTGGCCTTTTGGCAAAGGCCAACATGGGTAAGAAGTGTCTTGGTCATTGCTTGACCAGCTGATTGATAGCTGTTCCCAATGTGACCAAGTGCAAAGGGAGAAGCTTCCCCCCAATGAGGTAGGACTCCAAATCCTTTTTTGCCAAAGCAGAGTGGGGCACAGCTAACTTCCTACTTTTCACCCTGGCAAGAAAGAACTCTCATTCTGAAAGGGACAAAAGAGGTAAAGAATTCACCCTGGATACTGCTCTCACTCCTTCCCTATGGACATGCTTTCCTCACACAGTTTCATGTTGTTATCTCTCTCTCTCTCACACACACACACACACATTGGGCTGATACAGACAGCCCAAAAGGCTGTCTGTGCAGCGCAATTAGGGTTAGGGAGGGTGCAGCATCTACACCCTCCCTAACCCTAGTGCGTATGGACGCCGCCATTTTCAAATTGGGGTGTCCATATGGGTGCGCCATGATGGTGTAATAGTGCACGCAGCGTTTAGATAACACTGTGTGTGCCTGACATCATCACGCCGCAGGAGGGCGCCAAGCGTGCCCTTTCTGCAGAGCTAAAAGGAGCTTCGAAACAGAGCTCTTTTTTTGTACCTGCTCCTTGACATGGCCTTTAGATAGCCGCGCGAAGGATCCCGAGGGGAAAGGGGCCACAGTGGCGGCCCCTTTCTTCCCTAAGCAGTGCTGGGGATAGCAGGGTGCAGCAGGCGTCCAAGGCACCGCTGCACCCCGCTTTCAGGCCAAGGAGAAGCAGCAGTTTGCCGCTTCTCTGTGGCCTGGAGAAGTGCTGGGATGGAGCCTCTGAGGCTGCTGGTGAGGCAGCCCTTGCCTCATCCCAGCACTTTTTTGGGCGAGTACAGACCACCCTTTTGGGCGGTCTGTACTGCCCCATTGTTTTTTTCCCTATCTCTTCTCTTGGTCTATTCAACAAAAGAAAGCAGAAGCAGCAATGTAGTTCCAACCTGCCAGACATGTCCCAACAAAACTCACAAAGCTTAAGTAGGGTCCCAAATGTGAAAACTCCTTTTTGCTGCTACCTCTGTCCCTTAGCCACATGCTCTGATTTCTTATCTCCACCATGGCTCTAAAGGCTGCTGCTTCCCCTTATCTTTATTGTACGCCAGTATTTTACTGAAGGCCCCTCCACCTCCCCCTTTTTTCTCATTGCCCTCCTGGATATTTCCACCATCCCTGGAGGGTGTACCACTAATTTGAGAATCACTGCTTTAGGTAATGGTATAAGTTAACCAGAAGACTTTCTGTTCTACAACCTAAACTTTTATCCTACACTTTCCTCAAAAAGCTCAAAATAGCATGCATCTTCTCCTGTGACGTAGGTTAGACTGAAACATAGTGACTTAATAACCAAAGTTATCAAGAGACTTTCATGGTCCAATACTGTAACCACTACACAATGTAAGATATATAATATTTTATTTTGAATTTTCTACATGCATTAACTCTTGGTTCTAGTATTGTGTTTGTACTTTTTAAAAACAATATTAATAATTTAATTAGGTAAATTTATTTGCCACTTGTTTATTAAAGGGACCATCACAAAATCCTTTCCTTGATGAACAAACAAACAAAACTATTGTTTCTTTCCATTCCTAATATTTATCACAACTCATTCTCAATGGGTTTTCAGAATGCAGTTTTTATAATCCTGCATCATTGGTTGTGCTGATTAAGACTCATAAAACTTGCAATCACACAACATCTAGAGGTCAACAAGTTGCTGACCCCAATTTAATAGTGAATAAACTATGTCTGAGTCTCAAGATGGTTCCATATCTCCATGAGAGCTGTTTTATTTCTTTGGCATGTGTTTGACCAAATAATTTGAACTGTACTAGCAATCATTCCTGTGATCCCTTTTCAAACTGCTAAGATCCCAGGGAATGTACTACTGGATAGACCCATACCCAGTGACAACTGAAATGTCACACCTGGAGAAAACCCACATCGTGCAAACTCAGTTGCTCATCTACCCTGATCACTTTTATAAAATTGCCAAAACAAGGCCAATTACAAATGGCCTATTTTGTATTTTGGCTGAAAGCACAAGCTTTTTTACTACAGTTTGCTTGATGTTTGGCAAGCTGTTTTCTAGGGAGTTTATCAGATGATGGAAATTGGAAATATAATCCAATGGCAATCTGAATGCAATCATGGGGTTTCACGTTATTGCATATTAAAGTATCTCACACACAATTTCGGGCAAAAGGGAAGTCATTCCGAACACAATCATGGGTTTTACCTTATTTTATATTAAAGCAATTTCGAGCAATGGGCAGTCATTTTCAGGTAATGGGAAGTCATTCTGAACGCATTCCGAATGCAATTGAAACTCACGTAAATTTGCTAGACTAGCGAATTCATGTGAATTTGAATTGGCACCAATTGGCTCCATTCTAAAATAAAGAGAAATTCCTCCCATCTGATAAACTCTTAAGTGAATACAGGTACACCTCAGTTAACAAAGTGGATGTGTACCAAGGCATTACTTCTTCAGCAACAACCATAACAACAAAAAAATGGTACCAGAGGCAGAAATAACGTGGAAAACATAGGAATAGGTTCCTATACTACAAAAAAGAAGAGTAGTCAGCATGTTTCAGCAAATTATTTATTCTAAACTAACAATACGCTCATGTGAAATGAGACTATCAGGTCCACAAAGACATGCATAAGTAAAAACAAAAAAACAAAAAACATTTTGTGTCTTCTTAACATTGAAAGCTTCTTCCAAAATGCATCGTGGTGACTTTTTCTTTCACTCGCTTCCATGTTTGGGTGGAAAAACTTACAGATTTAAGCTTTTTAAAACTTGTTTAAGGTAGCTGGGGAGGGAGACAGATATGTTTCCTTCCTTTTCTCTCTGTTCTGCTTACACATGCTCAGTAAGGATTCTGGAGGAAGCTACTGCTTACCTTGCCTACACTATAAACACATGCCTACAGTAAGATTGCCTACAGCAGGATCCCATTCTTTCCCAGCTCAGTTTTTAACTATTATGTGGTTTATTGTAGACACATTGCTGCAACCAAGTTGCAGCCCATCTTTACCATACCCCGAATGTTGATGCTGGTACAAAAGCTTCCAGCTAGACAGAGGACAAGGAAAGAGGGTTGACAGTTTATAACAAGTCTGTAAATAGGTCCTTTTTTGTCAGAGACTTTGTTAAGTGAAGTGTCTGTGTACTAAAAATGTACATTCTTGTATTACAGAAGAAATGAAGGAAGAGTATGACACCATGGGGCCTGAAGCTGCCATTCAGACCACTGGAAACAATGGAACAGGTAAGGGCACATCTTTGGAAACCTCTCCTGCTTTCTCTTACAATTTATTAATTTGTGCAAAGTTTTCTATCAGCCAGATAGAATTTTTCTATCACTGAGAAAAGGTAGTTTATTTGTCTAGCTAAATGTTTGTGTTATACCTAATAAACCTGCACACGTTATTTCATGTGATACAAGCCAATATTCCAGACTTGATTTCACAGAAGTTACTAGGAATATTTTCATAGAAATCCATGTAGCTAGGACTGTTTCACTGGCATTTGACAACAATGATTTTTTTTTTTTTTTTTGCCTTGCCTTCATTTGTCTTTTCCTCATTTACTGTGGCAGTATACTTGGGAATGAACAAATTCCAGCACTGTTTCTCATATACCAATGGCTATGTGGAGTTTAATATATTTGGAGCTATCTTATTCTTTTTTTTTGGGGGGGGGGGGGGAGAGTGTGTATGTGTGTGTAAGTTGTATGTTGAATTATGGCAACCCCAAGAGGTTTTCATAGGCAAAAAATACTCAGATGAGGTTTTGCCAGTTCCTTTCTCTGAAATATAGCCTACAGCACCCAGTATTTGTTGGCAGTCTCCCTTCCAAGTACTAACCAGAGCTGACCCTGCTTAGTTTCCAAGATCAGACAGGATCTGGTGCATTTAGGGTACAAGCATATTTATAATGATGATGAGTAATGTTCTTGTATCCCAAAAACCAAAACTACATGTTTTATCAGGTGCATACCCCAGATGCCTGAAACTTTCTGATATAAAGAAAATGATTATGTAAATTTATTACATATATATTCACAATCAAACACTAGATCTGTTTTGGGGTATGTGTACTTCCATGCATAGTTCCTTTTTTTCCTCCACATTCCCTTTTTCTTCTCCCACTATTCTCAGAAACACAGTTTTGCATACAGACAAAAAGAAAACAGCACTGAAGCCATAGAAACATTGTTTCCAAACCCTATCTCTACTGCTTGGCAGAAAACTAGTAAGACATCAGATGTCTTACTCATTTTTGAAACAGCTGTAGCAGCTATTTGGATCTGATTGACAGATACGGTTTCAATGCAGGTAGGCTACTTATTGTCAGCCCATCAAGATTTTCACACTGGTGCTTACCATGTGTTAAGCACTGGTAAAGCACTGGTAAAATGTTCTTGAAGCACGAGAGTGTGAAAGCCTGTTGTGCTTCTAAAACATCAGTGAAGCACCCCCTCACCTCTACTGCCTTTGAATTGTTCACGGAACAGCCATTTCCTATTAACACAAATTTCCCATTTATAGGAAGCGGCTGCTCCATGAACAATTCCAGCAAGGATGGTAGAGGCGAAGGGACACTTCGCTGATGTTTTTAAAAGCACAATGGGCTTTCGCAACCTTGTGCTTCAGGAATGTTTTACTGGTGCTTTACCACCGCTTGACCCACAGTAAGCACTGGTATGAAAATCCTCTAAGGGGCTAAACAGACAGGCAAAGAGAGGTGCTTTCAGGCTGGCTTGAAGGTGTGGCGTTTAGATGACACATGCCTTGAAGCCAGCAGAAAAGTGTCCTTATGCAGAGAAAAGCCATTTCAAAAAGCAGCAGCTTTTTTCTGCTTCTTTCTGGCTCGAAGCTATGTCATGTGGTTATGACATGAGCATTCCAGCCGCTTTGGGAGCCGGTGGTGCAGTTGGTGGGGTTTCAATGTGGCTTCAGAAAAGGCAGCTTCAAGCCACTTTTTCCTGCCCATCTGTTTCACCCCTAAGTCTCCTTTTGGTTGGGGGAGAAAACCATGCCTGACAATGTCCTATCCCAGGTCAAGTCTCCAGAACTTAATGTAGTTCATAAATGTGAGGAGGTCATAGTAATAATAAGCTGATGAAGAGTGGCAGGATGTTTTTTTAAAAATATCTTTATTAATTTTCAATTATTATATACAAGTATACATGTGCTATCATATTTACTATATTAGGTGTCATATGATAGGTTTTAGTACATCCATGAGAGGCAGGACATTTTTAACTTCATGAAAATGGAGGCAAAGGAAATTTTATCATAAGGCACAAATTTCATATTTCCCTCACCTAATTTCCATCCTAAAAAGTTATTTTAATATTCCATTATGTGATTGGATGATTTTTAGTTAGCACCCACTAGAAACATTGTTAAAGAAGGTGGCACCCAAATGTTTCAAGGATTTTATTACTCACACATCTTTAATGCCGGCACACACCCACATGTTCTTATTAGACTTCATAACAAACTGACTTGCTTGGTTCGTACGGGGGAAAATAATGCAAAATAATAAATAAAACAATTTTTACTGGTGTTGAGGTTTGGGTCCCCCCTCCTTTTTTCTTTTTTCTTTCTTTCTTTTTTTTTTTTTTTTGGCATGTTAATCTTGTATATTGGAGAGTAATCTGGAAAGTCACTTTATTTCGATTACATATGAATTGCAACACACAATTTCAAGAACTCATACTGAAAAATTGTTTTGTTTCACATATATTATTTTTTTTCTTTTCAAAAGCCAAGAACATATGTTCTTAATTAGATATCAAAAGGTCCAAACCATACCCAGATTTTTTTAAAAAAAATATGGAAAATCGTGACCAAAACTTTTAAAGATTCTTTCACCATGCCTTTGCCATTTGCATGATTTCTCACAACAAAGCTGAAATAAGCACAGTAGTGCTGTACTGCTAGTTTACACATGTGCTGATATTCTTCTCCATGGCTTGCAGGCTGAAAGAGGACAGCATACAGTACTAAGAGTCTTGGATGGACAAATACATTTTTAAAACTCAGTTAAATTAAGAGGCACTTGAAACATTACTGGTTTCTATGGAATGCTGGTGCAAGTGCTTTTTTTGGTGTCAACTATCTGTGGCCGTGACAGTGTTTCAGAGCTTCAAATACATGGACAATCTCTGTATCAATGCCAGCCACAACTTGCACAACTGGCATGTGGCAAAAGTAATTTCTGAATTGATCTAAGCCTCTGGCCCAATCACACATGTATTAAAGCTTTTCTCAGTGGTCATCCCCCACACAGCAGCCACATCTAAGTTCCATCCATTTATATAGAATTTATGAATACCTGACCACATATGTAGCTGCTGTATATTAGGTCACATTAATGGCTAAATTGCTGTTTTTACTTTGAGTGATAGGTACACCCAATTCACATAGCAGATTTCAAGGGTTTGCATTTCAGCCCACTGGCAACTGATTCCAGTATCAGGCCCCTTGCAGCTGGATATCCAGAAGACTGTTAATATCAGTACTGGTATCAGTGTGACATCTCCCCATTGAAAAACGGTCTTAGATTCTGCAATAATGTTTCACATGCAACCTCTGAGTGGTGGTTGTGATGATCTCTAAGCATCTGAACATTAATTTAATCAACTCTGGGAGAGGTAAAATAAGTACCATGTAAACCAGCATTGCTTTGAGGTGTTACATCCCAATAAGTATCTTTAGGAAATGGTTGAGCAAATTCCTCATAGATTTTTTTGTTGTTGTTAAATTCCCTCCTCTCCTCTACAGTAGACAAGTACACTTTGCTGAGGCAGTATTTTTGTTTTAAGTAGGGAAAAGAGTTCTCTGCAGAGAGGAAAACAGAAGTAAAAGTTGGCAAGTTAGAAGGAATGATCGTTTTGAGACTCTAATCTGCGTGTACCAATGAGGGCCTGCCACTTCCTGCTTAATGAAGGCTGCGGTTTTATTAGCTTTGTTGCCGATTAGGAGCAGCTATCTCCATCTTACAGCAAAAGTTCCCACAAGAAATAACTGGCCTCCCAAGCTCTTGAGTGTCTCCTTTAAATATCTACTTTCCTTAGTGCGGTTTTTGCACAGCTCATATGATGTTATGCTACCCCAGGCTTTAAGGAGTCCCTGCCCCAGTCCTTAATTAAAACAAGACTTCCTTAGTGAGGTCACTTACTTTACATCTTCCTAAAAAGCTTGACTCACAGATGGGAGTGTGATTTCTGTGTGCAATTTAAATTCACAAGGAATCGATGAGAGAGTGGCTATATGCATAGAAATCTTGCAAAGGGCATATAAGGAGAAACTCCCCTTCAGTTAAAGAGCTATTCATGGATTGGGGGAGGTTGAAAACATTCTTGTTTTGCCACAACTGATCACTTATTCCACTGATGACCAAATGCGCCTCACCAACACAATAAAAACTCTGAAGCGCCTGATCTGCATACAGATGACATTTGATATTTATATTATTCTGTAAAGTATAATCACACTGCTAGCGTTGTTTCAGTTAAGGATCTATCTGCTCCTCAGTAAATCCCATAGTTTTTTAAGGTTTATAACTTAGACATAAACATTTGCTTTAGCTCCTGAATTCTTTTAATATACATAGACACTGAATAATGCTCAAGTTCTAGAACCTCAGAAACATTTACTATCAAGGAAAGGAATTACAGCCTTCTGTGCAAAACTAGAGTTCAGAATTGTTTTTAGAATGGTCGAAGGAAATAGAACACGAGGCTGCAGATCTAATGAAACAGGCAGAGTGAAAGAACAGTTCAGGATATGGGGACAAAGCTATGTTTTGTGATTACAGGATAAACAGAACCTCCAATTTCAAATAAGCCTCAATCAACTAGTTTTTTTTAAAAAAAAATAGAAATAAAACCAAGTGTTGTAAAATCTTATAGCACTCCAATCCTAATCATTTGTGCTGGGCTGGCTACAATCTGCAATGTTGGGTGATATATTTGCTGGTCCAGAAGTTTCACAATATGAATAGAGGCAAAGTGATAGGCTGAAAGGCCATTTTTACTTTGTGAACAGGACAGATACATACCTTCCAACGTTTCACAGGTGGAAAACTGGGGACACCTTTGGCCAAGGAACTCCAGAATGCAATCAAGGTGATAAAAGTTATTAATAAAGGAGGACACACAAGCAAGATCAGGCTACAGCAATTTGCTTTTCCCTGGGTATATAGGGAAGGACAAGATTTGGTCCCTTTTTTCCTCATCCCAGAGTTAGCTGAGTACAAGCTACTTTTCCACTTTGAACTCAGTTTACAGCAACTGAAGTAAGCTGAGGAGAAAGGGGACAGTTGAGGAGAAGAGAGAAGCCAGGACATTTTTAAAAGCAACAGAGCATAATGAGCACTGTCTCTGCCAAATCAGGACAGTTGGAGGGTAGGGAGATGGAGGTTTTTTTTTCTTTTGTGAAATGGAACAAGAACCTGCAAAGAGTCATGCTGCAAGAAGGGAGAAGGCAGTATTTATTCATTCCCTTAGCAGTTCTCCATGTCTCTTCCAAGATGGCTACACATATATCCTCCACCCAAATGTCCAGATCAGATTTTCAGGGAACAAAAGGCAGTTGCAGAAGGAAGAAAGGATAAATGAATGAATGGAATGGGTGAATGAATGTAAATTACTTCACTCTGTTCCTGATTAGTGCAAAATTCAGCATCTAGACTGTTCATTGGAATTCCATTCAGATAACATAGAACACCTTTTCTGAAGGAAGTGTATTGGCTGCCAAATCATTTTCATTCTGAATTCAAGGTGCTATCAATAATACAAAGTCCTGAATGTCTTGGGACCTTGATACTTGAGGGAACACCTTTCTATAAATTTAAAGTTGACCATAGCACTACAGTTGTGTAATGTGAATGGGCCATAGACTTCATCGTATGGAATCCTTGTATTTGCAGTTTAGTAAGTGATATTTAGAATTCTTAGCCATAGAGCTCTAGAGCCTCACCAAACCACAAGGCCCAAGACTCCAAAGGATGCAGCCATGATAGTTAAAATGGAATCATTATGTTACAATTATGTAGTGTGAAAACACCCTGGAATGCAATCATTATTTGTTGACTTACCTTCCTATAATGGTGCTATCACTACCTTCCTAGTGTTCCCCAGAAGCTGCTCTTATGATTTTAAGGAAGTTCCCATCCAAATATTTATTTGATTTCTTTGTCAATAACCAGCTCATCACTTCACAGTACATCACCAATCCAAGTTGTGTATTCAAATCTTTAACAGCACCACCACCTATATAAGCAGACAATAGCTTTATGAGAGAGAGAAAAAAATTGAAATGTTAGAAAAAGTTACATACTTCAAAAATATCTAATGGTAAAAAGTCAGTACAAACAAGAAGAGCTCTTATATTATTATTTCATACACCTAAGTCACACAGATTTATTCCACTGTACAGTATTGGTTTTGTCTGAAGGAAGATTCTTTCATCCAATAGAGGATTCCCTCAGTGCAGACATATAGAAGCTTGGGCAGATTTCCAGTCCTTCCTGCAACCTCTTCATTCATCCACCTAATCTTGCTCCAGTGTTGGAGAATCCCTTGAAACTGTGCAGATTTCAAAATGCCAACCAATTGCTATCATTCATGCCCTGTTTTACAGTAAATGTTTCTATGTAGCATGACCTAAATATGATTGGATGCCAAAGAACTACTTCTGACATGCCCAGTGAACTAAAGAGAACAGCAGTAGTTGCGTAAGCTTGACAACACATGGAAGTGATATGAAATAAAATCAACCTAGGTTCGAAACATGCTCTGGGGGCATGACATTTACACAGCACATGCCCCGAGAGGGCCCAGAACCACCCTGAGGCCATCTAAGGCAGCTCAAAACTGCTCCCCAAAGGAGAAGATTTTTCCCCCGCTTAGTGCCCTTGGGGTTGTGTTGTGTTATTTGCTGCGGCCCCAGGGTGGTAGTGTTGGAAGTGGCTTCTGGCCACTCCTTCCTGCCTATCTGCATCAACCCTTAGAATATCTTTCAATGAAAATATTAGCACGGGTTATTACTGGTTTGTTACCATGTCCCCAAACACAGGGTGAAATGCTAGGTGTTGGTAAAGTGGGTCCCTTCCTTTGGCAAGCTAGCCTTCTCTTGGAGAAGGTCAGGAACAAAAATATCTGGATGAAAATTTCTAAAGAGTATAAAGACCACTTCTAAGAGAGCGATCAAGGGTTTCCATGCATATACAAAAGTATTTGTATGCATGCATACACATATTGTATTCTTTAATTCTTCCTTCAACATTTTCATCCAAGAGGTTAAGATTCTTGTTTCCTGCTAGATGGGAAAGGGTGGGATACTCTTCTCATAGTGTGAGCATGGAGATCCCTCTGGACAGTGCCCAGTGGGATGTGGGGCTAATTGGAAACACAAGTCAAAATCTTCCATGTGTGTGAACAACTGTGTGCAAGGATATCTGGATTCTGTCCATTATCTGAGAGAGATAACATAACATAATCCAGGAAACTGTGTTGTTGTTTTTTAATGATTCCCTGAAAGTCATTGTCATGCAAATGAAGAACCAGGCTCAAGTCTAAAAAAGCTCATGCTACCAGCTTCGTTCTTTCAAGCATTATTCAGATGGTGAAAATAATCTGGGGTGAATCCCGGTTGAATCTTCATTGTCCAGATGCATCCTAAATGCACCTGATTCAGTTTTTTTTTGGGGGGGGGGGGGGGTGGCTGTGTGCCAAAAACCCACTTGACCTGAGATAATTGGAACTATTTTGTTTTCTGAGTGTTTTCAAAAGATTTGCGTTAGCAGCAGTGTGAATAACAATGTGAATAGTCCCGGGATGAGGCCATGCATGCCTGATTGCATCTTTCCCCTCTGATGAAGGGAGAAGAGGACTCTCCCTCTCTCATTCCTCCCACTGTCTCTTGGCAGACGATGGCTCCAAGGAGCAGTGGGGAGACATTCCTGCTACTGCTGCTACCTCCTCGAGACACCTGGTTCTTGAAGGGGTTGCTTGCACCCTTGGTGGGGAGGCGTAAGGCTGGCAAGCATTTCTGAGCAACAGAACACAAAGAGATGTTAAGAGATGCAGTTCCGATGAAAAAAATAGTGTGAATAACAAACCCAGAATCCATGACTTGTCTTATTCGAATCATCATGCTAAAAAAAAAAAAGAGAGAGAGAGAGAGAGAGATGCCTGAATAACCCCCTCAGTTAGTATCAAAGATGCTACTCCCTTTGCATTCTGATGTTCCAGACCAGTACTGTTATGTCTTTAAATTCTACCATAGGGTATGTGACAGAAAATAAGTATTATAAAAGTAAATAATTAAATAGTATTATAAAGGAACTAGAGGGTAAGAATGTTGCTTGCTAGTTGGTCAAGCAGGTCGTATCACCTCTTGCAAATAACATCTCAACCAGTATCCACACGCCAACCCACCACTGCAGCCAAGTATCCTGAAGATTACCCATTTAACTTCCTAAGCTATTTCAGGGTTGTTTATAAAGAGAAGATTTCTGTCTGCAATCCCCACACCTTTCCTGCGCCTGTCTTTACTTTAGCCCATTGATTCATCTGTCTTAATCATGACCCTGTCTGAGGAACCAATTGTGCCGTGCTTGTTTAACTTGAGCTCAGGCAGGTTGTGCATTGAAGAAAGATGCTGCATATTGACAGGAACTGAAACATTTTTATTAACAACATCCATGAAGCTATTGCCAGAATTGCTTCCTTCTGTAAATGATATTAAAGCATCTCCTGGGATTTAGTAGTTTCAAGCTACAGGTTGTGTTAGGCTGTTTCCCTCCTCTTTTAGAATTAGATATTTCATTTATATTTTGCTAGAAAATTGTCCCCCCCACCCCCCATATAATCCATTTCGGGGGGTTACAGTTTTACTCCTCAGCAAACAGAGGTGTTGTAAGTTGATTTTACTCTAACACCATTGACTACATATGGCACTGTAATGGATTTTTCTCCTTTATCTGTTGCCTTGAGGCAAAGATGCTAAATATTTCAGTAACCCTATGTGCTGGTTTCCTCCCTCAGTCTAAGTTACAATGATGTAAATCAAGTGCTGCTTTCACTCAATAATTATCAATCCAACCCCATTGATTTTAGGGCAGATAGTGCTGATTTATGCTATTGTAACAGGGAGCAGAATCAAGTTGATCTCTATTTTGGTAGCTTTATGAGAGAAAAGAATATTTTAATCATCTAGGCACTTAGTCATTAATCTGACCTCACCAAATAAATGTAGCAAAGCCTTAATAAGTACGAACAGTAAAATCTAAGCATTAGTAAAAGTGTATATGTGCTGAAGAGGTGCTTTCTAAAATCATCAAAAAGAGATGCTTTCTAAAATCCAGTTTAAAAGAAAATAACAGCATTGCTCTTTCAGTTATACTTGTACTCTGAGTTACACATGTCTAACACTTTCACACTGACAGTCTTAAACATCCATAACCGAAGAACAGATTGAATGCCAAATCTCCTGGATTAATAATTTTCTATAACAACATAGGTTTTACCAAATTGTTTCTGTATCAAATGTTAAGAAAAGAGGGAAGGGAAATTATTAATTTTAGCAATAGGGTGCTTTGTGGTTCAGAGGACATTATTTTTCATGGGCATGGCATGGGCAATAAAATATATAACAACGTTATAGTTTAATGAGGTGGGGAGGAGGGGGGGGGGAGAAAACCAATGCAGGCAAGAAAGGTAATTTTAAAGGCCTGCCATGCATGGTTGCATTAAAGAAATATGTGGTTCTGTTTTGTAAAATACTTTCGGATATCACATTATCTGAGTAACATATGTCCCTTTTTGGGAGGGGGAAACTAAATATGGCTTAAACAAACAAAGATATTGTGTATTTCAGAGTAAGCAAAGTTTTTTGTTTTTCACTTGAGCTAAAAATCTTTGAATCTTATGAAGCACAGAATTCTCATTTCCTGAACAGGCAAGTCTTGATGGCCAAATAGCAAGTCTTGACTCTTTTTTCCCTATTTGTCTGCCTACTTTCTCTCCATTTTGCCTTCACCTGTGTGAAGACTTGGGTGAAGACAGGGCAAGCAGTTTTCTCCCAAAGACATCGAAGTATCTATGTGATAAGGATGTATAAATTTCCTGTCCAACTCCCAAGGTTTGGACATACCCAAAGCTAGGGTAACTCGTTAGCCTATCAAGCAGCTGAGGTGAACATGTCAAATAGTAGTCTCTAAGTATTTAAGGAGAGAGAAATGCTCCCAGAGGCTGCAATTATGGCCAGTTTCTCAGTAATAATCTCAGTAGAATATAATTAAGTTACACATGAGATCAAAACAATAAGGAGGATTGAAATATTGTTAATTCATATTATGTGCATACATATCATATAAATTATACTTTTCATTCCTGCCCATTTAAAAACAGGTCATCTGTCATTAATGGGTGGTATTGTAAGAAATTTTACCAGATCTAGTATCTTCAAAATCAATCAGAGATTATATTTATAAGAGAAATAAACTAGGTGGAAGTGATAGCTACAGGATCAGGTTCAATATGTAGATAGACAGGTTTAACAACAGTGCTCAAACGGACATATGAATCCCCCAGAATTGGCATAAACAAAATAATTTATGATAATAATAATAATAATGATGATGATGATGATGTTTGTTTATATCCCGTATCCCGGTCCTCTGTCACCACTCACCATTTCTTTTTCTTTCTTTTTTTCTGTCTTCCCTTTCCCTCTTTTCCATTTTAGTTAAGAATGCAAATTGCACGTCAGACTTTGAAGAATATTTTACTAAGAGGAAACTGGAGGAAGGGGATGGACACTCAGTCAGTATAGCAGAGTACCTACAGCGCAGTGATACAGCCATTATTTACCCAGAAGCTCCCGAGGAACTGTCTCGTCTTGGCACTCCAGAGGCCAATGGGCAAGACGAAAACGGTGAGGATGGAATTCATTTTTAGCTACTCTTCTGACCTCTTGCAGCTGTTGCAATTATAAATGCACTACATGCCTGAGAGTTTACCTTAAAATTGAGGAACAGCTGCAGAAGCATGGGATTTCATGAGCAAAGATTGGGACTGTAATTTCAGCATATTGTGATTTTCTTATTTATTTCTTTTGGTCAGCAAATTCTCTAGGTAAATAAATAGCAGGGACAGTTAAAAACATTTAATTGTAAAGGAATGGTGTTCTTGCTGTAACATTAATTTTGGAATGACTGATTTTTTTTAAAAAAAATGAACAAACTAAGGATTAGCAACTGAGTCTTTATAGTGTTTAATAAACAGTTAAACAAAAGCATCCATGAACATTAACTGTCTCATATTGTATGTGAAGGCGGCAGATTGGTAGTTAAGTATGAAGCTTCCATAAATAAAACCTGGAAACCTCCTTTTTCCCCTCCTTCTATAGAACACTATTCCAGTTTTGCAACAGATTACAGTTTTGAATTAAATTTTGAACGATTCATACAAGTGTATGCTCTCTGTGTGCAGAAAATGATTGATGTGGTTTGTAGGCTAGGTAGAAACCATGGCATCCCAATGTCGGCAGATTGCAGTGATTTCTGTCAGTCCATCCTGGGCAATAAGCCCACTAGCTGCCACTCCTTCACTGACCTTGTGGTCTGCTGCTTCTTCCCTGTCCCTTGGTTGCAGACCTGCCACCTGGAACTCCAGATGCTTTTGCCCAACTGTTGACCTGTCCCTACTGTGACCGGGGCTACAAGCGTTTGACATCACTGAAGGAGCACATCAAGTATCGCCATGAGAAGAATGAAGAAAACTTTCCTTGCCCTCTCTGTAACTACACGTTTGCCTACCGTACCCAGCTCGAGCGGCATATGGTGACGCACAAGCCAGGGACAGACCAGGTGGGGGGGCTTGTTTTAAGTGATTTCTTTCTATAATAACCCCTTAGAGAAATGATATTGCTTTGATTGGCAATCATTATTAATTTTTCATGGCATTTTGAAGATGCAGATCTTTTAATGGTAATAGCTTTAATTGAGGTCTAAATGATTTTTTGATGGTCTCTTCTAATATGATTTAATAGTCTTATGTTCACGATCGAATGAGTGTGTTAATTTCTAATTTAGAAATTTTATTTGCACTTTAACTTGACTTTAGTTTCATTTTTTTATGTTCCTCAAAATGTGAATGAAATTGTGGCATTTTAATTATACATTATTAAACATCTCAGCAATTTTAATTCCATTTTTTACCTAGTTTTACTCTGTATTTCCCCCACCCCACATAGGATCTTAAAGATATTTCAAGAGTCTTCTCGGCTTTTCTGTTATTTATTACTTTTTATTTTATGTTTTATATATTTTGATCTAGTTTATATTTTTGAACCAATCTCATTGCACATATGGTGTGCACTTTATACTGTTTAATAAAATACATCCATACTAGGAATCCACCACTACTGAAATATATTATAATACCATATCTCCTATAAATCAGGTTGATTCATTGACCATATATGGATTAGATTTAATGTAATAGAATGTGTCTGTTTTGAACATACGATTAAGCTTCATTTCATTCTTGAACTAATTACTCCAAAGTGTTGTACCAGAAGTATTTTTGTGCTAACTAAAGAATCAATTCTTAAAACTTCTACTAGGTTGTATTACAAAAGAAATCAAAGTGGAAGATCTTAAAATATACTTATCTGCACCAGTTCCTTTTACATAGGAATTGTACAAATAGTTTCTTGTCTTGAAGGAAGAGAAATAGTACTCATCTAGGTTTATCTTGACAGGTTTTTTTTTCAAAAATAAAATGTATGTTTAATTAGAGAAACATGCATCAATCCCACCTTCTAGTCAAACAATTTGGTAATTAGCTCACTATCTCTCACTTGATTTCTGTAATCGATAAAATATTATTCCAACAGAGATTATTGTTTCATTTCGAAGAGTAGAAAGAATTATTAATCTCTAACTCCCCTTTTCCTGGAAAAAAAAGGAGACAGTATATCCCTTCCCCATTGTTTCTTACAATCAAAACAGAGCAGGGTGAGAATGACTGGATATTTATCCAGCCTAACTGCCTTAAATTTCACATGCAAGAGTGTGATTGTGTTGGCGCATTAGGAATGGTAGCTTTGGTGTTGAAAAGTCCCCTCATTTGCTCATGGCATTTACAATTAGTAAATTAAAATGATTGTATCATATTAACAGTGGCACAACTAAAGTTTATAGTAGTCCTCTGAGGGCTGTGGGGGGAGACAAAGCAGCTGTTGCTGTTTGTTTATGCAACTCAGCAACATATGAGCGCTGGTCCCTCAATGGCGCTCGGCGGGCTGGGCTCTGCTTGATCTTTGAAGGTTGCTGCTGTTTGAACAACCCTCCCTGTGTCCCATGTAACACCATCTGTCTCACTAGGAATGTGGGAAGATTCAGCACACCCTAGCAGTTGTCATACCGTTTCTGTGCTGTCTTTTCTGCAATAGGCTTTTGTGTCATTGCTGCTTGGGAGGGGAAAAAAAGCTGACCTCCTACCTTGAAATCCAGACTAGATGACTGCAGCTTTCCCCCCTCCCTTCCTCTTCTTTTTGTTCAGAATTCAAAGTCACAGCACTTTTCTCACTTGTTCAGAAAGGTCAGCTGTGTTTGATTCTATCTTTGTGCTGCTTTTTGACTTCTTTCTGCCAACTTTTTCACTTGTTTTGCCCATACTCTTTCACATTGCTCAGAAATGTGTCGGGTGTGTGCATATGTGTGTGTGTGTGAAGAAACAAAAAGATGGTTTGATTCTCTGATCAGAACCTTTTTTAAAGCAATGACAGCTTCTTGCATTACATAGCAAGGAAAACTTGTTCTTAAAATCGTAACACTAAAATATTCAGAGGCACAATAAATAATTTTTTTTAACAGTACGTTATGAAGAATTATACTTAGTTACAATATGCTGGTAATATTACAAACCTGTGTTTCTTTTAAAAATTAACAAATACATTCCTCTGAACACTGTGTGCCTCAATATAGTGCAGTGCTGATGAAAGACTTAAGAAATAATTCCTAACCAAATGCTGAAAGCACATTCAGATTTGCTTCAGGTTTACTGCCAACATTTTGATTTTTACAGCAGCACTGATGAGGCAAATAAATGTATACACAGATCTTTCACTCTGAGAGAAAAATACAAAACGGCTTTAATTATTTCTTTTCTTAAAAGAAAGTCTCTCCCTCCCTCTGTCTCTCCTTTTTTTGCTTTCTTTACCCACCACTCACATAGAAACACAAGTACAGATTCTATATCTATATCTATATCTATATTTCTGTATATGCATAAAATTCATGGTGGTGTCTTTACTCCTCCAGCACCAAATGCTGACCCAAGGAGCAGGCAATCGTAAGTTCAAGTGCACAGAGTGTGGCAAAGCCTTCAAATATAAGCACCATCTGAAGGAACACCTGCGAATCCACAGTGGTGAGTAGTTGAGGTGTCAGGGTTCATATTTGCATTTAGTATAATGAGCTGAGTTTTTGACAGGAAAAAAAGAAAAAAATAGTTAAACATAATTTTGTTTAAAACTGTCAAGTTATCTTCATAAACTATATTTAATACATCTTCATGTTTGTGTTATTTAGGGGAAAAAGGAAGGGGTTACAAACAAAGAGCTTTCACAGAATATCAGAATCTATTCCCTAACCGATTGATTGATTGATTGATTGAATCTAATTGCTTCCTGACGTTATTTCTACTCAGAGGAATTCAGATGTTTTTGTTCATTTGGCACTTAGGTGCCCTGCTGTTGAAAGTCTTACTTTAAAAAATAATAATGCAGGAAGCCCTAATGATCAACATGACAAGTGCCTCCAAACCAGAACCATGCTGTGGTACAGCTGCAAGAAACACCTCAAACTTCATTTCTTGGAACAGCTGCCTCATTGATTTTAGTGTATTATATTTGTACCTTATCCATCCATCCTCCAAGGGGTTTAGGGTAGTGACTTTGTTTCTGGCCTAGCTTCCTCACTGGGAAGGGAGCTAAGATGGTGACGAGGGCTGTAGAGGGGCAAGTTCACACCTCATGGCTTTATTGCCACCTGGCTGTCTCCCTGGGCAGGGAGCTGAAGTGGCGGCGGAGGGACAAGTGTGTTCCTTGTGGCTTTGTTGCCACCCGGCTCTCTCCCTAGGAGGGAGCTGAGGTGGTGGCAGAGGGGTGAACATACCCTTCATAAGCTTCATCACTGGCCTGGCTCTCTCTCCGGGGAGGAAGCTGGGCTGGTGCCAAAGCCACAAGGGGTGAGCAAGGGGGGTGGTGGCTGTTGTCACAGCCCCTCCCCGAACTGGGTATTACCAAGCCTGGTGATGCCACTGGTTTAGAACAGCTGTTTAGTGTCACAGCCATCCAATAATTATAAGTGAACCTGAGAAATAGCAACTTACACAAAAGTCTCACCTGGCAAGCTTTGTAGCTTTGGATATCTTCATTGTATTTTTCAAAGTGCACCTGTCAAATGTTTTGGCTGGATGTAGCAATGTGAAGAATAAAGCTGTCAGTTATCCTCAGCAAACATCTAGCATAGGCTACAGTTCTCTAGTAAGTGGACACTTCATTGCAGACACGTGTTTACTGCTGCATAATGAGTGAAGTGGACCTTTTATGGTCTGGACCTTGGGACCTCTCATGATGAGATCCAATGTCTGACTTATGGCAACCCTAAGGTGAATCTATCACAGAGTTTTCTGGGACTGAGAATGTGTGGGTCACTCAAGGTCAAACAGTGGGTTTCATGGCCAAGCAGGGAATCAAAACCTGAGTTTTAGTCCAGTGCTCAAACCACCACTCATGCCAGCATATATAGTATAGTATATATAGCTATACTATACTACATTATATATACTATAATGATAATCATTTCCTCGTTGTGATAATCATTTTCTCAGGGACACCCGATTCCATGTGCACTGTTCGAACTCTCTCTTGGATTAAAATAAATAGACTGAGTACATTAAGAAATCTAGGTGCACATCTGAACACATAATTGGGCATAGGAACGTGGTAAAATGAGGTACCATTTTACTTTTATACATTGAATTAGTGAACACATGAAAATCTTACATAGGGCTTTCCCTCACCCAAAAAATTATTTGATATAAACATAGGTAAAGCCAGGAATTCATTTATTTTAAACTAAAAAGTAAAGACAGTAAAGTAAAAAGTAAAGTAAAAACTAAAAAGTAAAGGAACTTCCTGACAGTAAGGGCTGTTCAACAGTGGAACACACTCCCTCGGAGTGTAGTGGAGTCTCCTTCCTTGGAGGTCTTTAAGCAGAGGCTGGATGGCCATCTGTCAGAGATGCTTTGACTGGGAGTTCCTGCATGGCAGGGGGTTGGACTGGATGGCCCTTGTGGTCTCTTCCAACTCTATGATTCTATGATTCTACATCAGGCTGTTATCCTGTGCATGTATGCATAGATGTAAACTCAACTGACTTCAGTGGGACTTACTGTATCCTCAGATAAGTGTGTATCCTTTTGAAGCTGAGAATTTGAAATTTTATCTTGAAGATACAAAACAGACTGATGAGGTTTGTGTAGTCAAGCAATGTTTTAATTCCAAAGCATTGTTTTGCTCACATAAGCACCTCTAAATATTATTAATTTCAACTGGATAAATTCAAGTTTCTCCAGCTGAAATCTATCAAAAGGGTCCTCATTGCACCCACTAAAGCCATGGCTTGACTCAGATAGACAAACAGGAAACCATAATTTTTCAATAAGAGAACATTCCCCCTGAATGAAAGAAGCTTTCAGTTAGGATACCCACTTTCATCACTGCCTCCCAAACATAGGGAATTGTAATTAAGAAAGTCAAGATCTTTAAACTGCTCTTTGATCCCAGCTTGTTCTCATTTATTGCAGATTAAATAAACCACAGTTCCTTGCTCCCCATCTTAAGGAAACTATGGTTTGTTTAACTTCATAGAATGTTATCTCACCAGCCCCTTTCTCACTGCAGTCACACTTGTAATAATGAAATGGGAACATACCGCTTTCTAGGCAACCATCACTGCACCTCTCTCATTTGCTTCTGCCCCCATCATGCTCTCTTCCTGCCCTTTACCTTAACCCCACCCTCCTTTCCTCCCTTATGCTCTACCCAGCATGGCTTTAGGTGTTTTTTTTAGCAGTGACTCCACTCTTTAAGAGGGATGTGATGGCTTAGTCATTAAGATGCCAGTTCTGATGATCAGAAAATCAGAATGTTGGCAATTTGAACCCAAGTGCTGTATGATGGGGTGAGCTGCTGTCACTAGTCCCAGCTTCTGCCAACCTAGCAGTTCCAAAGCATGAAAATCCAAGTAGATAAACAGGTACCACTTTGATAGGAAGGTACCAGCTTTTGGTGCAGTCATGTTGGCCACATGACCACCAGAGTAGTCCTTGGACAACACTGGCTCTTCAGCTTAGTAACAGAGATGAGCACCACACCCTTCAGTCAGTTGCAACCACACATTCATTTCAAGGGACTACCTTTACCTTTATCCCTCTTTAAAAACAGGGTTCAGTTTTAGAACAATCCTCTGCTATAAGAATTTACTGTTCAGTGAAGTCTGCTTTACAACCTATCTAATGATGACTCAGCTTCAGTTCACTTCCACAAGCCCCTTTTCTTTACCCTAGCATTAAATTTGTTTATTTGTTATGAACCTACAGCTTTAATATGCAAGCCTAGATATGGTACTGTATCTATCATAGGATTTGATATCCTGAGGGCCTTTAGAGGTAATTACTTTGCAGAGTGCAATAAATTTAGGCCTTTCCCCCCTGCAATTGCAGATTCCCCCCCCCCAAAAAAAAGTTGTACTTCTAGAGCAAACTTATCACACTATGCAGATTGCAATATTTGATAATTAGGAAGATGCAGCTCCCCCAAGATAATGCATTATTTGATCTGTCCAGTACATTTTCACAGATTTGATGGACACTGATTAACTATTGTATGTGAATGTGTTATGTAATGACAGAGGCTAAGCAAGGAATTCTATGACTGCTACTTTGGATAAGTAGAACTTGACAGAAATGTTTGGGGAGACAGGAGAGTGTGAGAGAGAAACTGCCTTAGGCTTTGTACCATGAGGTCCATATAAAGACTCAAGGTAATGTATTTCTTGTCTTTCAAGATATTAGCTTAGATGTACAATGATAAAATAGTATTTCCTTCAACAGCCCCCCCCCCCCCCCAGTTTTACACAGGCACATCCCAAACCAGGCACAACGAGCAGGGAGTGAGTAAGGTACTAACTCCAGATCAGGGAAATGAAAGTTACTGATCTAGCTTCTACCATAGCTTTCAAGGTGCCTGCTGAATTCATGTAGGACCATTCCAAAAGTACAGAAAAAGCAGAGAAACAGAAATGCAGAAGTACCATAGATCTGCATTTGATTGCCTCCTCCTCCTCTGTTCCTTCTTTTATCTCTGTTCCAGTCTCCTTCACTTCTTGTCTAATTGCAAAACATAATTAACTATAATGGTAAACCAGTTTGGTTACTTTGAAGGCTGAAATGGGAAAACTATGTTTCGTATAAATCAGATTGTTCCTCCAGATGGATTTTAGGAACTTAGGCCCTGTACAGACCAGCAATTTGTGCCGACCTGTGGGTGGAGTCAGGGCGCAGTGTCCTGATGCTGGGTGCCCTAACTCTGCCCCCAGGGCATCATGATGCCACACGCCATTCCAGATAGGGTGTGGCTTCATGGCACAACTCTGGTGCTGCATCCAGATGATGCAACGCCGAATGGGCACACCATACAACTATGCTGCTGTGGCTATGACACCCTTTGGAGGGTACAAAAAGAAGATGCTTTTTGCAGCTCCTTTTTGCACTCTCCAGAGGCTGGATCAGGGGCGCAGCATAAGATTGTTGTGGCCCCAATCCAGCCAGGAAAGGGGCAGCCTCCCACCACCCCTTAGGGGCAATCTGTATAGACCCTTAGTTCAAACCATTATTTCTAATTCTAGTTTGGAGGTAAAGAATGATTTGTACAAATCTCTGACTGCCCAGTCCAGATGTCATAGGTAGCAAATTGGTTCCTTGGGGGTTGGTTCCAGGACACCCCCCCCCCCATGCATACCAAAATCTTTGGATGCTTAAGTCTCATTATATACAGTGGCCTAGTAAAATGATGTCCCTATATAACATACCAAAATCAAGGTTTACTTTCTAGATTTTTTTAAAAAAAATATTTCCAAGCCCTGCATGATTTAATTCATGGATACAGACTCTGTGGATATGGAGGGTGAATTGTACTTTACCTGTACTTTACCAGAATTAGAAACTATGGCTTCAGCTGAGTTTCTGATATCCATGTGAAGGCACCCTCTGGTTTGTACAAATCATAATTGCCTATTTCACAAAGCATGAGAAGATACAAGAGAGTGGGAATAAGAACAAATAAATGACCCTGATATTCATTAATGAAAATCCAAACAGTTTAAATATACCCTTGTCTACAAGTAAACACACACACACAGAGAAAGTCTCAGAAAGTCAAAAGACTCAGGTTTTTGGTGGTCATGAAAAATGAGGGAGATTCAGTGCCCCTTTCTAGGAAAGATGACTACTCTTCTCTGAATATTGCCTAATGGGATATCTGAAAGTTTAACAATCAATATTAAAATAAATCAATAAATATCAATATCCTGAAGTATAAATTTCCGCTTAATTTAGAATTAAGATTGGGAAAAATGGCTAACAATCATAAACTCAGTAGCATACAGTGAACTAATTAATCTCTAGAGCACTGGTACCCAAACTTTTTTGGGCTACTGCCCCCCTTCCCTCTTTGATGACAACCCTAGTCACCCCGGCATATGGTCTACTTTTCTACTGCACATTCAAAGCAGCTAATCTCAGATGCTGCTCCCTTTGCACCTAGTCACTTTGGGAGCAGTAACTCAGCAGTTGGATGAGCAGCAACCAAGAAGTTTCTTGCTTGTGCTGATCTTGCAGCAAAGGCTGGCACATGCAAGAGTCTTCTTGGTCACTTTTTGACTTGCTGCTCAGTTGCTGCTGACTTTGCACTCTCTCATCCTGGGAGCAGCAACTGAACAGCTGGTTGGGTAGCAACCAAAAAGCCTCTAACTTGTGCCAGCCTTAGAGCAAAGGTCAGTATGGACAAGAGGTCTCTTGATTGCTACTCAGCCAGCTGCTCAATTGCTGCTCCTGGGTTATCAGATGCAAGGGAGAAGCTTTTCCTCAGAGAGGAGGGACTCTCAATCCTTCATCTGGGCAGAGAAAGGCACAGCCATGTGTATGTAGAGTGTCTGCAGAGGCTACATGCTCTGGACTGGAGACTGGTGTGGATCAGGAAAGGGAGAGATTTTAATTACAAGAGCTGCTCCAAGACAAATGACTCTTTCCAGTGATCAAGCACAGATACTCCTTTCCCAGAGACATCACCATCACCATCATCATTTATTGTACTTATACCCTGCTCTTTAGAACAGCTTCAAGTGTCCCCTCTTTCAAGAAAATAAAAGAAAAGGTTTCCTCTGCTACCTTTTCTCTCAGCCTGTCTAATAAAAGAAAGCAGAAGCAGCAGTTCAACTCCAATGTGCCAGCAAAGTTCCACCAAAGCTCACTAAGCTGAAGCAGGGTCCCAAATTTGAAAGCTCCTTCTCCCTCACCACCATGTACAATAACTCTTTGCCCCAGTCTGTCCTAAAATGGTGATGCTGCAAGATACAGAAGCAATGCCCTGTGCCCAAGCCTCATGAGAGTTTCCCTATTGCTGCTAACTACTGCCCCACTTCTCGCTCATCACTTCCACTGGGACCTGCTACTGCCCACTTTGGGAATCACAAATCTAGCTCCATACAAAGTGCTACTACTGTATATTCTGGTTTCTCTTCAGATTGTATTTTGGGGGGGGGGGGGGTTAAAAGACAAAAAATATGTTCTTCTTCTCTCTGTATTGAAATATTACAAACATGGCTCTGTTGTATATACACTTTCAAGCTCAATGCTTTACCCAATACACTTTGTAAGTATACTTCCACTCATGTATGTACTACATACAACAAAATATAAGCAGCAAGGAAAGCTGGAAGAGATCTTGCATACTGCTATTTGCAGAACTTTTGGATGACAGTTTCCAGCTGCAGTTGGAAATAAATCATTCAATCAAATAAATAAAATAAATAGAATCTACAGGCAATGATGTGATTAGTTTATAAAGTATATATCTGTAGAACAGGTTTGTCTCTTACTAACTTTTTTTTAAAAATTCATTACAGGTGAAAAGCCATACGAGTGTCCAAATTGCAAGAAGCGCTTCTCCCATTCTGGCTCATATAGTTCACACATCAGCAGCAAGAAATGTATCGGTTTAATCTCTGTAAATGGCCGAATGAGAAACAATATCAAGACGGGTTCTTCTCCTAATTCTGTATCTTCTTCACCTACTAATTCAGCCATTACACAATTGAGAAACAAGCTGGAGAATGGAAAACCACTTAGTATGTCTGAGCAGTCAGGCTTACTGAAAATCAAAACAGAACCACTAGACTTCAATGAATATAAAGTTCTGATGGCATCCCACGGGTTCACTGGTGCTAGTCCTTTTATGAACGGTAGACTTGGTTCAACAAGCCCAATAGGAGTCCATGCTTCTACGCAAAGTCCAATGCAGCACTTAGGAATGGGAATGGAATCGTCTTTACTTGGATTCCCAGCAATGGGGAGCAATTTAAGTGAAGTGCAGAAAGTCCTACAGATTGTTGATAATACAGTTTCTAGGCAAAAAATGGACTGTAGCACTGACGAGATCTCCAAGCTGAAAGGTTATCACATGAAGGACCCTTGTTCTCAGCCAGAGGAACAAGGTGTTACTTCTCCTGGTATTCCACCTGTTGGTCTTCCAGTAGTCAGTCATAATGGTGCCACTAAAAGTATTATTGATTACACGTTAGAAAAGGTCAACGAAGCCAAAGCTTGTCTCCAGAGTTTGACTACAGACTCAAGGAGGCAGCTCAACAATATTAAGAAAGATAAGCTACGCCCCCTCATAGACCTGGTAATGGAAGATAAAATGATAGAGAACCATAATATACCCACCCCATTTTCATGCCAGTTCTGTAAAGAAAGTTTTCCTGGTCCCATTCCCCTGCATCAGCATGAACGTTACCTGTGTAAAATGAATGAAGAAATCAAAGCAGTCCTCCAACCTCATGAAAACATGGCTCCTAGCAAACCAGGAGTGTTCGTTGATAAGCAAGCTCTCCTCCTATCGTCGGTACTTGAGAAAGGAATGACTAGCCCCATCAATCCATACAAGGACCATATGTCTGTACTTAAAGCATATTTTGCTATGAATATGGAACCCACTTCTGATGAACTACTGAAAATTTCCATTGCTGTTGGCCTTCCTCAGGAATTTGTGAAGGAATGGTTTGAACAAAGAAAAGTCTACCAGTTCTCAACTTCCAGGTCACCATCGCTGGAAAGAAGCAGTGCCAAGGTGGTGCTGGCTGCCACCAATAACACTCCCACTAAAGACTCTTTGTCAGCCAGATCCCCTATAAAGCCTGTGGACTCTATAACATCACCATCTATAGCTGAACTTCACAACAGTGTTACTAACTGTGATACTCCTCTCAGGCTAACAAAACCTACTCACTTTACCAGTATTAAACCAGTTGACAAATTGGACCACTCCAGGAGCAATACTCCTTCTCCATTAAATCTTTCTTCCACATCTTCTAAAAACTCCCATAGTAGTTCTTACACTCCAAACAGTTTCTCCTCTGAGGAGCTTCAAGCTGAGCCTTTGGACTTGTCTTTACCAAAACAAATGAAGGAACCCAAAAGTATTATAGCCACAAAGAACAAAACAAAATCCAATAGTGTAAATGTAGACCACAACAGTGTTTCTTCATCATCTGAAACCTCAGATGAGCCACTGAACTTGACTTTTATCAAGAAAGAATTTTCTAATTCAAATAGTTTGGATAAAAGCACTAACCCAGTATTTGGTATGAACCCTTTTAGTGCCAAACCTTTATATACCACACTTCCACCACAAAGCGCATTTCCCCCGGCCACCTTTATGCCACCAGTTCAGACCAGTATTCCTGGGTTACGACCATACCCAGGAATAGATCAAATGAGCTTCCTACCACATATGGCCTATACTTATCCAACTGGAGCAGCTACATTTGCTGACATGCAGCAAAGGCGAAAGTACCAGCGGAAGCAAGGATTTCAGGTAAATGTCTTATTCCACAATGGTATATTTATGTATCATGTTTCATAATTTAAATTAGCCTGATATTTTTCCTAAATGCCACAAACTTTTTACAAAAGGAGAGATACAAGACTGAAAGTCTGGTTTAGAAAAAGAGATGAAATTTGCCACAAATGTGACAACAAATAAATGTTCATTTGTTGTGTTATTTAGACATAATTTTCTGTATGCAATTTCAGTAAGTTTCAGAGGTTCAGCTTACCCATTCTTCAAAGAAAGCACTCCTGGAATAAGACATAGAACCCTCCCACAGAAAGATTGCTTCTCTATCCCCTTGAGAAATGGGTAAAGTTTGTGCTCTTAAAACAGAAAATGCTTGGACAATTCATATTCAAAATAGCCAACTCATTGCAAAGACTTCCAAAATAAATACAGTTTCTTGGTTTGTGGCTTCATTGGCACAGCCATTTCTAGGGGAAGGTAGTTTTCCTGGCCACTGTAACCCTTAGAGATTCCCTAGAGAATCACATGGAAATGATAATGCAGGCATAAGCTGTTTATAATATGTTCCAACTAATCTTTACAAAGCTATAAAAGGGATTATGAAGATCCCTAGGCCAGACTTGTTTTCATCTCACCTGTTCCATTTTCCACTGTTATCCATCCTCCCCACCCCACCCCACCCCCGCCCCCATATCCCATCCTACAGACTTTGTGGCAAAGTCTCTATAAACATTCCAGTTGTTAGGTAGTTTATCTGCTGTGGTCTTCATCATCATATACAACTCGTTCCATCCTGATTTAGAATGACATGATGTGGATCATATGTAGACATATCAAAGCTCTCTTATTCCATGTGAGATCACTGGACTGTCTAACCTATGCTGATCTACTATGACTGGCAGAGGCTCTCCAGCATCTTACACAGACAATTCCCACCAGCTGTTACCCAATCCTTATTTTAACTGGGTATGCCAGGAAATACAATTGGAACCTTCTAAATGCAGTGTATATGCTCTACCACTGACCTGTGGCTCAGTATGGGTGTGACTTACTTTGCTTCTAAACTTTAAGTAACTCCAAATGGCTAAAATTGTGGCACCTGTCCATTTAAATACAGCAAAGGATTTTATTCTTAGGAAACATTCGTAGTGTGTAGGAATTGTGTATATATTGGCAGACGGAGATTAACTGATACTTGATTTTTTAAAACATCTGTGGACATTCCCATATGACCTGTTAGGCTCCATTAGTAATTTTACCAACTAGTAAATGTTTTATATTTTCAAATGTGAAAATCAGGTATGGTTTAATGTTACAGGCAGTAATCCCACTCTGCACAATAGGAGCATAAATAGCACGGTACCTCCATAACAGCTGTTCCACTATTCCAATTTACAGTACATCTGCCCTCTTTGTAAACGTATTTAAGCCTATTTAATCTTCTCTAATATTAATTAGTGCAAACCTAGTCTAAAAAACTGAACTGTCTGATAGCAAATGGAAATGTATGTTATCATGCAAGTTTGCACTCTCTTTGGATCAAGACAAAATAAATATCAAGAAATTTAATAATTTACTGATCCACATTCATTATTGCTTAATGCTGAAGGCTGTTTTAACATAGATAGAACATTGATAAAAAGTGTTATTAATATTCCCTATTTCAAATTACAAAATTAAATATAAAAATGTAGCTCAAGGCCTTTAGAGGGGATACATTTAAATGAATTGCATAATAATAACATTTTGTACCTAAATATAAATTTCAATTAAAGCTTTTCTAAAACTTATAGAATATGTTTGGTGTGCAGAAAGAAAAGGGTTTTAGTTTTTAACCTGTACTTATTTTTATACAACTTCTAAATATTACCCCATGTTATGAACACTTCATGTTTTTTGAAAGTCTAAGCATGCTGATGAAGAAATAGGCCATATTGACCTGTGTGGTGCTTCTTTCTGTGAACTGTATTACAAAACAAATTCTGCCAAAAGAGACCAAGAACTAAGAGCATACTGACGTTTTATTTTTTTCACTTGAGCAGTAGAAACACACACACACACATTTCATGTCATTGTTTGTAAAACTCCTCTGAGTTTTCAAGTGGCTTACTCTGTGGCATTGTTTGTGGTTGAGGTGAGAGCCTTTTGGTTGAGAAACACAAACCTAAAGCCCCTCTGCATATCTCAATCAATTTGTTCTGTTCAGTTCTCAGGAGTTTGACCAGAACATGAAAACCTAACCCTAACTTGTATGTATAAGACTTAAAAGAAGAAGAAAAAGTAGAATTTGTATTTTTAAAGGATTTGGACCCACCATGGCATTCCATGAACTCCAGTTAATTCACAGAATTATTGAAAAAGTGTAACACCTGTTTATATTCAGCTGTTAATTACCTAAACATATTTCTCCTCGGGCTCTTAATAAAAGTTACCCATTACCATGTCACTAAAGGCTTTCTTTCAAAACAAGAATACATCTTCATAGAAATTGTGTTGTTCATTCAGATATTAATCTGGAATATCTAGAAATATATATCTTGCCACATTTCTTTAATACAGTCTAGAAGAGGTATTGATGCATTCAAAATAAGGAAGCACCAGTGCTGTTCCTCACATCTCTGAATCAACCCATACAATGTTCATATCCTTGTGTACAATAAATCCTCCAAAAATAAAAATCCATTATTTTGCTTGAACATCTCTGGAAACTAATAAAAGATTAAAAAAACCAGACATAATAACACACCATTCCTCATCACAAGTCCTCATCACCTCCACAACTACCATCATACAAAGATTCTTATTCACTGCCAACCTATACATGCCTATCAAGAATTAACACCCAATTAATTAATTAGGACTTACCCCAACTACGTATGTATAGATTTGCAGCCTAATTTTTAGACAACTTTGGTCCAAATAGTCATGCTGGATGATATGTGAGATCCATTGATTCAAAGTTAGAACCAAAATCTGTTAAGGATAATGTTGTGATGTTTAAAAAATATGATCAAGTGCTCTGCCAAACTACACTGAGATATGTAGTCCTGTGAGAAAGACTACAGATGTAAGATCAGTACTACAATAGGTAGTATAGAAATAACATATTCCACAGGGATGAAATTATGAAAGATAATGAAATGAAATAATGAAGGACAATGTGGGACTGATTTCTGTTGATTTGTCACTCATCATGTTCCTTGAGCTGGTAATGTAGTAAGAGGTCATTTGATTTTCTGCTCTCTTCATTTTCAAATATAGCACTTCTTAATATCAAACAGCAGAATCTCAACCTATGTTAGGCTCCAGACCCTACTGCTATGTCAGGAGTATGCACTGGTTTTATTTTAGCATGAATCTTGTACCCTTCTGTCCTAGTTTAGGGAAAGACTGACTTCTTGACAGTGTGAGAAAGAGACTAGATTGCTTTATTCAGTCACACTGCTTCCAGCTTCTGTCCTTTCTCTTAAATTCTGAGTGTCTGGGTGAACTTGTATTTTGCAAACATTTTTCCTAGTGTTCAGTTCTCCATCTATCCTTGTAATATATAGGATCCTTTGTTTATCTACATATTGTGGAATTATCACATGTATTTCCTCATTCCGACCAATATCCAGCCAGTGACATAAGAAGAGAGTTGGGAACATTCAAAATGATGACCAGACCTTTTTGGACTACCGCATCCAGAATTCCTGAGCCATCATACTACACAATACATACAGTTAACTTCAATACAGTTAAATCTTCCTAAACGTTACAAGAGATATGGGTAGAATTTGTTTCCATGGCAGCTTATGACACTTGAGACTCAGATGGCATCCTAAATATACTGGGCTAGTTCCAGACGGAACTTCCATGAAAAGGAGAGATTCTTTTATTTGTGGAGGAACAAAGATCCCCGTTGGGCTTTCTCTTTTTCTTCCCTCCTCTCAGATGCACACATACTGTTTAAAAGTCCTCCTGTCTCTCTGGAACAGGATGGGAGAGGACAGAGGAGGTACGGTGGCTTCATGGGCAGTACGAACAAGAATTATAGAAAATCATTGTCCTCTCCTTTCCCCCCAGTGCTAGCAACACTGTACTGACTCTAAGGCTGGATACAACCCACTCTTCTCTGAAACTGTCAGATACAATATGCAACTCAGACCTTTCCTATAATGTACAAATATATACATAGATATATTTCTCCACTATTTGCATAAGAACCCCTTTTAGGGTCTGGTTCCTCTGTTTGATGAGAAGTTAACAGAGAGACATTGAGATGTCTTACTATAATTCAGGACTGAACCATATTATATTAAATATTATTGCTAACGTATTTTAAGAACACAGGATATTGTATAACATCACAGAACAAGGGAAGGAAACATGATTTACATAAACCATTTGGTTGCATCACAGGGAGAATTGCTTGATGGAACACCGGATTACATGTCAGGTCTTGATGACATGACAGACTCCGACTCCTGCCTGTCCCGAAAGAAGATCAAGAAGACAGAAAGTGGCATGTACGCATGTGACTTATGTGACAAGACATTCCAGAAAAGCAGTTCCCTTCTGCGACACAAATATGAGCACACAGGTACGAATGACTACAACGGGTAGAAACAAGTTTTGTTGCATGTGATACATTTCAAAATATTTAACGAGTACACTTCTGCAACATAAGATGTAGCATCTGCTAAGACATTCAACAAGGCAGAAATAATGTGCATTGCTTAGCTCAATTTGATTTTCCCCTCACTGGTTAAATATGTTTGCACTTTCTTTTGTATTCACATGTATGAAGAGGTCATAGCTGACCAAAATAAAAATTTTTTTTTGAATATCTAAAAAATCTAAATATTTAATCTAAAAAATCCCAGCACATAATCTAGGCCTCCAGAATTAAATTGCAGTAAAATAAAGTGAAATTTTAAAAACTGGGTATCTTTGTCAACGGTAAAATTGAGGGGACTAAAAAGGGTAGCCAGTGATCTCGTTTCTCAGTTAGAATCAGTTTAGCAAACCAGCTCCCAATAATAGCTCAGCCACCCACATCTTTTTCAATAAGTCTGCTCTCAAGTATCTGTGTGAAGAGAATTACACCCAACAACCCAATTCTCTGGTGCAGCTGATTGGGCCACCTCCGCACTGTGGAAATAATCCAGTTTGACTCCATTTTAACTGCCATGGCACCATGTCATGGAATTCTGGGCAAAGCCCTGGTGTCACAACAAACTACAATGCCCGGAATTCCATAGCATAGAGCCATGGCAGTTAAAGCAGGGTCAAACTGGATTATTTCCGCAGTGCAGATGCAATCTCTGTCACCTTATCAAATTGAAGTGAGTTAATGCAGTTTTTTGAGCATGTGCAGTGAGAGCTGGAAGAGTGTCCCAGGGTTTTAAGTCTGAAAACACCTAAATTTTATCCACTCAACACTCTTAATAGTCTGCCCCGTGTCACTCGGATAATGATGCCAAAACTGGTCTCTTAACTCACAATTATATGGATGCTGTAAGGAGACCTTCCCAAGATGGCCTCTGCCAGAATGCATGGAGATGCTGCCACAGTCAGTTTTCAATGCTATCTGCAGGATTACTGTGTTTTGAAAAGCAGATTTTTTTTCCCACTAGTAAAATTTATTGATAGCTGTATTATAAAGAATAAGCTGATAAACAAATAAGCCTCTACAAAGAACAGGCTGTCGTGGATATGCCACTTATCACCAAGGGTGATTGCCATAGGTACCCGCACAATTCACAGAACTTCCCTGGCATAGTCTGCATAGTATGCCAAAACAGGAAAAGCAGATTTTAAAGTCTTTTTATGAAGCAGGCTTACCTTCTCTGTGTGAAAACTCAGGGCATTTCTAATGCCTGAGATAAACATCTGGAGGTTTTTTATGGAATGCCAACCTAAAATAAAAACTGTGTATTTATCAAGAATTGATAGTATTTAATATTTTAAATGTAAATTCGATACCTTTCAGATGTGTTGAACTTACTACCCCCTAGTCATTTTCCCTCGTATGCCTATTTACTATGCTGGCTAAGGATGATGGGAGTTGTAGTCTAGTGCCTCTGGAGTGTGCTAGCTTTAGGAAGGCTGAACTGTGGGTATAGATAAGAATTTAGAGTTAAATTCTTGTTAAAATTCATGTTCAAAGTGGAATGTGGCTAGGTGGGTGGGTGCATTTGTGTGTGCATCAGGGGTAAGAACCAAGATTGTAAACAACAGAGTGAACACTTAGATATGGTATGATGGACAAAATTTAAAGCAAGTTATGTGCACTTTAGGGATTTAATCAGAGATCAGTAGAAAAATAATGCAAAGATGCATGAGAACCTGTTAGCAAGACCCGAGCTTTGCTAACTCTAATTCCTTTTCTGTATATATCATTTAATAAAATGCTATCCCTTTGCTCTTTTGGGATTCTTTTCCATCTCATATAGTAATATTTACACTTTACACACACACACACACAGAGAGAGAGAGAGAGAGAGAAACAGCAGTTGAGTTCATAATAATAATAATAATAATAATAATAATGTTGATTCTGTTTAGATTAATAATGAAATTGGAAAGCAGAATTATCATTCAATTCTGTATGTAAGAAGTGAAGTCTTATAGCTCATCTTGGTTGGAATCCTCTTGGTTACTCTCAATTAGAGCAGACTCATTGAATTCATTCTTGAATGATAAGTCAATGCATAGATAAATACCAGTGATTCAATAGGTATATTCTAGTCAGGGGTAGCAACATGATTTAGACTATATTATATAGTATTTATCTATCTGTCTACCTACCCATGCAGTTTTCAGAATAATTCAAAAATTCCTCTTAACGAGCCTTTGCTTTGTTTTACTGGAAACATTCTTGACTAAATGAAACTCTGGTACATAAACAGACATTACTCCTACAAAAAATCAACTCTGGCCTTTCCCACATTGCTTACAAAAATAAAATGACCTTCAGTCTGGGATCATAGTCCAATAAACATTATTCTTGAGAAATATTTATCCATGCCATTAGTGTTTAGGAGGCAGTAGCTTTTAGTTATGACTATATCTACATCTTTACCTCGGCGCATGGCTCAACAGCCTCTCAACTCTCATTTTAAAAATAATCTGTCCATTGTATTTTGCCTGTTAATGTATGGGTTACTGTCCTCTGAACAGCTAGCCAACTATCAATTACATCATTGCTGGATACTTGGAAAGTATGATACACTAAGCAGTCAGTTCTCACGCACACTCCAGCAGTGGCAAAGGTGCATGACAAGTGGCTGATTGGCAGTTAATCACTACTCATGTCACAAGCACCAGACGAGCATCTCATTTGTCATAGTGTCTGGTCACCTCTGCTCCGAACTGACAATGCCTTTACACCCAGTAGTGGGGGAAATGAGCCAAAAATGTGTTTTCAAGGCAGTTATCTTTACTTTAGGTTCACCAGTCCTAGGACAATAGGTTTTCATAGCAGAGCTGGAAACGGTGAATGATTCAAATCCAGCTTTAAAAACCTATGTGCATGCAGTGGGAGCCTGTTGACTGCCAGACTAAGGACAGGGCCACCGGGGGGGGGGGGCGGATATTCCTACTCGCATTGACATGTTGATAGATGTGGCCAAAATAGACAAAACATGGGTCCAGACCCTGGTCCAGGGTGATTCTCCAGAGTGAAGAGTCTCCTTTTGCTCTGACTCAGAAACTCAAGAGAATACGCTGAACACGTGGACTGTGCAGCAGTACAGAGTTGGCAGGGAGGAGCTTCAGCCAGTGGATTGGAGAGGCCAGGAGGTGCCCTCGGTCAGATGAGCTGCTGGCTTCTTCCGACCTAGTCATACCAGCTCCTTTCACATCACTATCAGTGTTCAAACAGTGCTGCCAGTATCGGCCCACTGTGGGTGCCAATATTGCAGACAGCTTGTCCTCCCCCAGATCTGGAAGATCTGATGGAAAACCAGGTTTCCCCACCAGTGTGACCATGGGGATTGAGGGTGGACAGCAAAGTGATGCACCTGGGTTTCATGTGCTGCTCTTAGCGCTGGCTGTTTTAAAGCCCTTGATCACCCCAAACTCCCCAAAGCACCATTTATTTGGTCACAAAATAAGTAAGTAGGAAGATGAATTGTTGGGACCTCTTGTATTGTTCAATTTTTTAAAATAGCCATTAAAAAACAAACAAACAGAAATGGACCAAATGCCACTTTCAGTTTTGTTGTTCACTATGAAGAGGCCCCTGAAGAGTCCTAGAGACAGAAAATTGGCCCCTGGATCCATCATATTGCCCATCACCTGATTTACTTCGCTATAATTATGACTTAACTTTTCATAATGTCTGTAATAATCTAGTTTAAAGTCCTAGATAAGAGCAAGTAAAAATAAAAAGATATAATGTATTGTATTAAAATAATCTTACTATCAGTCACTACTGATTTCAGTTATTAAAATCCTATTGCGCTTGTTTATTTATTTTTTTAAAAAAATACCAGTACTTTTCTGTGAACTGGTAGAGCCTCAGCTTGAGAGACAAAAGGTGTTCTACAGATTCTAGTCCATGACTACCGTGCATTCTTTATTCCTTAGCCTCTTTTAGCTAGATCTGATGCAGAAAATAAAAAAGGATGTTTAAATCCTCCTGGGACTGTGGAAGAAAATTAAAGCAGTATTTTGAACCAGATTGTTTGGTTCATTGGCGTATATATTCCTTACGTTGCATTAATCAGATGCAATTGTTTGTTTGTTTGTTTTGAGTGGGGAAACTCTGCAGGCTCTGCATCTCTGCACCTTTCCTCTCCTGAATGATTTTATTACAACCATCTGCAAATATTACGGTTTACTACACTACTACCGTAAACCTCTTACGTTAGAGCTGGCCTTCATATATACTGGGATCTGGGCATATGGCTGAATCCCGTAAAGTTGGTCGGCCATAAGGTCCACAGATGTAGGCTGAAAATTTAAAGGCAGAAAATCTGACAAGTCAAAATGCATGCAATCACCTTGATTTGCAAAAACAGAATCAGCAAAGAAATAATTAATATAGCCTCTGATTTGGAACTAGCAACACTCTGCAAACCAAAAACAAAATGTATAATCCTGTTTTATATCTGTCCTTTTTATGAGATTTTAAGTCTTGTCTTTATGAGAAACAATTGAAAAATTCACCATGGAAAGTGAAATGACAAAACCATGGAAACTGGAGTTAAGACCTTTTGATTTGGGTCCCCTTCATCACTGCCCCAGATTTTCTTTGTGAACTTTAGCAAATACTAGTCCTATTCAATTTTGCAGCCTGCCCACAGAAAGGCTAAAAGTGGGGAGGTGACGTTGACATGCATGCAAGCCTCGCCCTAATGCTCAAGCCCTTCCTTCTCAGTCCTTGACCTTGTATTGAGGGTGACACCTGAAGGATGTGTCTGCTTTATCATAGTTCCTGATTATATAAAGGCTTCTATTTATATTCAAGCATATTCTCCCCTGCATAGGGATTCAGGCTTTTTGTTGCAGGAAATAACAGGAACTACTTTTACTCTAGTTCCAGTGTAAAGGTAACAAATGACAATTGCCTGTGCAGTCATGTTCTTGTCTACTTATGAGCAAATCCCACTGAATTCAACAAAAGCTATACCCAGATAAGTGTGTATAGGATTGCAGCCATGAACGATTTCATATACAATGCTGCATTAAAACAATTAGCAGAAGAAACAGCAGGAACAGAGGGTGGTACAGCAATATTAAATTCACTTCAATATATCAGGAAGAAGACATGCAAACTAACATGAAACTGCCCTTATATCCCTCTACCTATTCTTCCATACTAACCAGCTAAAGTTTACTTCAAGAAAATGTGAAGGCCACTTGCCTTTTTCTTCTTGTTCCTTGGCCTCTTTTGTAAATGTTAAGTGAATTGCAAATTAAACTGATAAAGTTATGGAAAAAGCCTGAGCGGTGGAACGGCTGTCTCCTCTATTAATATATATGAGAAATTTCAATCTGTGTTCGGGGCAAGACTCTCTGAACTGCAATTAACCTTTGCTTTCAGTGTCTGAATCATTATCCTTTCCTCATCTTTTTTTGGGGACAGTTAGTGCTTATCTTTTTAGAGTAGCACAAATAACAGGGGAAACTTTATAAGCCAAAATCAGGATCTCTATAAAGGCAGAGTCCCACTTTCCTTGCTCATCAACTAGTTTTTCTAGAAGAGTCTTGATAGCCTATAACCAGTTCAATCATTTTCATTTTGGCAGAACTTAGAAAGTTCTTTATGAAATGTAATAATATGGGACCCAGATCATCACTGCCCAGTTGTGTATCACCAGTATATCATTGTATCATTATATTTATTCTTCTTAACACTAACTCCCCAAACTCTCCATCTTTGAGACAGTTCAATGGAGCCAGTACAAGCTTAAACCCAAGAACATGTTAACAGACATAGAAGTTTATCATACTAGGAAGATCACAAAAAAACAGGATTTAAAAGAGATTTAGATTTAACGAAAACTTGCAAATGCAAGAAGTTTATCACACAAAATGACCCCTAAAGTGAAATAACACAAAGTTAAACCGAACGTAAAGCAGAGAAAACCAGCAGCTTTTTACTTTTGGGAGGTTCTGAAAGTAAAAAGCTGCCATTTTTCTCTGCTTTATGTTCAGTTTAACTTTGCATTATTTCATTTTAACAGTGACGTCATCTGATAAAATTTGGGTATTTGCATTGTTTTGTTTGTTTGTTTGTTTGCTTGCTTTAAATTTAGTTTAAATCCTGTTGTAACTCGAGATCTCTCTAGTGTGATAAACTCCATAGTTGGTATAGAAGGAGTTTTTTCCTTTCTCCTCTCCAGTGTGGCCCTTTGTGCCTCTTGAAGACTGGTTCTGTAGGGTTTCCCGCCCCTCTGCTGCCAGTTGTAAGGGTGCAGGGAAGCAAAGCCATTGGCTACTAACAGTTAATGAAAAACCCCATTGATCTTAGCCACTTTGGCTCAGCCAATCAGCTCCTTTTTATTTTACTTCTACTGTTTCAATTGCTCTGTTGTTTGCAATTGATTTATTTTGCCATAGCTTGTGTGTGGCTCATTAATTGTAATGCTGGTTTGAGTTCTCAGGCCACTCCATTGGCACAAGTTTTGTTCCCTGAGCTTCACCATGATGTAGAAAAATTCCTCCTCCTCCTCCTTTACCACTAACACCACTGCTTTTTTTTAAAGTAAATATTTAACTGCTATAAGATACACACTATAGAGAAGAAATCCAAAGATTACCCAGGGCTTTTCAGAGAGAACAAGCAGTTCAATTAATAGCATGAGGTTATAGGTCTGGCATTAATGCCTGGGCACCAGCACTTGGTCAGCTCTTCTTCCTTCATTCTTTTTCCTTAGATTATGATGGTGGTGATGGTGCCGCTGCTTGTGGTGCTGCTGCTGCTGCTGCTCCTCCTCCTTCTCTCCCATAGCATTCCAGATGCAATGCAAATCAAAACACCAGCACCAAAACATCCCTTTTTTTTCTTTTTTTCAGATGTTTACTGCTAAGGCCTGTGTGCAGCAAAACAAATCTCTGGTTGACACTACAGTTACTTATCCCAAGAATCCATTTGTTCTCTACTATGTGAAGATTTGGAGGCATTCTGATATAATGATGATGCTGGGCAATTGTAGTTTCAACCAAAGTTTTGTTTAGATGCAGTCAGGCCTTAGTAGTAAACATCTTTAAAAAAGAAAGAAAAAAAAGGAACCCCTGTTTACTAAGGAGTTTATCAGATGGGAGGAATTTCTCTTTATTTCGAATGGAGCCAATTAGAGCCAATTCAAATTCATGTGAATTCGCTAGTTTAGCAAATTTATGTGAATTCCAATTGTGTTCGGAATGCTTTCAAAATGACTTCCCATTTCCCAAAAATGATTGCCCATTGCCCGAAATTGCCTGAGATGCTTCAATACATAATAATGTGAAACCCCATGATTGCGTTCGTATTGCCATTAGATGATACTTCCAATTTCTGTCATCTGATAAACTCCTAAGAGCTGGTAAACTTGCTGTGGGGTACACAGGAACTCATCAGGCTGGGCTTGGGTTTGGTTAGTGGAAGTCTTGTAAGCCCAGCCACATATAGACATCCTATTCTTGTCTTCTTTAGCTAAGCAAACAAATTTAAAGTCAGTGCTTCTATATGGATTGTTGTTGGTCTTGTTGTTGTTTGTGTTGTGTGTCTTCAAGTCATTTCCAACTTAGAGTGACCATAAGGTGAACCTATCAAGGGTTTTTCATTGAATGATTTGTTCAAAGGGGATTTGCCTTTGCCTTCTAATGAGGCTGAGAGCATGTGACTTGCCCAGTGAGTGTCCGTGGCTGAGCAGGGATTCCAATTAGTAACACAGGCCAAAGAAAACCTGAAGAAAAGGGGAGGAAAAAAGAAGTTAATTTGTGTTGCTTATTATTGTGCTGTCTGTCAGGGAAAGAGATTTTAACTCAGAGTCACCTTTGATCAGGTCTGTTGGTTTTGACCAAGAATCCCAGGCAATCACCTGGAGGCTGTCACTGAACAGAGACCAGATGACTCTGCAGTGGGGCCAAACGTAATTGCTTTCTGCTGAGAGGTGCTTGGAGTTAAATCAGTCTTGCAAGTAAGTCTATAAAAGTTACTGGGCTATAAAAATATTTTTATTAGCTCTTCTATCCACAGATACCTGTGTTGGTAATGCATAACACACCAATGGCCTATTTTTTTTTCTTTTAAAAAAAAACCCTTTAACTTTCTGCGTACAGGATCTTGGCTGCCCAATCATATAAGGTGACTCCTGTTTGCCACTGGCAACTAGGAAAATTCCTATTTACAGGAAAGCCCTAGTCTTGTATAAGCCAGAATGACACAGTGGATAACATAAAGCTTATGTAAGGAAAGAGCTGAGAAGAGAAAACCATGCACGCTACTGTGAAATCCTTGCAGGAGGGGTGCCATAAAAATATACTTGGGCAATAATAGATAGGCAGACATTCATTTGGGTGGAAGACGTTGGGAAAGTATATATCATGCGTCATGCTTGCTTCTGCTGCTTCCAGGCAGTTATTATCTGGAGACATTTAAGGAAGTGAGGAAACATAGGAGAAAAGCTTGTAGGATGAGGCACTCCCATTCTCTGAGATAAGCAGCCTGATGGTAACAAGAGATTCCTATATATGTGTTTCCAAGCACTTAATAGATTTTAATTTTTAGTTTTTCCCAACAAACTCCTCTTGTACACATGCACATGCACACAGAGGCATATGTATGCACACACCATGCTCAGTGCTCTAAATAAGTAAAAATATGTGCAGCTTCTTTCCCAGAACAAATTAGTTTTTGTTGTTGTTTTCCAGATACGCCTAGAATTCTACAATTCTTTTCACCTTGCATAATGACATGCTCTGTTCTATTATGTAAGCAGATTGATGAGGGCCATCATGGCCCTTCTTTTATTTCCAACTGTATGTTTTATGAGAAATTCTCTCTCTTTTCAAAATAATAATAATAACAATAATATTTGTTGTAGTTTTCATGCTGATGGAAGCACTACTTTTATTTCTAAACTGACTGAGTAAACTAAATATGGTTTTTGAGTTCTACTAGCAATTCAGCTCTTTTCTTCTGCTACTCTGAATTCCTGTCTCATGATTTCTTTCTTAGGGCTTGATTCATTTTTTTTAAAAAAATTACATGCTGTTTATAGATAATTTTCTTTCACTTGACTCAAAACATGGATTACTTTTTATACTTAAATAATATTCAGTTTCTTGGAGTAAATTCAAAGCTCATGAAATTTGCACTAGAAATGCAAGCCTTTCTTCTTTGTAACAACAGAGCAAGTGTGGTATTTGCAATTATGCCAAATTGCATTTATAACGCACCTTTGACCGCCTCACTACACTCTGCCCATTAATCCATCTCCACCGGGACTACTTCTAACATCCAAACCCCTAAGTAGCTTCAATCAGCTGCCTTTAGAAAATCAAACTGCTGCCAGATGATTCCTTATGTACCTTCCAAGTCGGGAATTTCTCCACCCTCACCCCCAAAAACTACTTACCATTTATCATTGAACTAAGGAAATATACATCTTTCAAAAACACATTCTGTATACCCGTGTCTAAGCTCAAGAAGTCTGTACCTTTGGGCTTTTATGTATATTTTGCATGTGGCAATGAAATTTTAGGCCTCTGGGGAATTGTTTTTTAAAATGATTAGATATAATTATTTCTCACTGCAAATCCTAAGAGACCCAAGGATATGGGATAAAAGCACAGTGCAAACACATACACACACAAATATTTGCATAACATATCTTTAAACATATAATAATTTCTAATTTTATTTATATATCACCCCCATTGGTGCTTTATCATGAAAGAATAAAACAAGCAATAATACAGTAACATTTAGTCTGTAAACTAATGTGCTTTAACAGGAGAAAGAAGAAGGGAATAGAAAGATTTTGTTAATAGGAGCCATAAGTGTCTCCCTTGACAAAACTGCCTAGGTAATTTACAGTTTTGCTCTGTTATGAAATGTGTGATGCTGCCATATACTCATGGTGAAAAACTACTTATACATTTTGAATTATAATTTCAGTTGTCTTGGATGACAGATTTTAAAATTCTCATGTTAATGTCATCCAGATCATTTCAAAGGCGTCTCTCTCCACAGAATGAATTGTCTAACCATCTGAGGAGACGACGACTGGATTTTATTTAGTGGTCAAAAGGAGCGGGAGATGAAAGTGCAGTATGGATCCATAAGGCTGGGATAAATTTAAAGGCTAAACAACAAGACAATTTTAAGCTGTTCTTTGTTTTTGTACTTCAGGGCTCCTGCTGGATTGAAATATAAACATAAAAATAAACAGTAAATGCCTCCTCTTTCTGACCTTTTCAAGAAAAAGTAAAGACATCCAAAAATGAAAAATTTGAGAACCATCCCTCCACAGAAAATTGAGTTGATCTAGAAAGGATCCTTTAGTTAAAAAATAAAGATAAATATTGTTGTATATAGTGTTCCCTCTAAGCATTTCACCAGTAGACAGGGATGTTATTAAGGGATGTGGGAATGTGAGGTGCACCAAGTGACACCCAAAGGGGGAGGTAACACCACTGCTCTCCAAATATCTGCCTTTTGACAGAAGCTGTGGTGTGGTGCTCACCTTGATCCCTTTAAAACACTGGATCTGAACGGAAGAGATCATGTGAGTGGGACAAGGCTGACTGTAAGGAGAGAATCCTCCATTTTTTTTTTAAAAAAAAATATTCTTTTAAAATTTTGTTAAACACCAAATCTTACCAAATTTTCACTTTAACCACATGAAACTATGTACAAGTAAATACAGTTAGGCTGTGTGTATGATATTGTAATTTAAAGATATAATTTTAATTTTGCTAGTATTTACAACTATTGGCATTACGCGTACATTCAGCGATATACAGGAATTAGAATTTATGAGTAACCTTAGTCCAAAAAAAAACCATGCCTAAGGATTCTGTATGGTGTAGTATGGGAGGAGGTCAATGGGAGGGGTGACACCAAGAGTTGCCATACCAGCTGATGCCAATCCTAGTGATGTCACTGCCAATAAAGCAAGTTACCAGTGGCTGCATATGTATATAGAAGGGAGACTGTTTCTCCATGTTTCAAGAAGCTACTGAATGTTTCAGAGAAGTACTTTGTAAGCAGCTGTGCCTTAGTTTGCATCAGATAGTACATATAATACATTACTGGAAGCTGGCAGCTCCCATATCCTCTGCTCTGGATTTCAGTCTAGACTTTAAACAAGCTGTCCAAAGTGCTGAACACCATCCCCAAAACAGGTTCAGCGCCTTAGATATGATATCTTTTTCAAAGTACAATCTAAAAGCACTTTGTGGGTTCATCATTCCATTGACCTGGAAACCACCAGCTGTCTCTGAAAGAATGACCTAGGAAATGCTTCCCAACTTGGTCTTTCTGTGGCTATTGACTTGGAAGTACTTCATCAAACCATATCTGGCAGCTTTTCATGACAGCAAAGAACTCCCAAAAATATTTTCCTGAAAATATTCATCCACCTTCTCACATGTTTTCCTTTCGCATGTATCATTGCAGACATTTATTTTTCTCTAGCTCTTTAGTTCTTGTTTCCTAGCATGTGGTCATTCTACATTTACCACCCCTTATTTCAAAGCATCAAGGAAGGAGGCTTTCTCACATTTTATTTTCTGTAAAAAGAAAATTTAATGAAACTTTACTTCTCTATTTTTATTTTATCTTAAAATGGTCAGGTAACATGATGTGGAGTGAGCTGATGTTGGTAAACATAATTATTCTTATCATTTACCAAGGAATTTTCCAACCAGCATGATTGATATATAATACTCAATTGAAATATAATAATATACTGCTTTCCACTTTTAAAAGACCTGAAGTGGTTTAAAGTACATTATAAAATAACAAAACATTGTAAGCACACAACAGTTTTAAATTACAGGGTTCTGTAGAACTAGGCTTGAAGCAACTTAAACAGGCAAATGGTTGGAAAAAACCAGGATAAAGCAAGTGAGTGTTTAATACTTGTCAAAAGTACCCAATTGTTAGTACTTGACATATTAGAGGGCAAGGTTGTGTCACATGAAATGAAGTTTTGAGTTATCTGTTTCATGTGAATTCCCTGGTTGTGTGACGGTAGTGCTGTACCTTTATTAGGACCAAGAGGAACATCCCAAAGCAAGGCATCATAACTCTTCTGTCTAGTTGTTATACAAATCAAAAACAAAAATGACATCAAAAATGACAGTGTGGCAGCCTGTTACTTTGATCAGCTTTTATGACTAGCTTTCAAATAGTTACTCATAGTACATTGATAACCACAGGCCCTCATCACAATAATTGTGATAAACATTTATTATAAGTCGATCCTATCTTTTAAATCCCAAAATGCCACTCAAGGCCTCTAACAACAATAAAGTTCAGATACAGCAAATATAGTTGAAATGTGAAAACATATTTAAAATACGGTTTAAAATACACACAATTTTCAGAACTTGTAGGAGTTTTGCCACCTTCATATGAAGCTAGATCAGAGTGTTTAGTAAAAAAAAAAATATTATCTATGAAGTTAAATCACAATGCCAGGTTTAGGTTGCCAACCTAACGTGTTTAATGTAATGTCATATATCATTTTTTCTTATCATATCTTTTGATCAGAATGCTGAGGCTATGTAAGTATAAGTAAAAACAAAATTTAAAATGAAGCAAAGAATTTCTAAAAGCATATGAGCAGAATGGTTTAATCAAAGCCAAAACTCACTACAGGTAAAACATCACATTAAATCTCCAAAGGTTTCCTTTATAGCCATATTTTTACTACACACTAATTAAAATTTGCTAGAGTATATTTCAAACCAGAAACCTCTCCAGTTTGAATCTTACCCCATTCCCAAATAGGCTGCAGTCCTACATTTTCAGTGTGGAGTTAATTCATGCTTATCTTATAAGGATGTTATAAGCATTTATTAAATGATACTCCATGTGAAAAGTCTGGAACACCTGAGATTATTGTTTCTTGTTATATCATTGTTAATCCATAAATTTCAAGGGGAACAAATATATTACAGGGAGGAAACAGCTTCCACTTGCCTAACATAGACTTCCATATTTAGACTCCCTCTGACCCACAAGAATGTCCTCAGGCATGAAACAAGAATGAATGATGGATCAGGGCTATGCACATTCATATAACAGAACAGCTGAATTATGTAAATGATAGTGTATTGTTCAACCATTGCTCAGAAATGAGCACTTAAGAATCTTGCCATCCATCCAAGTGTGATTTTCCAGGGGTATTTAAAAACAAAACTAAACCAAACAATGCAGGCCTTACAAACACAAGTTTACCTTCTGATAACCTCTTTCCTCACCATTCCATCTTGTGATGTAGGGCCTTTTCTCACGATCATCTCAACTCATGGCAGCTTTAGGAAGAAGGCACTGGTTGTATTGGCTTGCAGGCAAATATTTTGAGCTTGTGTTGAGAAAGTGATTTCAGGCTGCCAGCACTCATACTGGATTTAGCCTAGATTTGGGTTTGGCCTGCTGCCGCTACCACATTTGGCATGCCAAATCCAAATCCTGCACATTCCACTTGCATGCCAATGAATGTCATGACTGCCTTTTCCTTGGACTGATACTGCTGGGAGCAGCAGAAGAAGTGTGTGTCTATTTGTGTTTCTCCCCAATAACATAAAACCTTGTACAGACATTCGTAGCTACTCATGGAGAAAGATTGTGATCATGTTAGCCAATCCCACCCCTCAGCAGAAAGAGGGAGGAAACTAGGGAAGTAGATGTGAAGGTGTGGGGAAACAAAACATGTTATATGTTGTTATGTACCTTCAAATTGACTTTGACTTATGGTAACTATCTTATAAATAATAATAATAATAATAATAATAATAATAATAATAATAATTTTTTAAATTTATAACCTGTCCCTCTGAATGAGCAATCGGGATGGGGTACAACAAGTTAAAAAGACAAATACAGTTAAAAATAACAGCCCAATCCCTACCTCCCACCCCTTAAAATGAAATTAAACTATCACAGAATTTAAAACAATCTCAATAAAACAATACAAATTATTAAAAAACATCATTCTTGGGAAGCCTGAAAATAGCACATGATATATGGCCAGGAAAGCTAAGTGAGTATCATTGGACACCAGGAAGATTAACCATTATCCGGAAAGGCCTGCCGGAAGAGGTGCATCTTTATGTCTTTCTTAAAGCCGTCCAGGGTCGTGATAAGACGCATCCCATCCGGCAGGCCATTCCACAGCCTGGGAGCAATAGCTGAAAAGGCCCTCTGGGAGGTTTGCGACAGCTTGTTCTTCATGCGCTGTAGCAGATTCCTCCCAGAGGACCAGAGCATGCGAGGGGGCTCATATGGGGAGAGGTGGTCCCTAAGATAGGATGGACCCAAGTCATGTCGGGCTTTAAAGGTTAAAACCAACACCTTGTACTGTGCCCAGAAACTAATCGGCATCCAGTGGAGAGATTTAAGCACAGGTGTTATGTGCTCTCTCCTAGATGCTCCAGTGATGAGTCTGGCTGCCATATTTGAACCAACTGAGGTTTCTGTATCAGGCACAAAGGTAGCCCCATGTAGAGCACATTGCAGTAATCCAAGCATGAGGTTACCAGAGCATGTACCACAGTTTCCAGGTTCCTCGTGTCCAGTAAAGGGCGCAGCTGGCGCATCAGCCAAAGCTGTTAACAGGCACTCCTGACCGTCGTGTTCACTTGACTAGTCATGTGGAGCGATGAGTCAAGGAGTACCCCCGGACTACAAACAGAGTCCTTCGAGGAGTGTGTGACTCCATCTAAGACTGGGAATTGTATTCCCAGACCTGGTTTCGGGCCTGAGACTGTCAGTACCTCCATTTTGTCTGGATTTAGCTTCAACCTGTTTTTCCTCATCCAATCCTTATGGAGTTTTATTGGGAAGATTGCCATTGCCTTCCTCTTAGGCTGAGAGTGACTTGCCTAAAGTCACCCAGAGGGATATCATGGCTGAAGTAGTCTCTCAGAATTATAGTTTAACACTCAAACTGCCACACCACACTGGCTCCCCCACGATATATGGTTAAGTTCCTGTTGGCTGGTGTAAGAACACTAGCATATAAGATGGCAGAGGTGACAGTGCAGTAGCAATGGTACAACAATCACAGTTGCTATGATAATTGGGATGGGGAGAGCAGCAAAAGCCATCTCCAGAAACTTGAAGACTAGGAGAGCATCTTAATCTCCCAATGGAGATTGTTTTCACTGTTTTCCCACTCTACTACTACATCCCACCCAAAAAAATGCATATAATGGACCTTTATACCAGTGTTAGTCACCAATAGGATCCCAGCTCATGTCTGCTGAATATTGCAATATATAGATTGTGGCTGCACACATTAGGGTATATGGACTAAGGCCCATCCAGAGGCATAATGTCAATGTCTGTATGTCAGCTGCAATCCAAATGAACCCACATATATTTCAAAAGATCCCCAAATGATCTTACTATCCTAGGGAGAAGTAGAGAGAAAGATGAGAAGGAGGCAGCAGTGCAAAGCACAAGAGTCCACAATCAATGAGTTCACTGGAGTGTATGGTCTAACCCAAAGAGAGAAGCCATAATTAAAAAGGAAAGGGATGTAGGAAGATTGGGATGCAAATAGTAGGAACAGTTTAGTAAAAGAAAAGTATACTGTAGCTAGAGGAAGGTGGTTTTGGTTCTGTTCAGTATTTCATGGCAAGTGCTAGAAGCAGTTGCTGTTTAGCTATCCTAAAGAGCAGAAAAGTTTCAAAACTGTATGTTTTTTTTTAAAAAAAATGGCACTTGAACATAGCAATATTAGCCTATTATATTCTAGCATCTATAATAATCACAGAGGGGTTTTTTTTTTTAAAAAAAAATGCTCTATTTAAATAGAGCCACCCCTTTAAAAAGTCATTGTGTAGTGAGGCCTACTGAGAAATTCTTGTCCACAAAAAACATAGTGTGTAAGTCTAACTAACTTGTTAATGCATCATTTCTTACTGATGTTTGTCAGTTCCATCATATTGACCAACCTCTTCCTTCCTTCCTTCCTTCCTTCCTTCCTTCTTTCTTTTAATATCAACTCTATTTTAGATTGAAGCTTGAAAGTATGGATACTATGAGAGGTGTCAAAGGCATTCCAGGGCTATTTGCAGCCTCTAATCAACCAGATGTGTTTGGGGGTGGGGGTACTAGGATCAAATTTCAGGCCTTGGATTTGAAATTGCTTAAAATAACAAAGGAAATACAGTATTGTGCAGCTGAAGAGAACTTCAGCATTCACTGAATGTCTGACAACTGACAGACAACTTCTCCAAATTACTTTCTAGGAGCAATTTTGCTCATGTAGCATATTTCAGAAGTTGCTGATAGGGAACTAAATCTTTCACTAAAGTTAATGGAAATTTTTCCTGAGTAAGGGCTTCAGCACTGAATTCTTAGAATCATACTTCTTTCTGTCCTCACAATTAGTTGCCATGCATGTGGTCAGTGAGGCAATGATCCCGCTCCTATGTAATTTAGCAGCAAATTTCTTAACTCCATGCCATTTCTTTATTCATATTTGCATTACCTTTGATAATTGAGTTCACTTATTTTGAATTGTTCAAATAGAGATCGCTGAAGAACTTACAGTTCCATTATCAACACATTTGAGATTGTATACTGGTGCTTTCCAGATGTTTTGGACTACAAGTTCCATCCTCACCCTTATCACCTGTTGGTCATGTTGGCTGGTAATAATGGAAATTGTAGTTCAAAAGAGTCAGAGGATTGGGTTTGGGAAATACAAAGCTATATTGTCTTTTGGGGTTAGAAGGCATTTTAAAAATCATCTAATTAAAATAAGTCTCAGAATTTACATCCCTGTGAGCAGTTCACTAAGATGTTGTGCTTGCCACAATACTTCAGAAATTATCCATAGATAATAGAAGGAATTTTAAAAAGAAATATACCTATGGAAATGGTTCTCTCCCCCCATCCCCCCAAGAAAGACCTAAGTACTCTGTCTTCTGTTACTCCCTCTATATGGAAGTCACCATATCATCCACTCATTTGGTATAGACATCTCCACTCATGTTCTTCCTGACATGGAAGTAGCATTGCTAGTATTTTTGGCACTAAAGAAGTCTTCAGATAGTTGTTGTTATACAAAGGAGGCCACTTCATCACAAAACTGAGTAAAAGCACAAGACATTCACTGCTCCAGAATGGTTGTGTGACTTCAGACTAGCTGGATTGTACCACAGTGCATTGGATTGTATGTTGCCTTCAATTAATAAGTCCATACTGTATTGAGGGATGGTTTAGGAGCTAAAGTTTAGGCGGTATGTCTGTGGTTTTTTAGATTTGAAAAAATGCTGGTTGTTCAGATACACAGTTATTAAGGAGATTAGCACACCGGCTTTCATTCTCATGCTAGTCACATGATGTAAACTCACCAGGACAGATTGTATTGCACAGCTCCATCCCTGGGCAGTACTCATCCCTTACCTGACCTGGGCTTGTCCTGGATTATTTAAAAAATGGGATGCCCGGGGATGTAGCTGAACAATAAAATCCATCCCAGTGAGTTTACATCCCATGCCTAGCACAGGAACGAAAGCCAGTGCACTAATCTCTTAAATCGATTCCCTGAGTCTTTCTCCCATAAAACAAGTTCTATACTCCCCCTGAAAGGGCTGTACATATTTGGCCATGGTTGTTGTGTGTCTGTTCTGTTGAAATGGAACCAGTGGCTATGCAGTTACAATGAAATAATTGTTTCCATTTAGCTCTAAGAATTTGTGATGCCCACAGAAATACTCCAATTATATGAATTGTTCCCAGCCTAGCAAACAACACC
>JAOEGL010000001.1:151138878-151426378 GCA_034509955.1 Urosaurus nigricauda | reverse complement strand
AGAATCTGGGGAGAAATTAGTTAGCTTTCCAATGTAAACGGTCCTATTTCAGATTTCATAAGCCAATACACAAATTAGAATAAATCATATATCATTAGCACTTTCCAGATTTTGCATATATTAGGATAAAATGCCCCCACAAAAGGTATACATTAATGAAAATAATGCACAAAAACACATATTAGGAAAAACATATACCACAAATGAGTATTTTGGAGTGAGCTACATACAAAAATTCGTATGTTAGAACAAATATACAAGAAAATGTGCACAAGTTTTCCTGGTGATTTTTAATAAATAGCAAACTGATGTGGAAACTGGACAAAACAAAAATTGGAGAAGTTAGAAACTGAAGGAAAGTAACAGATTTCTCCATCCATACTACCTGTTGTTGTGTGCCTCCATGTCATTTCTGAATTACAGCAATCCTAAGGCAACCTGTTGACTTAGGGTGACCACATGCATTTCATAGGGTTTTCTTGGCAAGTTTCTTCAGAGGGGTTTTGCCATGGCCATCCTTTGAGGCTGAGAGAGTGTGACTTCCTGGAGGTCACTTTGAGTTAAATATGTGAAGGCTCTCTCTGCCAATGCAAATAACTATTAGGTTTTGTATGCTTTCGGGCAGCCACCCTAAAGTAAAATCAAATCAATCCCAGATGGTTGTCATTTGTTTATACATTATAATACAGACATGTTACATTCCCCTTTCTGGCTTATCATTGTGACTATAAGTTTTAAATAGAGGCTTGGTAACAATAATTATGGTACAGTACATCAGGTAAGCAGATAAGCACAGTGGTAAGCACACCATATCAGGCATCTAGAATAAAAGACACAGTCCAAAATTCTGCATATGTAGAAGTTCATTGGCCTCTGCAAAATTCATATTACAACGTTCAGTGTTACAGAGTGTTATCTCATAAAAGAAACCAAAGACACTTGGGAATGGAATGCCATACATGCATTAGAATATGCTGAACTTTGGTTATTGTTTGTGTAGTTACTAAGATTCTAATAGCACACTCCTTTGCATGTCTGCAAGAGCCAGCGTGGCATAGTGATTTGAGTGTTAGACTACAACTGTGGAGATGAGGGTTCGATTCCCAACTCAGCCATAAACCCACTATGTGAAGACAGTGGCAAACCTCTTCTGAACAAATCTTGCCAAGAAAACTCCACGATAGGTTCACCTTAGGGTCACAATTAATCGGAAATGATGTGAAGGCACAACACACACAGACATGTATGCTTAGTCCACTCCATAGTACAGTGATTCTCAAACTTTAGTTTTCCAGATGTTTTGGACTTCAGCTCCCAGAACTCCTCACTATTGACCAAGCTAACAGTGGCTTTTGGGCGCTGAAGTCCAAAACACTTGGAGGATCAAAGTTTCAGAATCACTGTGCTAGTGGGACTTAATATCAGGTGAATGTGCTTTAGGTAGCAGCCATAATTACAGCATTATAAAGAAGAAGAAATTACAGTGGGCCCTTGGTATATACTGGGGGATGGTTCCAGGACCACCACCCTGCCCTGTGGATTCTGAAATCTGTGGATGTTCTAGTCCCATTAAATACAATGGCATAGTAAAATGTTGTTCCTTATATAAAATGGAAAAATCAAGCTTTGCTTTTTAGAGTATATATATATATATATATATGGCCATGGATGTTTGAATCCATGGATAAAAAATCCGTGGATATGGAGGGCTGACTGTATGTAATTAAACATGCTCAGTTTAGAGCCATTTCTTGTATTAGGGAGAAGCAAGGTACAAAAGTAGTCTACATTCTTCCTCCCTGTACTCACCCACTGTAATCCATATTGAGACTCACTGCTCTCACCTACAGTGTGGTCTGTGAGTCACCACTGTCCCTTGACCTTAACAGACATCATCAAAGGTGACACCTACTATACAAATGTGGTCTCTTTCTTTTACTGCAGACAGTGGGAGAGGAGACGCTGTATTTGCTTGCTTTCCTTTCCCTGCATTTAGCATGAAAGGCAATGGACTATTTATTTATTTATCTAAATATTTTTCGTCTGCCCAATATCATCTGATCTTCAGAGTGCAATACATGAAAGCACTTTACAAGAATTTGAACAGGAGCTGAAACAAAATAAAACCTCCTTTTGGATGGATCAAAAACTAAGCCATAATGTCACTAGATCCCACTAAGCAACAGACATTGGAAATGTTTGTGAGAGAATGTATATGCCTTCAAGTCACCTGTTGACTTATGGTGACCCCATGCATTTCATAGGCTTTTCTTAGGTAAGGCATATATTTTCCCACTTTCCCCATGAAAAAGAATGCACTCCTACATGCTGGATCCACAGTGAAGAGCATCTTGGCAGATCACAGATGCCCCTTAAGTTCTCATACTGTTTTCTGACTATCACCAGCATTTCCTGGCCATGTGGTACTCCAGGAAATAAAATTTAAGTTCCATTAGTAAGACAAAAAGAGATGTTCCTCTGGAGATCCAAGTTGCTTTTGTCCTTTGTGAAGCTACAAGCTTCTTTGTTAGGTAGAGAGCACTGAATTTCTAAGGAAGTTCTCATCGTTTTTGCATTAGGAAACATTTTTAAGTGCTGTTGTGGTAAATCATGCCAAATGTACTCTAGGGTTATTTTAAAAGAAAAAAAATGTATTATCTTTGTTGGAGATAAAATCCTGAAATGGTTAAGTCTTAGTCCATTGGCCCTCTCTTATTCCCAGATGTGACTAAAACATGGTATCTTACATCCAGAAAACATATCCTTTGTTGGCCATGTAGCAAAGGACAATATCATCCATAATCCACATAACAGTGATACTTTTATTGGATCAGCCAAAATGTGCAAAATACATGTTGCAATCTTTCAATGTTTCAGTGTTTCCTCATGCAAAAACATGGAGGGTTTCTTTAGAAATTCAGTGCTCTCTGCCTAACAAAAGAGCTTGTAGCTTCACAAAGGACAGAAGCAACTTTGCAACAAGACAAGACAATACTGCAAGGGGAGGGGAGAGGGGTTTTTTTGGGGGGTAACATCATCATCATCATTATTAGAAAAATTGTCTGACAAAATTGTCTGCGTGCATGCTGAGCGGGCTTCCTTTCTGATACAGGTATCTCTCACCCATCTGGAACTGGTGAAAGAAGGTGCCATTCATCGGGGAGGAATGATATTCCCTACCTGCTCACAGGTGCTGTTTCTGCACTGCAGCTGAACCCAGTTAAGATTCTGATCCAATTGAGCACAATGGATTTCTACCATGACACCTTTACTGTCTCACATTTATAGGAGATTTACCATACAATAAGCTGCATGTTTGTACATATGGCTGTATCTCTATTCCACATCCTCCTCTGCTTTGCCTTAATGTGATGGGCTGTTCAATAAAATAATAATGGTCAAATTTCACTAAGGCAGTCACAAGAGAAACTAAAATAAGATACAAAATAATGAAACAACAGAAAACTCTTAACAAGAAGGAAACTGGATGCAAAGAAACACACACACACCCCCAGAAGAAAGAAACACTTGAAGGCAGTTAATATAGGCTTAAATCCAGGAGATATACATATGTGTGTGTGTGTGCACGCGCGCGCACGCACACGCGTGTGTATAAAAGGCGCAAAAAACCTGAATGTGCATTTGTTTATGTATTGTTAAGTTTGTTATATGCAAGATACAGATGGTAATATGGATTATTATACTTCTCAACGTAAATGCTGTATTTTAAACTGATATTTAAAAAAAGAACCACCTTAGTTCAGTAATTATTGTGTCTAATATAATATATAATATTATATATTATAATATATAATGTCTCCTGGCCTGACAATCCCCAATTCTCAATGTGAATGAAGGGGTATTTTGATCAGGAAGCAGGTGACTGTTGTTTCCACTCTATCCCATTAGCAATCTCCAATGTGACATATAGAAACAGGGTCCTCTGATGCCAGAGATCACTCATATGAGGAGTTAGCTGCTTCCGGATGGACAGGGGAACATATTCTAATTGATCACAATGGCCAGTAAGTGGGGGATTCAGCAACATTCACAATCCTTACCTATCCCTAAACTAGTGAATGTCTAGGGATTGTGAATACAAACCCACAAATATGTTACACGTTCTTAACTACTTTAGTGAATTCTGACCACCACCAACAGCAATAGTTCTAAAAGCAGATTTCATACAAAAATAGTATTACAAATAGTGGCACTACTGGAACATGTCACATTATCCAACAATACCTTCCAAATTCTTAGAATTTTTTGGGTAGAGTCCAAATCTTTGAGAGCCCAAAACTCCAGTCAGTAACACTTTGTAGGCTGTCAAACTGAGATAACAATAACAATAACAATAATACTGTGCTTCCCTCACACATCCCCCCCTTTTTTGTGGAAGTAGGAAAGAGCTTATCTTTTTCCACTGAAATGCAACTAGCACTCTCATTGTTGAACTGAAGCCAACAAAGTTGAAGAACAAGGCAGTTAAAGTCAAAATCTCACAATAATAGCCATGCTCAGGGGTTTCTCCCCTACCCACCCACCCAGTCCCAGTTTTTACAAGATGACTCTAATATTCATACTATGAATGTATTTGCAGGTTTTACATAATGACTTTTATCAGGAAACTGGATTCTGTTTCTTAAATCTAATTGCCAAGTAAAAAGTATCAGAACAGAAGAAGAAGATTACCTTATCAAATTTGCAGCTCTTGAATATGCAGTGCCCTAAAATAATGTCTGCCTGACATATATGGGTTTTTTTTTTTTTTGTGGGAGGAGGGTGATTGTTTCATTTTATTTACCCTAGAATCCAAAAAAAATCAAATAACAGTCTTACTACTACAGATTTGGATCTTTAAATTTGGAAAGGAAATTAGTTTAGATGTATTCCCTCATATCATGCTAAACTGTGACTTAAATTGAGGCAGAAAGTAAATCTGGATAGGCTGATAGATATCTAGGTGATTAGCAGTACATCTGTAAAGATTCCAGCTTTTCCGTGGTTTAATAAGAAGCAGCAAAGTGAGTATCTTCCACCATTACTAAGGGGCTATACAGACTGCACTAAAGGGTTGGTCTGCAGCCACCCCTTTACTGGTTGGATTGGGGCCACTGCAACCTCATGCCGTGGCCCTGATCTAGCCTCTGGAGAGCACAAAAAGGAGCCACAAAAAGCAGCTCCATTTTGTGCTCTCCAAGGGTCACCATAGCCGCAGCGGCATGGCTTTATGATGCCCATTCAGCGCTGCATCATGTCCATGCAGCACCAGAGTCGCGCCATGATGGTGTGTGCCGTGTAGACCGGAGTGTGCCAAAATGGCACCTGAGGGGTGGAGTTAGGACATCCAGCATGAGGATGTTGCACCCTAACTCTGCCCACAGGCCAGCACAAAGTGCCGGTCTGTATAGGCCAGTGGTGGCAAACCTATGGCACACTTGGCAGAGGTGGCACTCGGAGCCCTCTCCTGTGGTCATGCATGCCGTCACCCAGCACAGAATTTGCCAGAGTTCATTATTAGAAATCCAAAGGGACGTGGCACTTCATGATAAATACATGGGTTTTGGGGTGCAGTTTGGGCACTCAGTCTCTAAAAGGTTTGCCATCATTGGTATAGGCTCTAAATTACCCTCAAAATGGAGATAGCCAAGAGTAAGTTTCATATAGAAAGAATTTAGCTCCATTTAATTCTGATGCAATTCTTGCACTCAGAATCCTTCTGTGTCAGAGACTTCTGGCCTGTGGATCACATATATTCTCAATGGGGTGTGTTTTTGTCATTATATCTCTTCCTCATCCATCCTGCTGAATTTACCACTGCTGAAAATTTAAAGAGTAATTTGGCCACTGCCAAAGTCTCCTCCATCCTCCTATTATATCTTGCACGTATATCTCCTGCTGTGGAAATTCAGTGTTGTTGATCTCCTCTTGTTAAATGATGTTCCAGTAGGTGGTCTCAGAAGGTGTGAAATCTGAGTGCTGCAGGCTAAAGTATTGTCTAGTGCAGTGTTACTCAATGTGGTGGTCTGTAGACCAGTGCTAGATCCATCTGGGGCCAGTTTCTGGACAGCTTAGAGGAAAGAAAGAAAGAAAAGGCCCATTCACACTGAAAAATGAACTGGTCTACAAACCGATATAAATTGGGGAAGTTCACACTTGTGCTGGTTTTTCCTGGGGGAAGTTCACATTCGCACTGGGTTTACCTGACCTGAATTCGGGGGGGGGGGGGGGGAGGGCAGTGCAAATCCCCCTTAAGCCAGGTTATTTTAAAATGGGGAAATCAGAGGTTCTTTTTAAAAGAACTGGTTTTTTTGTGAGAGACGCCAATGGGAAGTGCAAATCGATCCCATTCGGAGCCCCTCTTCCTTCCTCCCTGCACCTCCTGTCCTCTCCTTCGCCTCTTCCTCTCCACAATCATGTCCTCCTTCCTCTTTTTCCTTCCCTGCCATCTCCGATTGTATCCTTCTCCTCTTCCAATAGCATCCCCGATCGCATCCTCCCTCGATCCCATTGGGAGACCCTCTTCCTCCCTCCCTGCCACCTCCAATGGGGTCTTCCTTGGGGTTTTCCAATGGGGTTTTCCTCCCTGCAACCCCAGATTGCATCCTTCCTTCCTCCTTTTCCTCCCTGCAACCCCAGATCGCATCCTTCCTTCCTCCTCTTCCTCCCTCCCTGCCATCTCCAATGGGGTCCTCCTTTCTCTTCCTCCTTCCCTGCCAGCTCCAATCAGGGGATCAGCCTTCTTCCACTTGCATTCTTCCTCCTCCTCCTCTGCCCCCTCTGCCATGGCTGAATCTCTCCATGGCATTTCCAGTGTGAACGAAAATCTGGCATAAAATGCCATGGAGAGATTCAATCGTGGCAAATCAAATGCCACAGAGAGATTCAATTCCAAATCCAAAAAATAACATGGGTTATTCCTTTAGTGTGAATGAGGCCAAAGAAAGGGAGGGAGGGAGGGAGGGAGGGAGGGAGGGAGGGAGCCAAAGGGCAAAAACATGATATTGATCATTGGCATCCTGATAGGGTGGGGGTGAAAATTGTTGGTCTCCAACCTCAGTTGGCCAGAGAAGCACTGTTCTACGGGACATTCTGAGAGCAAGCTTTATAACCTTCTGCATGCAACTCCAAATGCTGCTGCTGATGCTACTAACATACTCTTTGAAAAGGTTCAAAATGAAATGGAAGGGGTGTGTGAGTGAAAATGTGGTACTGTTGTCCCATTGTCAGGTTTTCAAAAGAGTGATAAAGGGCAGCTAAGAGAGGCCAGGATACCTGAGGCAGGAATATCTAAAACTCATCTCAAGGCTTGGTAGAGGAGCGTCTTTCACAAGACATCAGGGCTCTCACAAGATCTGAAACTCCTTGAAAACCCCCAAATGTCTGGCAATCTCACAATGACAGACCAGCCACCATTGCAAGGAGTGGAATTTCACCAACATCAGGGCAAGAGTGCTGATCAACTTGAAGTGGGAAGAGTGTGTGCTGGCCACACACACAACAGACTTCCCCATCCCCAACTGCAAATTTGGGGTATAATTTGAGATCTGTGTATTTGACTGATACCCCAAAATATGGAATATTTGGTATCCTTTCACATTCAAAAGATTTTAAAGTGCTCCCTCTTGCCTTGCCTCTAGCCAAGGCAAGAGGGAGTGGAGGAGAGCTTGCATGAACCTGTCCCCTCCTTTCTCCTTTGCCTCCGAACCAGGCCATGTCTTTCTTACCCAAAGAGGTGGTCCTCCTTGGGCTCCTTACAGGGAGATGCCAAGCAGTTTCTACAAAAAAGTGGGCATGGCCTCCAGAGAGGGGAGGGAGTAGGAAAGAGGAAGAACAGGGCCTGTTTGCTCTTCTCCAAGGTGAGGCAAAGCTGGAAGAGCCATGCTAGATCTCTTGCCTCACAGGAAGGAAACGGGGGGGGGGGGGGGCAGTCTTGGAGAACATGCTCTAGTTAGTGATTGGGGGGGGGGGCTGATTGAGGTTGTTCATGGAGCGGCAATACAGGTAGTGCAGGGGAAAAGAAGATATGGCGTTAACAGGTTGAAATGTCGTTACAGAGGAAGGCGGGATTGATGTCTGAAATCCATCCCACCTTCCCTTCACCCTGTTATCCCAAAAGAGCTGGAGAACATGCCAAACTATCCACCGAATCTATTCCACGTCAGTGAAAAATAAGACCCACATCATCTACAATCTGCTGATGGATGAACATGCCGACCTGGCGTGTATTACAGAGAACTGGTTAGGAGCTTATAGCTTTGTAAATTGGGCCCAGGCCCTTCTGTCCGGGTACTCCGTCAATGAGCAGGTTAGGGGAAGTGGGCGGGAGGGAGTGGCTTTGGTCTATAAAAGCAATATCACTTTGGCCATAAAATCGACCTCATTGAGTGCATTTGCCTTGGCTTAAAGACAATGGAAAATCTGGGGATTCTGTTGGCCTACTGTCCACCCTGTTGCCTAACAGACTTCTTAGCCGAGCTGACACAACTGGTCTCGGAGCTGGTGTTAGAGTCACCTAGGCTTTTAGTTCTGGGCAACCCCAACATCCTCCATGCGGCCAGTTTAACAAACTTAACTGGTGCAGCTTGGGAGTTCAAGGACACCATGACAAACAAAGGCCTTTCCCAGATAGTCTCTGAGCCTACACATTGTGCAGGTCATACCCTCGATGTGGTCTTTTGCATGGAACAGGCATATCCGTGGGCTGAGGTAGTTAATATCTCCTCATTGTCATGGATGGATCATTTCCTGGTCAAAGTTGGACTGAGGGCTATTATCCCCCCCCCCGGGGGGGGGGGGTGGAGGACCTATTAAAAGGTTCCAAGAAGCCCTAGAGTGTTTTATGGTTGGTAATGCCGGCAATTCTGTTGAAGCCTTGGTTAATACCTGGAAGAACAATTTCACCAGGGCTATAGACACTATCACTCCCAAGCGTCCTTTCCAACCCACTTCTAATCATAATCCTTGGTATATTAAAGATCTTAGAAGAATGAAGCGGGCCGGACAATGATTAGAGCATCACTTGTAAAGAATGTGACTCATATCTGACAAGACACACCATAGGATCTTTATTAAATCCTATGGTGTGGCAATAGATGCAGCTAAGAAGTCCTTCTACTCTGCATCTATTGCATCTGCAAAGTCTCATCCGGCAGAGCTGTTCAGGGTGGTGTTCAGATTTAACACAATTGCCCCCACCCACCCAGAACTCTTTATTAGAGCCAACTCTAGCCTGCTGTGACACCTTGGAGCGCCTCCTATCAGCTTTGGCTGATACGCCAGCTGCGCCCTTTCCTGGAGATGAGGGATCTGGAAACTGTGATACACGCACTGGTAACCTCACGTTTGGACTACTGTAACGCACTCTACATGGGGCTACCCTTGTGCCTAACCTGGAAACTACAACTGGTCCAAAATACGGCAGCCAGACTTCTCACTGGAACATCTAGGAGAGAGCACATCACTCCTGTGCTTAAAGCTCTCAACTGGCTGCTGACCAGTTTCCGGGCACAGTACAAGATGTTGGTTTTAACCTTTAAAGCCCTACGTGGTTTGGGCCCATCTTATCTAAGGGACCGCCTCTTCCCATATAATAAATAATAAAAACTTTATTTCTATACCGCCCTTCCAGTGATCAGGGCGGTGTACAATTGCATAAAAACATATATAAAAGTTAAAAACATTCAATAATACAGTAGCAATGGTATCAGCCAAGACAACAGTACCATAACAAAGCACCATTCCAAACATGATGAGGGAGGGATAGGGTAACAACAGGGGGAATGAGTCAGGGATAAGCCTGCTCAAACAGGTAAGTTTTTAACCCTTTTTTGAATACATTAAGGGAGGCAGCCAAGCGAAGCTCAATGGGTAAAGAGTTCCAGAGGCTTGGGGCAGAGACCGAGAACGCCCTCTTCATTGTGGTTGTCAGTCTAGCCTCTGGAACTCTTAAAAGTTGTTGTCCAGTAGATCTAAGTGTGCGGGGCGGATTGTGTGGGGAGAGACGGTCCTTGAGGTACTCTGGGCCCAAGCCATTTAGGGCTTTATAGGTGATAACCAGCACTTTGTACTGAGCCCGGAAGCGAATAGGCAGCCAATGAAGATCTTTCAATATTGGTGTTATATGGGCGGTCCTGGGAGCACCAGTGACCACCCGAGCTGCCATGTTTTGCACTAGTTGTAGCTTCCGAGTGTGATACAAAGGCTGCCCCATGTAGAGCGCATTGCAGAAATCCAACCGAGAGGTTACGAGAGCGTGTACTACTGTTTCAAGGTCCCTCCGGTCCAGGTAGGGACGCAGCTGGCGTATCAGCCGAAGCTGAAAGCAGGTGCTCCTGACCGTCACATCCACCTGGGAAGTAAGATGGAGCGACGAATCAAGGAGCACCCCCAGACTGCGTACAGTGTCCTTCACGGGGAGCGTGACCCCGTTCAGGAATGGTGGAACCACCTCCAACCCTGGGCCGGGGGAACCTATAACGAGTACTTCCGTTTTTTCTGGATTCAGGCTGAGTCTATTTTCCCTCACCCAGTCCATTACTGATTCCAAAAAGGCCACGAGAGGAGTGACGCCATCCCTGGTCACTGCATCAGTCGGAGACATAGAGAAGACTATTTGGGTGTCATCAGCGTACTGATAACCCCACGCCCCATGCCTCCGGATGATCTCTCCCAGCGGTTTCATGTAGATGTTAAAGAGCATGGGGGACAGAATGGCTCCTTGAGGGACCCCAGAGGTGAGGGCCCTCTTATCGGAGCACACGTCCCCCAGCTGCACCATCTGGAACCTCCCAGAGAGGTAGGACCGGAACCACTGGAGCGCAGTGGCCCCGATTCCCACCTCTGCCAGGCGCTCCAGAAGGATACCATGGTCGATGGTATCGAAAGCCGCTGAGATGTCCAAGAGCACCAACAGGGACACGCTACCCCTGTCGATGCCCTGACGGAGATCATCGACCAGGGCGACCATGGCAGTCTCAACCCTGTAACCCGCCCGAAAACCGGTTTGAAATGGATCTAGAAAATCCGTTTCATCCAAGATCGATTGAAGTTGGACTGCAACCGCCCTCTCGATCGCCTTCCCCAAAAATGGCAGTAGCTAAACTGGCCGATAATTATTATAAACCAGGGGGTCGAGGGAGGGCTTTTTCAATATAGGTTTTATAATGGCCAATTTAAGATCTTCAGGGAACTGCCCTTCCCTCAAGGATGAATTAATGATCCGGTGTAACAATGAAGTTACAACCGGTCCCCCCTGTGCCACTAGCCACGAGGGACAGGGATCGAGGGAGCAGGTTGTCTTCCTAAGACTTCTAAGGATCTTGTCCACATCCTCGGTACTGACAGACTCAAACTGATCCAGTACAACTGAGTCCGCGGAAGCTCTCGACACCTCTGTTCTGGATTCTGCCTCAATACTGGCATCCAGACCTTCGTTTATCCGAGAGATTTTATCCGCGAAGAAGTTGTTAAATTTGTCACAGCAGGCCTTAGTAGGTTCAAGGATCTGGTTCGGGGCAGGGGGGAGCTGAGTTAGCTCCCTCACTACCCTGAACAACTCTGCTGGACGCGACTCCGCGGACGCGACACGAGCAGCATAGAACGAATTCTTAGCTGCTTGTATCGCCTCTCCATAGTCCTTCAAAAGATGGTCTAGGAGAGCCTTGTCGGGTAAACGCCGGTGTTATGAACCCCCCCACACACTTCGGTCCTCTAGGAGGAACTTGCTGCAACCCATGAAGACCAGGTTGGTGCAGACCTCCCAGAGGGCCTTTTTGGCTGTTGCCCCCAGGTTGTGGAATGACCTGCCGGATGAGATGCGTCTTATTTCATCTTTAGAAGGCTTTTAAAAAGCCCTAAAGACGCACCTCTTCCGGCAGGCCTTCCCAGAGAATGTAAACATCCCCTGGCTCCAAATCTAGGCTTTAGAGTGGCCTTTTCTTCCAGCCTTCCTTCTCTGTTTCTACTTCTACATAACCTTGGCTGGGTCCGTTTTTCTCTAATCTTGTTTTTATTACTATTTTAGCTAGTTACTGTTTTAATTCAATTGTGATTTAATCTCTTTTTAAGGGGGGGTGGTAAGGGAAAGGATGGGATATTTTACTTGATATTGTTTTAATCCTTGTTGTAATCCGCCCCGATTGCTTGTTCAGAGGGGCGGACTAGAAATAAATATTATTATTATTATTATTATTATTATTATTATTGAATAACTACTCTTAGATAAGAGCTGACCTGGATATGCCTCCACCAATACTGTTATTCTGGATCAATTTGTGTTCATAAGTACTGAAGATGTGGACAAGCTCCTTGGTAGTATGGAAAAGACAACCTGCCCCCTTGATCCCTGCCCATCTTGGCTGGCCATCCAGGGGGATCATCAATGTATCTTTCAGGGAAGGCTATCTTCCAGCTTGCCTTAAAGAGGCAGTGGTTAAACCACTTTTTAAAAATCCTTCCCTTGACACCCCCCCCCCCCCCCAGACAAAAACAAATACAGGCCAGTATCGCTTTTATCATTCTAGGCAAGGTGATCAAGAAGGCAGTCGCCATTCGATTCTAAGATGTCTTGGAAGAAATGGATTTTATAGATCCATTTCAAAACAGATTCAGGGCAAGATAGGGAGTTGAGACTGCCATGGTTGCCTTAGTCGATGATCTCTGTCTGGGCACTGTCAGGGGAAGTGTGACCTTGTTGGGGCTCTTGGACCTCTCAGTGGCCTTCAATACCATTGACCATGGTATCCTGCTGGAACACCTGGGAGAGCTGGGTTTCGGAGGCCCTGCATTGCAGTGGTTCCCTTCCTACCTCTCGGTCAGGTTTCAGATGGTGATGCTGGGAGACAGCTGCTAAAACAGAGCTGACATTTAGCGCCCCTCAGGGTGCCATTCTGTCTCCTTTGCTGTTTAACATTTACATGAAGCCACTGGTCGAGATCATCTGGAGATATGGGGCGGGGTGTTATCAGTATGCCAATGGCACCCAAATATGTTTCTCTATGTCTTGGACTGATGCAGTGACTAAGAATGGCATCTGTCCTCTGAATGATTGTCTTAGGGTGGTAATGGACTGGATGAGGGAAAACCAACTCAAGCTGAAACCAGGTAAGATGGAGGTACTTGCTATAGGACCCCTAATCTGGGAATGGAGATACAGCCACCAGTGCTGGATGAGGTCACACTTCTCCTGTTCCCCTGGGTGGGGTCACACTTCCCCTGTTCGCAGCTTGCGGGTATTCCTTGACTCTTCTCTTCAGTCGACAGCTCAGATAGACGTGAGGGTCAAGAATTCCTGTTATCAGCTTCGGCTGATATGCCAGCTGTGACCCTTCCTGAAACCGGCGGGTGACCTAGAAATAGTAATACATGCGCTGGTAACCTCTCGGCTTAACTTCTGCAATGTACTCTTCATGGGACTACCCTTGTGCCAAGTTCAGAAATGTCAACTGGTACAAAATATGGCAGCCAGGTTGGTCATGGGCATGTCTAGAGCTGACCACATTACACCTGTTTTAAAATCTCTTCATTGGCTGCGCATTAGTTTCTGGGCAAGGTACACAGTGTTGGTTATCACCTTTAAAGCCCTACATGGCTTGGATCCAAACTACTTGGGGGAGTGCCTTCTTCCATATGATCAATCCCATACATTCAGGTCCTCTGGGAAGAACTTTCTACAACCTAAGAAGACGAGACTGTCGGAGGTGACCCAGAGGACCTTTTTATCTACCACTCCTAGGCTCTGGAATGACCTGCCAGACGAGATTCATCAGATTACCACTCTAGAAGCCTTTAAAAAGGCCATTAAGACAGATTTCTTCCAGCAAGCCTATCCAGATTAGCCTTGCCTCCCCTCACTGATATTACTGCCCCTTTCTCCACCCCCCCCCCCCACCCAAGATATAGATATTCCTCTCCTTCTAAATTTACTCCCATTTTAGTGAATCCCTCCAAGGGATATTTTTAAACTCATTCTACTGTTTAATTATCTTTTAATCAGTTTTAGATTAAGGTTTTTATGATTGGGGGGAGGGTCAGGATAGGGGACTGTTTATTGTGAATTGTAATTTTATTTCATGATGTTTTTAAAATTGCTGTAATCCACCTTGATTCCAAATGGGAAAAGGTGGAATAGAAATAGATATCCTCATCATCATCATCATCATCATCATCATCATCATCATCATCATCCCCATACCCTCCCCTTCCTCTATCCCTATTTCATTTTCTCTCACCTTCTACTTCACTTACTTCTAACTTTCTTTCACATTCCTTCACATTCACTACTGACCTTCCTTCCCATCAATTACTGATTTGTTTTCAACCAATTATTCTTGACTTTCTATAAGATGATCATTTATTGAAACCCAAACCTGGCAAGGGAGATACCATGATCACAATGTGCTTTTATGGAAGTTGTGCAAAGAGATATTCAGTACCTCCTTATGAAACCATATTGTACAATTATGCAACAGCCCATCCGAGCAATGAAACAACTCTGCCTCCTGATCCCTTACAGCCAATGATTGGGTTGTTGTGGTGGTGAAGGTGTGCCAGGAGAGCTCCACTGCACTGTCACTTGCCTGCCAGCCATCACCCTACCAGACCTTGGCATAAGTACATCAGTGGAGTATTCTGCCAGGGTTAAACATGATCTTGAATGTTATATAAGCACACTCCAGTTAAAGTAACCAGTAGTGGGATCAGGAGGGAAAGCGCTAGCTCCATTGGTGTACTGTGACAATTGGTCATGGGATCCTGAAAAACACAGTTTCTTATGAGTAGCTTTTAAGTTCAGAAATATTTATTTTACTAGGAAAAGAGCACATGTGCTTGTGGTTTTCAAACCAAACTAAAAACCCAGAGCAGTGTGGATTATACTGGCTGAAACCCCTAGCTGATTTGTGCTAAGTTAAAATTAAGTGAGAATGGTATAATGGTTTGGACTGCAACTCAGGGGACTAGAGTTCAAATTCCTGCTCAGCCATAGAAATCCACTGGGAAATAAACTTTACGTTTAATGTTATTTAATGTGGATGTGGGTTGTGTTTATTGTGGGATTTGTTTTTTAGGGGGATGGAACCAGTTATATGTTATACGTGTGTATCCTGGTCAGCATGTTTGTTATAATATATAGTCACCTCTCTGTTTTTGCGGACTTGGGATCCGCATCTCTCACTTACCTGTATGCGCAAGCGGCAAATGGAGGGGATAAAATGGGGCATGAATATTGGAGGGGATAAAATGGGGCTTGAATATTGGCTGTTTTCATTTTCATGGTCTGGAATGGATCCCCCACAAAAACAGAGGGGTGACTCTGTGTGTGTGTAAGGAAATCCACTTGGTGAACTTGGTCAGGTCACACTTTCTCAGCCTCAGAGTCCCTCTGAAGAAACATGCCAAGAAACCCCCATGATAGGTTTGCCTTAGAGTCATCATATGTCAGAAACATCTTCAAGATACACAACAACAACAGGAATAACAGGAATTGATGGTACCAAGCTAAAATACATAAATATAGAATAAAATCATTCAAAAAATGATTTGTCTTCAAAAGTAAAATTGAGCCTCAAATAAAGACAGTTAATTGTGAGTTTAAAAAACCAACACCCTTCTTCCCAAAAGTTATGCTTATTTTTAGCATTGCTCTGACTGTTAAGATCTGTAATCCACTGCAAAGCTAAAAGATTCAAAATTAATAGTAAATATATAAGGCTCCAAATCCAAATCTTTCATAGAACAACAATTTTTTAATGCATGCAACAGACACTTTGTTTTGCAGGCTACACTGTAAGTGTTTGCTGACATTTATAAACCACAAATTCACTGTCCACTTTCAGAAGTCATATACATACAATGTGGTGTTGCACAGTCTCAGATAAGCACAGCTGTGTTTACCTGAATTGTGTAATCCCATGTACATGTGACAAACTTCAAATAAATGCACTCAAAGTGGCAGCACTGCAAATGCACATTAAAATAAATGCAGATAAGTGCACTTTGTTAGATAGACACGAGAAAGCTCACTTCCAATAAATCTACTGATTTCTTGGACTATGATTTTTAAATCACAGTTCCAAGTGATGCGAAGAGGTCAGTATTCAACCAGAAAATCAAAGACAAAAGAATTGCTTTAGCATGTTAATGTTAATGCAGCTTTATAAATAGCATGTTAATGCAGCTTTATAAATAAGATTCTAAATGCTGAACTCTAAGGTAATCAGGTTATGTTTCTCACAATGTATCTAATAAAGTTACACTGAACATCTATGCTGAGGTTTAAGGCATAATAACAAACAATACATCATGCAGAATTATAGAGTTTTTTTAAAATGACCAGATGCAAAAACAAAACAAAAAGCAAAAGGCAACCAAAAATATTGTGATGAAGACAGCATCAGGAGTGACAAGTTCAATGAATATGCAAAAGCTTTTGTCAAAGCAAATGTTAATTTACAGCACTATCTGCAAGCCTGTTAAGTCCAAACACTGGGATTCCACAATGTTTTATGGTAATTCATTGAATAAACTGGCTAAAATTCAAACATTTTAAACCAGTCTTAAGATTGACTGGGCTTTCTAAATTACACCAGAAGTTTGTTCAAAGCACTTTTTGTCCCCCTGTTTTCCATTAAGAGCTAACGGGGTGCTTTCCTCTGCTGGTCACTAAACTCAATGAGATATTGAAGTCCTTCATGTTGGCAATATAATTTTCTGAGGTTGCAATGCTATCTGCTGAAAGTTTCCAGTTCAGTCCTATTACCCAAAGAACAGGTGGGGTGACTGGGGGGGGGGGGAGGTCCCCACCAGCTGTCAAGGTTACCTCAAATGTTGGGGAAATTAACTATGCAAGAGGCTTGGGTAACCTTTGGATCATTTGCACTAATGTATACGAGTACTAACTAGGGAGGATTCCAGATTTTGGATGAATTAAGAAGGTTTTTTTTAGTAAAATGCAGAGTACACTCTCTCACACACAAGATAGCAATTCACACAGACACAGCCTAGAAAGCTAACCAGAATGAAAATATGGAAAGAGGATAGCTGAGTTTTAGGGGTTTACAGTGAGGTTGTAATTACCAGTCTGATGAGAAAACCATGGAAAGCTGGAGTGACTCAGACTGGGATGTCCCAAGGTGACACAGAGTGTGGGTATGCATGCTGTCTGTATGCCATCTGTACGCACAGAGGTTAGGTTTTGAAAGCCCTGGGCAATGGGCTATCTGGCCAGGTCACAAAAGTTGAATGACTTGTCCCAGGAATCAACAATGGGATTCCAGGTTGGTTCATGGCTTTAACAAAAACAGTGATTGGATTGGGAGATCCCTGAGATAGAAGAATGGATGGATGGAGGTGTTTAGCTGGGGACACAACAGAGGCTAGGCAGAAAGAGATTGGCTTACTGCTTTAGGTGCAAACAGATCCTGTGTCTTAAGTTTCAAGAGGAAATCCAGACTACTTGGAGGAAGGAAGCAGCAATTTAGATTTGATGGTTTTGTTTACCTGGATGTAGATATTCCTCGAAGAAACAATCCCTTCTCCCTGGAAACCTGACATAGTGTTCCTGAAAGGTCATTGATCTCTCAAAAACATACTATTTCCAGATATGAGACATAAAAATATGAGAACTCCAAAATACAGCACAGGGTATGCAGGAGTGCTTAACACTCTCTAGCATCTCTAGTTAAAATGCTTAGATAGCATGTGATGAGAGAGGCCTTTGCCTAGAGTAGCCTCCCACCTGCCACATAGTGTCCTCAAGATGTATGGGGCTATAATTGTATTGGCCATGTTGGCTGAGGATGATGGGTGCTGTAGTTGAGCAGACAATGGCAGGCAAGGATCAATGGGTTGACTTCTATACGGCAGCTTCATATATGTTCCAATGCTACACCAGTGCTGTGTGTAACATGTTCTGATGTTCATCACAAACATCCAGAATTTCCAGAAGGAATAAAGTTAAAACAAGCAATATCAGAATGTGGTCAAGATGGCACAAGCTATTAATGAGAAAGAACATAACAAGCCAGGAGAGGCTGCAGCAATTTACTTTTTTTCCCCCTGAGTCTATTGGGAGGGACATGGTGATGTCCCTTCTCCTCTCTTCTCTACTGAGTTAAGTGAGTGCAAACTACTTTTGCACTCAGTTTGCATCAATTGAAGTAAGTTGAAAAATAAAGAGGAAAGTGGGAGGAGGAGGAGGAGAAATAAACTAGGGGCTCATTCCCACTATGATTTAAAGCAAATTGCTGATCGGGTTATATGTGCCTCGTTCCCACTTGAAACCAGTTTCGATCCTACTGAGATTGGCTTCAATCGTGATGAAGCAAGGCAAATACAAAAAACAGAGATGTTTAATCTCTGCTTGAAGAAGGAACAACCCAACATCTACCTTAGCAGTAAACAGCCCTTTTGAAACACTGACTCCACTACAAAATTGTTTTTTCCATTAAAATTTTTCATCAAATGATCTTATTGGTAAATATGTTGCTTGTTCATCTTTATGGCATTAGATTTACCCAGGGTTTGGAATACTCACACACACACAAACACACTACAGCTCTAAGACTCTCCCAGCCATTAGAACCGGCCATGGTGTTAGTGCACACCCACCTACCCACCCTCTCTCCCAGTTTTTGCCATCTGAAGTGGAACACCAAATGGTGCATCCCTGTTACTTGGAAAAGTTTTGCTGCACCATTCAAACTGAAATCATTTTCTACGTTTTTCTATCCCTGCTAGTCCCCATTTCACTTTCTTCCACAGCAAATTCAGTTTTTCCTGGAGTGTTTGTAGCTGCATGGATTTATTTTCAGGTTAAGCTCATGGATAATGTTTACATTACTCGTGCTTAGAAAGATCCCAGCATGCATATGTGAGCACACATATTATCGTAGAAATTCAAGAAATTCCTCTGAGACATGCTATTGTTTGAATACTTCAGGAACAACTCAGTGAAAGAGAGAATATGTGAGATACGTATTAGGCTTATATACCTTCATTTGTTATATTTTATTTTATTTTATTGGTTATGTCCCTATTTAGCCAGGAAGTAGCATCCTATAAATCTGACAACACTGCAAATCAGAAGCTGTGTTTCCACAATGAAACCAAGGAAATTGCACAAGGGGGTTGGGAGTGGAATCAGACCAAGAGGGTCTTTCAACAAGAGTGGCACACTCAAAGTAATTTCTTACTCCCCCTTCATTGAGTGGTGAGAATTTCAGGGCAGCTTGTCTCTCAGTTGGCAGAGAAAGCATTGCAGACTTAAGATGACTTTGTTGTCACTTTATTGTTTCACTACTGGCAAGCAGGTTGGAGAGGTATTGAGGCAGCACAGAAGCATGGAATGCATACCCTCCAACTGTCCCCAAATTGACAGGGACGGTACCAGTTAATCTTCTGTCATCCTACTTTCTCAACTGCTTTTTAAAAGTCCTAGTTCCTCCCTCTTCTGCCACCCACTTTCCCCCTTTGTCTTCAGCTTATTTTAGTCACTTCAAACTAAGTTCAAATTACAAAAGCAGTTTTCACTCAATAAACTCAGCAGAGAGGAGAGGTGAGGAGAACAGACTTTTCCAAACTGCTGCAGACTCACCTGCTTCTGTGTTTCCTACAGGAAAAGAGAAATTCCTGATGGGAATCTAGCAGTGAAATGCACTGCCTCAGAGCCCAGTGGAATCTCCTTCTTTTTAAACTGAGGCTGGATGGTCATCTGTTGGGAGTGCTTTGACTATTTATTCCTGCATGGTAGGGGGCTGGATTGGATAGCCCTTGGGATCTCTTCCAACTGTATGAGACTATGATGCTTACTCATTTAAAAAAAAGTGTGCCATCTTGATGACACTCCAATGTTGCTTAGATACCTGTCTAAGATACATGTCATGGTTTTAATCTTTGAAAAGTTGAAGGGTATGGGAAAAACTCAATTGCAAAGTCCTAGCAATTAACTTCATCTTTACATTTCAAACTAAAGTACAAAAAGCAAAGATTGCCCCTGCTAAACTTCTGGCCACCAAAGGCCTACTAGTCCAGAAGATAGTTTCTCACAAAGAGAACCCTGGAGAGAAACAAAGGGACATTGTGAACACAGTAGTATCTCCCCATGAGTGGCATCCAAAAGAATGTTGCTTCTGTAAGTCATTAGCTTTACCCTCATTCATTTGTATGATTAGTATGTAAAGAGATCTTGTAGAACCTTTGAAGATAACTGACAGAAAGAAGTTAGCAGAATAAGCTTTTGTAGACTTCAGTCTACTTCCTCAGATGCATTTGTACGATGACCTTTCAAAACCATCCAATGTGGTAGTAACAAAGTCCATCATTTCACTTTCTATGGTGGGAAGCATCTTCCATTCATTGTTCCTGAATCTCCTATCACTCATCTTCATTTGTTGAATGCAGACAACTGTAGTATGAGGGAAAAGAAAGGGGAATCCACACCCTCCATACACCATGCTTAGTTCTAGAAACCTCTAACCTGCTGCCACGTATTTTCAAAACTAAACTCAAAAGCCCCAAATGTAACTACTTCTCCATGTAGGGGAATTCCTTCAGGCTCTTGATCATTTTAATTGTATCACCTTTTCCCTATATTTGAAAGATCTAAATAATCTTTTGTGGTGGGGTGATCAGAACTGTACTTTCTACTGGCTTGGGGAAAGATTTTTTTTAAACCACAACTTCCTAATGACCCTTACCTCTTCCCCCTGCAGGGAAATCTGAAAATGGTAGTCTACAAACTTTTTAAAGCTCTGCTTTTCTTTATTCTGTACAAGGAGGGTGACATTTACTCAAAGAGGCATTATTTCAAAGGAACTGCAAAGTCAAAATATGCATCACCTTTACCTTTTTAGCTTGTACTACTGCTGCTCTGTCCAATGCATATGCAAAGGATTGAAAAACCCCTCATGTTTTGATGGGAAACTCCCCTCTCATCTCCTCCTCTCCAACTGATGTCAAAGTAGAGCAGTATTTGACCTAAAAGGACCAGATAGATTTAAAGTTAGGTGGACACATGAGCTTTTAGATACAGAAGAGTGGCACAGCTTACACCTCATTTCATGACAATATTAATGAGTCATCACTGACAATCCTCAAGTGAGCCTTGAACAGAAATTTGAACGGTAGCAATATTCTACCCACATGCATGCACATACACAATTCACCACCTCCACATTTTTTAACTTTGAAAAGGAAGAATTGCTTCAAATGTGCTATGAGGGGGGTGGTTTGCAAAGGAGATCCACATGGTCAAATTCACAGGAGCTGGGATGCCATGAACAGCACAGAACTTAGGGGTTAAAATGAAAAACTGTTTTAAGCAAATTATCTCACTCCATAAAAGGGGGGTGGGCGGGAATGGTGCCCCCACCCAGCTTTGAGAAGTGAAGCAAATGGGCAGGGCATCTCCATTTCATCGGAAAACTCACTTGCACCTTATGGTCGCCATCTGTGGTGTGGAACATTTTCAACCTTGACAAAGCAGATTTGTCCAAGGATATTTCCTGTCTTTGAAATCAGAGGAGAAGCTGTGTCAAAACTGGATCCTGTGTTGGCACAACTCTGTACTCTGAACAAAGTAGCACAGCAAGCATGAGGATGGCAACCTATACATAAAGAAATCCACCGCTGCTTAGTGCTCGGTGCTAAGCAATGCCAAGGGTCAACATTTCGCTCCTCCAGTTAATGTTTAGAAGCATCACAGGAGCCAATGGAAAGGAAGGAGCATGCAACAGGTGGTAACATCTGTGTCCCTCTTGTTCTAGCCAAAACAATCTGCTCCCTTGTGTTCCCAGCATGAAACAAAGAAGATCTGAGAGGGACAGAGTCATAAGAGTGGGTGGAGTAAAGCAAGGAGAGAGATTCTTGATCTCCATACATGTGGAAGACAAAATCAGTGCCAGTGAATTATTTTTCTTTCTCTCAGTGTGGGAGAATGTCTACAAAGTCTAGTTGGCCGGCAAACACAAACTCTGTGTTTTTGTTGTGGTTTTATACAGAACTTGATGAGTGCTGCCCAAGGTATAGAGTAGAGGTCAGAGAGAATTTTTAAGCAGTGTGTGTGTGGTCTTTACAATCCACCAGGTCTTTAACTGCTATCTCTTGGGGCTCATTCCCACTATGACTTAAACTGATTTGCTGATCGGCTTATATGTGCCTTGTTCACACTGGAAATGATTTCAGAGCCGACTGTGTTCAGTTTGAATCATGGAGAATCGAGGTGAAGAGAGGCAAATGCTAAAGAATTGCTTTTTTTAAGACGGATCAATTAGTGGTTCTTTTGAAAAGAATTGATTTGCAAGCCTGTTCAAGCATGTTCAACAACCAGGAACAACAGTTCAGATCTCAGTCGCATTGCAGTGGAGGGGAGGGACTATGGATGAGGGTTGGCAGGATAACCCACCCTGTCCAAAGTTTTGGGGAAATCCAGCATTGCTGCTATGGGGCTGGGGGGGGGGAGGTCATGGTGCAGTGTTGTGTTGTTGTTGTTGTTGTTGTTTTACAGTTTCTGCAAACTGTTGCATTTGTTTGGATTCACAGGAGGGAATCATGGATGCTGTGGCTAGAATTCTTCCCTGGGATGCATGCATCCATGGGTGTCATGGAGAATTCTCTCCTGGGATGCATAGATCCATGGGTGTCATGGGGGACTCTCCTCTGGGATGCATGCATCCATGGACTAGGGAAAGTAGGGAGGAACGTGTGTATGTATTTCTGACTGGATCAACTGTTTCTCCCATAGAAATAAAAATTATCTGATTCTAGCAGCCCATGGGGAAAGTGAGGGGGAGGAGGGGTGTGTGCATCTTACACACACATACACACACACACACACACACACACACGCAGAGTCACAACTCCCAAGTGCCCATGTGCATCATAAGATTGACATTTTTTAAAAAACAAGAACCGGGATGGACCAAATCATGACCAATACTGAGAATTCATTTTGTAGCAGCACAGATCTAGTGGAAACAACAATTGTGTCAAAAAAGACACAAACGCTTGGAATAATGAAATAATTCACTTCCATAGTAGGAACTACACATCGGCCCTAACTCAGCAACCCCATGTCAATGAGGCTCACAAACTGGCTTAAATGCAAGTGGGAATGAGCCCCTGGAATACTTTTAGGCTAACTACATAAATAGTATTAATAACATATATGATCATGTGACTACTTGTGCATATGCTTGTGGTATATTTAAGAACCAAACTAGATAAGATAGGGCAGGCATAAAGTCTTTCCCATTGGGCCAGAGGCATGGGTGAACCCACTTGAAATAGAGGATGGAGTTTAGAAGGGCTTGTTGATAAAGCACCTGTTCTGTGTACAAAAGATCCCTGGTTCAACCTGTAGCATCTCCATTTCTTATTGCCAAAGACTCATGCATGAAATCCAGCTGTGTGAATACAGTTGGCCCTTCCGTTACTCTGGGGATCCGTTCTGGACCCCGTGCATAAGGGAAATTCTGTATATGCTTGAGCTCCATTTAAATGGATGGGGCTCGTGCATGCGTTGGTGAATGTGCCATGGGCGTGCATGCGCCCTTACCTTTTCCGGGGAGCGTCGCCCCTTTTCTCAGCATGGCTTTCAGTGTATGCGTAATAGAAGGCAGCTGCCTGAGGTTGTCACATGCTGATGATTGTAGCCAAGGAGTAGGGCCATGGCAAGTCAGGGATTAATCCAGTCATGCAGAAGCTTCCAGAGTCTTGTTTAGGCTGAGTCTGCTAGATTTTGGTGGTCAGTCAATAGACCTAGTGGGTCTATCTAAAAGACCAGAAAGAGGAGTTCTCCTGCATACAAGATGTAAATAGTGAGCATGTGCAGAGAAAGGGGATACAAAATTAGATAATGAACACTTCTAATGCTAAAATTCTACAATTACAGCTTGCAGGAAATTGTAGATGTGGGAATCTCCAACTGGCTGGCTGATAAAGTCATAAATTTCTGAAGTGCTAGCTGATGTGAGGACGTAGAAGGGCTGGAAGGGTGGTGCTGTGGATCTAGCACTGCATTCCTGTGTGTATTTGCTTTGTTGCTGTTGTTGACTTGAGTCAGCCCTAACTCATGGTGACCCTATGGATGAGACATCTCCAAGACCTACCATCCTCCACTGCTCTGCTTGGGTCCTGTAGATTCAGGACCATGGCCTCCCTGATTGAGTCAATCCATCTGGTGTGTGGTCTCCATTAAACATCATATGTTTGCAATGTGGTCCCTAGTGCCTCTTCCTTTTCTGAACCCCACTTGTCTGGGATTTCTCTCCATATATGATTGGAATCTATGCTGCAGAATTCTGAGCACAATTTTGCTATCCTGCCTTAATAATGATACCATTGGCTGTACTTTGTAATGGCTATGTTTACTGCGACTGGGATTTGCAGTCCAAAACATCTAGAGGGTGCTGGCTTGGGAAAGACTGCCATAAATTAATTCATAGTATTCTCTCCAATAAAAGAATCTGATCCCATAAAGTAACTTGAAGGCTAAAGTGTCCAGGGAGGAGCATGGAGCAAAGCAGGGGCAATGTGCCATCAACCGCTATGATAAAAGAAGATACACAGAACAGTGATGTAAATGTAATTGAAAGGCAGAGTTCTTTAGATAACTCCTTAGGTGCCTAGATAATTTTACCTGGTTTCTCAGAATTGGCTTGGGATTTTCCTGAAAAAAACTATTATTAATAATATTAGGTTGGCTTTTCATTATTATATTTATTTTGAACTGAGCTTCTGGGCCTACTTAATGTTCCACTCTCAGTTACTGACTTTAATAATCTTCTTCCCTTCAAGAGGTTTGTGAAATAAAAAATGACACCCTGTCATGCTCCACTCTTGCCGATATATAAGCAGCCCTACTGAACTAATTAGGGAAGTGTAGTTCAACAAGCCACTTTATCTCCACAGCTGTTATGCAGGATCATAAGCCCTAGAATCACAACCCAACACTCTCAGAATTAAGCAAAAGTCACCTAACAACATTATCTGCCCACAAAGATTGCAAGAACAAGAAAAGCTGACACCCTGAAGACTCTGATGTGTAACGCTGGCCTTCAAAATGTGTGACAATGACTCACACTGAGGGACACAACATAAACTGCAGCAGAAGCACTTTGACATAATGTGGGATTCATTTCTTCAAGAGTTATAACCCATTTCCTGAGTCAGCATTTTCAACGCCAGTAATTTACAGCGACAGAATGAAATAACACCATCGGAACATGGGAATGGAAGTAAACTTGAGTCTAAATTGAAGAAGTACAGAGGGCAGGAGTAACAAACACACTTTACTGTACTTTCTCTCATTTGCATGAAATTGGTGCCACCCCATAGTTCCCAAAGGTATTATGTGTCTGCTTCCTTGCCACCTTCAGAGCTGTCTAAAGTGGCCCAGAATTAGATGCACATTGTGGCACTTTCCCTGAACAGGATCATGTGTTAGAGGGACTTGCTCATGATTAGTGAGAAATTCTTCATGAAGCTTCTCCTTGGATTTGATTGAATGTAAGGAGAAAACAATGAGGCTGGCAATCTTGCTTTGGTAAGGATTTGAGCTGCACAAAGATACAAAGGAACATGAAAAGTGTCCTGCAGATGCCCAACTGGGAGGATGGGGACTTAGAGAGAAGGGCTTCTTCCTCCTTCCCCTCCTCTTCCTCCTTCTCCTCTGCCTCTGGCTCCATTTCCTTCACACTGCAGTCTATAATATAATATGACTGGGATGTATTGTTTCCTTGTTTTGGGGGCTTTGCATCATGAAAGCCAAATGTATCACTCAAATATAGTCAACACTGGCTTCATCTGATCTGCTTCATCTTCAAAGGTACTTGTGGTCCAATATTCCTTTTTCAATTGTAAATTGCTGTTGCCCAGAGTTCATACCACCAATCAGCTCTGAAACTTAGTGGGGGTCCTGGAGCCAGTCACTCTTACTTTTGCTCTAACTTGACAGCTTATGGGTATAACATGGGAAGAGTGGAAATGAATCATGTATGCTGACTTGAAGTCTTTAGAAGAAGGGCAAAGTAAAGCATCACCAGCCTTTTAAACCCTGAATATATTGAAATAGAAGGCCTAAGTAGCTTCTCTGGTTTGTCCTCAAATCTATTTCCTTTTGGCCGGTGCCAAAAAAGTGTCTATCCTACATCCTTTCCTGCCTAAGCAATGAACAGATTCCAGTTGGAAGGCTCATTGTCAGACTAGATCTCAGTCTAACTTCCCTCAGGTTTCTTGTGATGATATAGAAGGGGACTATGAGACTATTCACTTTAGAGAATTGCAATACTGTGACTCCACTTTAAGTGCCATGGTTCCATTCTACGAAATCCTGGAATCTACAATTTAGGAGGGGGATTTAGAATTCAAGGTCAGTGTGCTGTAGTGGTTCAAACATTGGACTATGACTCTGGAAACCAGGATTTTGTTCCCTGCTTGACCATGGGAAACCACTCGGTGATTTTGGGCAAGTAACACTCTCAGCCCCAGAAAACCTCATGATAGTTTCACCTGAACATAGCCATAAAGAAGAAACAACTAGCAGGCCACTACAACTGCAAACATTTAGAACCCTCTAATGCCTCATCTTGTCAGAGCTTGGAATTAACATTACCTGTTATGTGTTACTTCTGGTGTTTTGTGGGGAGATGTACAGCCAGGACATAATGAACTTACATTTCAGATGTAACATAATCAATGGGACCATTGTGTACCGAGGAATGTTTTACAACTATGTCCTTGTCTGCATGGGCCAAAAGGCCTGCTTCCCTTCCCCCCCCCCCCCCCCTTTCTGGCAGCATCCTGTTCAGAAGATGCATGACCCAAACCCTGGTTCTGGTGCAAACAGTCTGGACTGAGGGCCAATAGGGCTGAGTGTTTACATGTTCAAAGCCCTTACCACATGCCATGCCTCTTGGTGTACACCTGTCCAGGCGGCATGTGCCATGATGATGTCCGTCATTTGCAGTGCCCAAACAGCGCTGCACACAAAGGGCATCATAAGGCCATGCCACGGCACTTATGGTGCCCATTCTAGGTTTCGCGGCTTCTATTTGCATCGGGTTAGGGGCGTGGTATGCGGCTGCTGCGTCCCCAACCCAGCGTTTCCAGGGTCAGCACAGAACTGCCCCTGAACAGGCTGGCTGTTCAGCCCCAACTTGCAGTACCAGAACCAGGATATAACACTTTTAACACAAATTTTAAAAAATCACCTCCTATTCAGGATCTATCATTCTCATGTCAGGGAAGCCTGCTCAGCCACCCTACACATCCACCGCTGTCACAAGTTGCTCACTTTGAGGTCAGAACGAAGTGCCCAACCCTGTGATTGTCATTGGGCACCTCATTCTGACCTCAGAAGCAAGTGACCCATGGTGGCAGCAGATGGGCAGAATGGTTCAGCAGGTTGCCTAAGCAGACAGCTACCCCCATGTAGGAAAAGAAGACCGGGTAATGGGGGGGGGGGGGGGCGGGTGGCAAGGCAGGTCCAGGATCAGGATACTTTGGGTTGTCCCCAGAATATCCTGCTCCTGCAGACAGTGCTCCAATTTCCAAGTTACTTTAAAAATAACAATTTATAGTTTTTCTGGAGACAGTTTAACAAGAATTGTTCAAGGTTCATGTCATTGCTCTTAACATTTCAAAAATTAAAAGCAAAACAAAGTAAGTAATGGAATCAGGAATGCCACAGGCTGGTTTTCAAGTATTGGAATATTATAATGAAATACCTGAAAACACTATAAGAATAATATGAACTAATTACTTTAAAGGGGAAATTTTCTAAACTCCCCAGAAGAAAGGAAATATAATAGCAAAAATTATAACATAAGTTTAAGTATGTAAGGCATATCTCTGAGTTTTGACCACTGAAACACATTCACACATAGAACTTGAGATTGCTAGCAATATGTGCAGTTCTGGACAGCATCTGATATATTTGCAAAATGAAGGAAAACTGCATTCCTTTAAAGGCGGGAGGGGACATTTTGGACTCTTGGCAGTCAGTGGAAAGCTGGCGTGAAGAGATAGGTATGGTCATGTGCTGTATCATTTCTGTTGAGCCCTCTGAACAGTTTAGATAGAAGTGGTCAAGACTGCTGGTAGCCTGAAGCAGGAAACCTCATCAAAATGCTTGATAGAAGATCCAGAGCCATGATGATGCAGCAAGGTTATTTTAATTTACTTCATAAAACATTACTAAAAACGAATAGATCAATGATGTACAGTGGGCCCTTGTTATCTCCTGGGGCTTGGTTCTAGGACCCCCCACGGATAACAAAATCTGTGGATGCTCAAGTCTCATTAAATACACTGGCATAGTAATATGATGTCCCTTATATAAAATGGAAAAATCAAGGTTTGCTATTTGGAATTTATACTTTTTTGGAATATTTTTTAAGCCATGGATGCTTGAATCCATGGATTAAAAAATCAGTGGATAAGGAGGGCCCACAGAAAGTCTTTTACTCTGAGTCTCAAGTCCAGTCTAAAGTCCTGGCAAGATATTTTCATGTCAAGTCTCAAGTCTGGGAGCCAAACTTCAACAGAAAAAAAGGAAGTGATGGTATTGGTGGTGTATGTGGGGAATGATGTGTTTCAATAACTAGAAAATCAAGAAGACAAGCACAAAGTTCAAGGGGGGATTCTCAGAGAGGAACAGTGAAAGTGTTAGGCAATGGACTTGAGGTGGAAGGATCCTTCTAAAGATCTTCAAAAGCTTCAGAAGGCTCCTTCAATGTGCAGTGGGGCCAAGCTGCTGAGCAGACCTCAAGCCTAGCCTCAGACTGCTTACCTAATATGTTTACTGTTCTGGATGAAATTGGATCAGCAGGTTGGTTGCTAAAATTACACAAGTCTCGAGTTGAGTCAGTGCATCATTTATTGCTAAGTCAAACCCAAGTCGAACCATTGAAGCAACTTGAGTCAAAAACAAGTCCAAGTCAATTGACTTAGGTCTACATCACTGGAATAGATTGGCTTGGGAGAGGATCCACAGTTGTCCCACAGTAAAATCTAATGAAAACATTGAAGTAAACATTAAAGTACTGTAACTGTTTCAAGCAGCCTCAACTTCTCAATTTCCCAGCCTCTAGGTTAGAATCATAGAATCATAGAATCACAGAGTTGGAAGAGACCACAAGAGTCATCCAGTCCAACCCCCTGCCATGCAGCAACTCTCCATCAAAGCATCCCTGACAGATGGCCATCCAGCCTTTGCTTAAAGACCTCTAAGGAAGGAGACTCCACCACTCTCCGAGGGAGTGTGTTCCACTGTCAAACAGCCCTTACTGTCAGGAAGGTCTTCCTAATGTTGAGGTGGAATCTCTTTTCCTGGAGCTTGCATCCATTGTTCCGGGTCCTGTTCTCTGGAGCAGCAGAAAACAAGCTTGCTCCCTCCTCAATGTGACATCCCTTCCAGTATTTAAACAGGGCTATCATATCACCTCTTAACCTTCTCTTCTCCAGGCTAACCATTCCCAGCTCCCTAAGTCGTTCCTCATAGGGTATGGTTTCCAGACTCTTCACATTTTAGTTGCCCTCCTTTGGACACACTCCAGTTTCTCTACATCCTTTTTGAACTGTGGTGCCCAGAACTGGACACAGTATTCCAAGTGGTGCCTGAACAAAGCAGAATAGAGTGGCACTATTACTTCCCTTGATCGAGACACTATACTTCTATTGATGCAGCCTAAAATTGCATTGGCCTTTTTAGGTGCTGCATAGCACTGTTGACTCATGTTCAACTTGTGATCTACTTGGACTCCTAGATTCTTTTCACATGTTGTCTCATTCAGCCAGGTATCCCCCATCCTATATCTGTCCATTTCATTTTTCCGCCCTAAGTGCAGAACCTTACATTTGTCTGTGTTGAATTTCATTATGTTAGCTTTGGCCCAGCTTTCTAGTCTATTCAGGTCATTTTGAATTTTGATCCTGTCCTCTGGGGTATTAGCTATTCCTCCTAATTTGGTGTCATCTGCAAATTTGATAACTAGGCCCTCAATAATTTCATCCAAGTCATTAATAAAGATGTTGAATACCACTGGGCCCAGGACAGAGCCCTGTGGGACCCCACTGGTCACTTCTCTCCAGGATGAAAAGGAACCATTGTTGAGCACCCTTTGGGTTCGGTCAGTCAACCAGTTACAAATCCATGTAACAGTTACCTTGTCTAGCCCAAATTTTGCAAGCTTGTTTGCAAGAATGTCATGGGGAACCGTGTCAAAGGCCTTACTGAAATCAAGATATACTACACCTACAGCATTCCCTTCATCTACCAAGCTGGTGATTTTATATTTAAAAAAAGAGATCAGATTTTTCTGGCATGACTTGTTTCTCCAAAACCCATGTTGGCTTTTTGTGATGATGGAATTATCTTCTAAATGTTCGCAGACTCTCTGCTTAATGATCTGCTCTAGAATCTTTCCTGGAATTGATGTCAGACTAACTGGACGATAATTGTTGGGATCCTCTTTTTTCCCCTTTTTGAAGATGGGGACAACGTTTGCCCTCCTCCAATCTGCTGGGACTTCTCCTGTTCTCCAGGATTTCTCAAAGATTATTGCCAATGGTTCCGATATTACATTTGTCACTTCTTTTAATACCCTTGGATGTAGTTCATCTGGTCCTGGAGACTTGTATTCATTTAGATTAACCAGGTATTCCTGTACTATCTCTTTACTTATTCTGTGCTGAATTTTCTTTCCTTGTGATAATACCTTTCTAGATTAAGTCCACTCTTCTCAGGAAATGGAATTGAAATCAACATTAAATGACACCCCCTCAAATAAAACCCCACAATGGACATGTCAATGTTTGTAGCACTGTGGGAATACTGGTAATGGGGTGCTTACTTCCATCTCTGTTTTAGGTACCAAGTAATTAATCATTATAATGGTCTATATCGGCATCCAGTTCTGTGTTGGTTTTGTTGTTGTGTGCCTTCCAGTCATTTCCAACTTATGACAACCCTAAGATAAATTTACCATGAGGTTTTCTTGGCAAGATTTGTTCATAGGCAGTTTGCCACTACTTTCCCTGAGGCCGAGAGAGTGTGACTTGCCCATGACTTCCCATGACTGAGCAGTGAATTGAACCCTGGTCTCCCAGGATCCTCATCCATCACTCAAATAACTAAACCACAATGGCTCTTTCATTGGTTCTGTACGTTTATGTTTAAATACAGGAGTTTACGTACTATCTGCATATCAAAGAACGTGTCTACATGGGTTATTTACTCCAAATTCTCCCCCAAGATCTCTGCATCCTGTTTACATAATTCAGGGCCAAAAACCAGAATCAAGCACAGACTGTCTTCATGATACCTGTACTTGATCCAGCCTTTCTTCCCCTTAACCCAAAATTTTAAACCTTATCTTTTGCTTGGGCTTTGCAGCTCTCTCTGCAGAATTGATGGGTGCCTGCCTTCCCATAAGGTCTCTGTGAGCTATCTGCTGCTGCTGATGCAAGTGCAGGTCACTCTGACCAGTGTCGATAACATGGCTGGCTACTTGGCTGTGACCTTAGTGGTGGCACCAGGTGATGAATGGGGATTGCATGGAAAGGCAGTCAGCCATCAAGACTGCAGAGAGAGCACAGATAATGGGGAGAATTTGGGGCCAGAATATTTTGGAGGCAGTACAAAATATTCTGGCCAGTGAAGACAAGCCCAAATACACCATGTTGTTGTTGTTGTTGTTGTTGATGATACACCCTTTTCCCATTTGGTACTTAAAAAAAATAGTTAAAAATTCACAAGATGCAAAAGTTAGAAAATTATTAAACTAACCAAAACTGAAATTGTTAAAAACATAAACCATTTAAGAAAAAAAAAGCCAGAGCAGAATAAAAATAACACAAAATCTAGCACATTGTTTAGATGCGATGGGCCTTGTATGACAGGTGTGCAAGGACTTGTTGAAACAGGAGGATCTTCACCTGTCCTCAGAAAGAGTGTAGGGAGGGTATCAGTCCAGCCATTCTGGGAAGGGAGCTCCAGAACCTGAGGGCAGCCACTAAGAAGGCCCTCCCCTGTGTTTCCCATCAGATATACCTGTGAGAGTGTTGGGACAGAGCAATGAGCTCTCCAGCACATCTGAAAAATACAGGCAAGTTTTCTTGAAGATTTTAATATTATTTGGTTGTCAACCACACATAACTTGCAAACCAAGTCTGACCTTTCTGGAAACATAATGTTTATCACAACAAGCAAACTTTTTTTTTCTATATGTAGTTTCACAAAGGTAAAGTTACATATAATTCAAATCACAACAATTCTTCCCAGCAAGGAAGGTCTCTGACACATTCAAGAAGGCTAAAGTTGTTCTCACGAAAGTTATTTGCTTTCCTATGCTTTCTTTTCCTCTGGCAGGAAACTTGTTTTTCTTTGGGAGAAATTAAAGAAAACGTGACTTTCTGTATGTCACAATTTTTGCCCTCCTATTATTTGAAGACAGAAAAAAAGATCAGGTCTCCTAAGAAGTCACCACACAAGGATGGTTGTCTATAGTTATCATGCTGTGAATTTAGTTTTAATTTAAGTTATTTGGAGTAAGCTTGAGCTCTTGCATAGTTTTCCTGAGAACAGTTTCTGGAAGAATAATGTAGGATGATATGTTTTCTTTTTCAATCAATAATAGAAATTACACTGTGCACACAAATACTCTCTTGCTATCCCACTTCAGGATGAATGTTTAAAGACAGACTTGTTTTGATCTCAAGATATTACATAGTTTATCTTTGGCAAACATGGGATGCTGACAAGCAATCTGCTTAAGAGGGATATCATTTTGATCTGGTTCTTCTATGGTATAGTGATAGGAAAACTTCCATTTATTTTTGACAAGAATTATACAAGTGGAGTATTTGGACAATGGGAGTATTGGTATAATTTAAGATTCTTTGGCTGCAGAATAGATTCATTTGATCCATATTTTTAATAGCAGAGGCTGGAAAAGTTACTTTTCGGGGCTATATTTCTCAAAATCCTGCAGCCAACAAGACTAGCAGCCAGCTCTACTTAAATGGTATTGAAAATGAGTTGAGGAAGATGCAAGTTCACATCTACCTCTCCTACTGAGGAAAATCCAGGCTACCTTCAGGTTACCTTGATCTTCAGAGACCATGGTCTTGTCTACACACACCAAAGCATGTTGAGGAGAACTGTCCACATACAGTTCACCCCGATCCAATAAATCACAGTAAGCATGGCTTCTCTGGGTTTTTCCACTCCCCTTCTGCATGCATATGTCCATATTTTAGAACTCCTCCCTTCAGCCTCACACCAGTGTGATTAAGAAGCGCAGTCCACATGAACACATGAATATCTGGATTTTCTGCTCAATGCTCTCCTAAATCCCCACTTTCCCCCCTTCGGATTAAAGCCCCTAAGGTGATAAAAAGCCCAAGATTTAGCTCAAATTGTCCTGTATATCACTTGGACAGCTCACTCTGAAAACTAGGTGAGACTATTTTATTTGGTTCATGTAGAAGCACTCTAATACAGGCCCAAGACTGCCTGTGTTAAAACCATGGAAGCCGTAGAGATGTAGAGAAAACAAACATTTATTGGTTAAGAATATCTACAGCTGATCATCAGGGTTCAAAACAATCTGTCAATGCTACTCAGTGCTCTCACAACTGCCTTGCAGTTTTCTTTCTTGTCATCTTCCCTTCAGAGTTGATACCTTTTAAAGAGGCACTTGCACATATCAACAAGACTACAAAGCAACACATTCATGCCAGTTCTAATAATATTTTGCACTTGGCATTTGAATCTTAAACCAGTGGCCATGCCACCAGACATGTTTAGTCATTTGTCTCAGGAGCTGTGGCTAAGTTGTGAAAATCAGGAAGTCCCAGTAGATCTGCAAGATCATGAGATTCAGAGTCTGAATGCTGCAGTCTTTCTGCTTTGAGGACAGTGGTGGTCAATACCTTGGAATGTTATTAAATGGGCTTTACAGAGTGCTCAAAAAGGGCAGTCTGTAGCCACTCCTTTGAGCGGCAGATTGGGGCCAGGGCAGCTTCACTGGCTGCCCCAGAGGTCCCAATCCACCACTTATCCAGGCCGTGGAAAAGGGGCAAAACGCCCCTTCTCCGGGACCTGGAAAGGGCTGTCCTTGGGGCATGAAGCCCCAAGGACAGTCCGACCATCGGAGGCCAGGAGGCCCCTTTCTCCCCCCCCCCATTGTTCCTGCAGCAATCTAGTTGCCGCGGGAACAAAGCGCTTCCTGAAAAGGAGCTTCATTTCAAAGCTCCTTTCAGCGCCGCAGAAAGGGCGCCCTAGGCAAACTCCAGCGGCACCATGACATCAGGCATGCTCCAGTCCATCTGGATGTGGCGTGCGCTGAGACGTCATCACAGCATGCACGTGTGGTCAGCGCCATTTAAAAATGGTGGCATCCATATGTGTTAGGGCTGGGGAGCATGCAAATGCTGTGCGCTCCCCAGCCCTCTTCACGCCCCTATTCACACCGTGGGGATGGGTACCGTGCCAAAGGGGCTAAACAGACAGGCAAAAAGAGGAGCTTTCAGGCTGGCTTGAAGGTGTGGCGTTTAGATGACACATGCCTTGAAGCCAATAGGAAAGTACCCTCTAGGCACCATATGCAGAGAAAAGCCGTTTCAAAAAGAAGCAGATTTTTTCCACTTCTTCCTGGCTTGAAGCCATGTCATGTGGTCATGATGTGAGCACTCCAGCTGCCTTGGGAGCCGGTGGTGTGGTTGGTGGGGTTTCAGTGTGGCTTTAGAAAAGGCAGCTTCAAGCCACTTTTTCCTGCCCATCTGTTTCGCCCCACAGAGTCATGGGAAAGTATCAGAGCACATGCATGCCAAGCACATGCATGCCCAGCAGAAGGTCTACATTGAATTTCCTATTCAATCACACCACATAACAGAGCTGGAAAAAAGAATTCTTCCTGGAGAGTTGTTGCCAATTATGGGGAAGAGCAGACAGCTGTCTGGTGAACTTCAGAGTGCACAATTTGGATCTCAGGAGACCCTGATTCAGCTCTGGCATCTGAGGTTCCTCTGATCTATAAAATGTATGGTCATAAGCAGTGGCATCATCTAGTGGTGGGGATCTGCTGAGGAGGAGCAGTGATGATGGCAACAGCCCACCCATCCCTCTCCTCCTTCTGCCTTGCTCACCTGCCACCATCACTGCCACCTTAGCTCTGGGACAGAGTCAGGCTGGTGATGATGCCCATCCCTCTGCTGTCTTCCCTGCCTCCTTGGCACTCTCCGCAGAGATGGAGCCAGGCCAATGACAAAGCCATGAGGGGTGTTCTCGCCTCTCTGCTGTAGCAAGTGTAATCTCTTCTCTGGGGTGTCACCTGGTGTGGTCTGCACCACCGACACCTATCCATTGATGCTACTGCTCATAGCAACTCCTTTCTTTTTGCATCTGTCTTCTACCTATAGAGGAACTTGGGAGATTTGCTTAAGGGTGGAAACATTGCTTTGTAAGAACTGAATTATATATTTTGAAAGGGGAAAAAAGAAGGGAACTCAACTATTGTTTACTTATTCCAGGAGCCCTTGGGAGGACTGTTGGTGCAACTGACACCAGCTTTGCCCCTAATAGAGCTTAATATGAATGCCTGCAGCATCACTGCATTCCATCTTTAGCCTGTGCAGGAGCAAGTTCAACAAAGCCAGGGGCAATCCTCTCCTCCCCACTGGAACTTACTACAGGCTGTGGCAAAGTTCAGCAGCAAGCCATAAAAGCCCTTTAAAACAAGCATCTCCTACTTGTTTTACAAAGTTTGTTGCAGCTTTCAGCCAATATTTGGTGGTGGATTTGCTGCTGTAAATGCAAGGGATGGGTTTGGGAAGGCTTGGGGACCAAAGAAATGGCATCAAGGGAGGCGTGTGGGTTACAGTTTGCACATTTTGCATTCCTTTTATGACTAAATATAGATTCCATGGCTTAAATGTGGGCCACTTTTTCTTTTCCCCTGTGGGTTTTATTTGTTCACCATCTTGCCAGACAGAAGATTTGTGAAAAACATGACAGCATGCATACTGTTTTTGAGACCAGGAGTTGGGCTAATAATGGTACAGTGGGCCTCACATATCAGCAGGCTATCTATTCATGGACTGGAGTTCCCATGGATCACTCTGATCCAAATTAGCCAATGGCAGCATGCATCCATGGGTGTGTGGACACAGTCATGCACACATTGCCCCCAATGACTAATATGGTTGAGCACTTGTGTTTTTTCCCCATCAGTAAAACCAAACACCCAAGGATGCAAAGGGTCCGTTGTCCTGCCCTAACATCTGAATTAAGTTCATATTATAATTTTGTACAGCATTACTGAATCTACATTGGAGGTTGTGGGTTTGGATGTGTCACTCTTAAATAAGGCCTTCTGTCCTGCAATGGAAATTGTTCTGGCAAAAATTCCATATGGTAACATGTATGTTCTGGAATGATGGTAGGGAGCCCCTGTCAACCTGAGGGCCAAATACCATTTCAAAGAAGTTCCTGGGAACTGCATTTCATTGATGGAGAGGGCCAAAGTAAAAAAAGTAGATAAAAATGGGTGAGATCAAAAACATGAGCATATATTAGCTTAAAGAGTGCACAGACAGTAAGCATAGGTGTCCACAATTTGAGGAAATCACCAACTGATGTTGGTGTGTGTAAATAGAGACAGCTGTCTGTGGAACCTCAAAGTACTTAAGTGGAACCCAATGAAGGCCTGATTCAGCCCTGGGGACTGACATTTCCCCTGTTCTAAGAAAGGTACACTCAGCTGGTTGATGCCATGTGTTCATAAAGATGCCATAGGATCGCATCCAGGAAGGTTGTTCTTGGTGGCTGCTATTGTGGAATCTCTTACCTTAAATGCCAGGCATTTTACAAAACTGAAGATCTTTGAGAAATATATGAAACCTTGGGTTGGCTTTTGATGGTGGGAACTAAAGCTAGAGAAACATCAGTTTCTCCAACAACCTTGTTAATGTTGCTTTCGCCATCTCATACCTCCAAAATAAATATGCCGAGAGCAAGTCTCAGGAGAATGGAAAGCACCATTTTAAGAAGGTTGGTATTTGTATTATGCTCTGGCTCTCTAACAATAACACTACTGGGAATGTGTGAATTCTCCACCGGTATGTTTTGTGTGACTTTGATGCAAGCCCTGCTGGCAAGCATATTTGGAAGCAGGGGCTGGGGAGGAAGAACAATCAAAGACAAAAGAAACAGCAGAAAGTAGGAGAGCAATTTAATTGGGAGGGAAAAAAAACACGTAGGTACAGAGCCTATTCAGCTAGGTGAATGCAAAGAGCTACCACCAAAACAAATTACACAGTACTGTCACTGAATATGCCTTTTTCCCCCTCAACAAAAGCAGGGGTACAAAGCGACTTGGATGACGACCAAAAGCATTCGCCTGCAGTCGGATGACTCTGCCAGGAAATCCCCCTCGGCTGCACAGGTCCTATTAAAGGGGCAGTTGTGAATGATCAAGTTGGCTGGAGTCCTCTTGAGAAAGGACAACAAGAAAGGCAGTTAGCTCTATCTGGCTGCCTTTCAGTTCACTGGAATGAGATAAGCCAATGCAGAACTGGATTTCTAAGCTTTCTTGGCCCAGCTACAGCATACCCAACAGTATAAGTAGCTAGAGATGTCTGTCTTTTTCCAGCAAAAGAGCTTCAAAATGGCTCAACCAATCTGCACCCACAAGGCGTCATTTCAGAAGCACCTGGTGGACTGCCACAGATGAACGGACTTCATTTTGCATTGCCTGCTCACAGCTCCCAGGATTCAGATTTGACTGTTTCTCTGCTCTCCACAGCATGGGCCCAGCTGGCCAAATGTTCTGTGAAATCAATGGAGCTGAGGCCATCACATCCAGAGCAACTTAAGGCAAAGGCAGCTGGAAAGACAGTGACATCTGATGTATTCCTAACCATTCTGATGTCACAGAAGGAATTACAACTTTAACCAGTCAGCTGGCTCACATGGAAAAAGCATGACCCCACCAAACCTTCAGAGATCAGGAATGTATCCACACTGCACCATTACAGAAGCTTGATACAACTATAGAACAGATACCACTACAGAATAGATCCATTCACAGTACTGTGAGCTTTGTAATTTGGTGTGATATTTAGAATTGTTTAATCTAATCCCCTCAACTACAAAACTAAAGCTCTCTGGCAGAGAATTCTAAGTACACAAGTTCACAAAGTTATAGATCCCAGGATTTCATAAAATGGCAGTTAAAGTGGTATCAAAGTGCTATTTATATCGTTTGGATACACCACAGATTGAGCATGGGTTCGGAATATTTCAACAATAGTTCATGGAATAGTTGTTGTATGGAAGGAATGCACAAGAATGTACACACCTTCATAGTCTATACACTCCAGGAAGGGGGATTAATTTCCATGATTATTTGGTTGTGGTGAATGCTCAGATTATTATTGAACTTGCAGAGTCTAAAATCACAAGTCCTTTGAATTCTCCTCCCCTTTAGTGTTATCACAGCACTTTTGTAATCCTCTAAAATACTATCTAAGAAGGTAAGGCAAAAGGTAGGGAACCCCAGTCCTGATCACTTATAATTCAAACCACTGTCTGTGGGCTCAAATATAGGGCTATCATTATTTATGATGATCATAAGAAATGAGTACAGAGGGCTCTTGTTATCTGCTGGGGTTTGGTTCCAGGACCCTCCATGGATAACAGAATCTGTGTATGATCAAGGCCCATTAAATATAATGGCACAACAAAATGGTTTCCCATATATAAAATGGAAAAATCAAGGTTTGCTATTTGGAATTTATACTTTTGGGGAATATTTTCAAGCCATGTATACTCAAATCCGTGTATAAAAAATCTGTGGATAAGGGGGGCCAACTGTAGTAGACTACTGATATAAGGTACCATGGCTGTGGAAGAAACCTTCCTGAACCACTGCTTTACATATCCTACCAAAGATAATTCTGTAAACCAGTGCTACCCAAAGTGGTGGTCCCTGGACTGGTGCTAGCCTGCAAGCCACTGGCTGTTGGTCCCTGAGTTTTCAGGTAAGAAAGAAATAATTGTAGCTAATTGGCACAAAAAAAATGTGCTGGTCCCTGGCACACTGGAAGAAAAATAATTGCCAATTGCCCATGTCAGACAGCTTGAGAGGCACCCTTACTTACCCATGACAGTGCATAGTTGAAAGTCTGGTTGTGCCCCAGCCAAATGAAATTATTCAGATCCCAGTTCAGAAGCTCATAAAACAGTGATATTCAGCTTGGCCTGATTCAAGACCAAATCTTAATATTGATTTTCATATCAAATGTTGTATGACCCCAAGTGAGTATACATTGGAGAAAACAGAAGCAAGGAAATATCTGTATTTCTCCAGATGCTGTTGAATCCCAACTCCTATTCATCCTAGACAAAATGGCCAGCAGTCAGGAATAATGGGACCTGTAATGCAATAGCATCTGCAGAGATGCAGATTCCCCATCCTGATACAGAAAGTAAATCATATTTATAGAGGCAGGGTGTATAAAGGGGCATCTATGCTGTTTTGTGCAAGTGACTAGTATAGCATGTTCAGTTGGAAACCACGATGCAGGCTTCAAACATATGTTTTCTGTGACAATCTCAGTGATGGTTTGTACTGCTAGGTATAGAGCCCACTGATCTTTTAAGGCTTGTATTTTACTGTTGTTGTTGTTGCTTCTTTTAAAGATGAGTTGTTTTCTTTTGGTTGTTTATTGCACTGTATTTTCTTTTTATTATAAGCCACTTTGGTTATTACATGCGAATCGCAAAACTAAATTTCAAATGTCTGGCATAAAAAAACCCTGATTCATCCTGCAAGTATGTGATTCATATACAACATGTCAAAAATCTTAATCTCATCATATATGCAAATATAGCCCAACCAGTAGGTGCAATTGTGAAAAACCCAGCTGAAAATCACAGGAAAGGACTATACTGTGAACTCTACCTGTAAGTGCAAAAAGTAAACCACATAAAATAGTCCCAAAATAAGCTGGGGTTGTCTTTCTTTCTTTCTTTCTTTCTTTCTTAAATGCTTAAAAGAGGTAAGATGATGACAACAGAAAAATTTTGTTTGGTTTTACTCCTTGGCATGAGAAATGACACTAATTTAGGACTTTCGGTTGGAGTGGAGGGGTTTCCTCCTATTTCCCTCACCACACAGTTTTCTATATTTCCCTCTCCTGACTGATTTCTTGTTAGCACAGATTTGCTAATTGACCTAGAGTGCAAGGTAGAAATTTTCTTGTTTCAGGAGTCCGGGAACTTATACAAGATAAGTTTCTGAAGTTAATAAATGTGACAGGGAAGGAAGCTGTTTCAGAAAGGAAGTGAATGTATACTTATCCTCATAATCTGTCTCAGGACTGAGAGCTCACAGTGAGAGAAAATTATCTCAAGCAATGTATGAGAAAATTATCTAAAGCCCCACTCAATTTTTGTACAAATCTTTTTTGTTGTTGCCTCCTTTTCTATCTACCACCCTCCTTTACCCACTGGAGCTCAGGGATCAAGAACGATAATCACAGAACAATTATTAGGGCCTCCAGATTTTATTTACATTTGCATGAACATTTTTGCAAAGCTGTGAGAAAACATACAGGAGATCTGTTCACAAAGAATATTTTTTGAACAGTAGAAGCTAATTTCCTGTGTTCCAGGTATTTCAATTACAGTGAACATCATTCTTTGAGTGTCATTCTGTTAGGGGTGTCAATGTGTGTGTTCACAGTTCCCCCTCCCTCCATTCTCTTCTCTGTCAAAAGATTGCAAAGTAGAATATGCACCATTCACAAAATGTGAAGTTCAAACCCTGATTCACTTCAGGCTAATCTGAAGACAGCTCAGTTTAACTTGAGTATAATCCAAAACTCAGTTCTGAACTCCAAACGTTTTGCCTCCCTCTAGGTATCCAGAAATTAAAAAAATAGTTGTAATTGCCCCCCCCCCCATTTATCAGGATTATATCCACAAAAGCTTATGCAAAAATGAAAAACAGTCTTTTTAAGGTGCTACCACATTTCTTTTTTTCTTTCCCTTCCCTCCTCCTCGATATATGACAAGGGATTAACACAGCTACTTCTTTGAAAATTGCCACAGTTCTATATAGCAACACCATCGGACCTGGCCTCAAGTTGAAGAGTTCTCCTTCCTGACAACACCTTCTGGCCTAGGAGGGAGTGAAAATAGAGGCCTAGCAACACCATCGGATTTGGCCTCAAGTTGAAGAGCCCTCCTTCCTGACAACACCATCTGGCCTAGGAGGGAGTGGTAGGACAGGCCAAACTCCATTGGGGGCCTGCCCTAGATTAAGAAGCAGAGCCCTCCCTCCATGCCATCTGCCTTGGTCCAGGCCTCAGAGGGAGAGAAGAACTGCTGGACCTGATCCCCTTCCCCCTCTCCTTTTGTGTCATGTCTTTTTAGATTATAAGCCTGAAGGCAGGGAACCGTCTAATTAAAAATAATAATTGTAAGCCACTCTGATAGCCCTTAGGGCTGAAGAGCGGGGTATAAATTTATTATTATTATTATTATTATTATTATTATTATTACATTCAATCTGCAGATATATCAATCCCGTAGGTGGGTTATTTCTATTAGATGGGCACTGCAAAAAGAATCCAGCTTGACACTGCTTTAATGGCCATGGTTCCATCCTATGTAATCCTGGGATTTGTAGTTTTGTGAGATATTAAGCCTTTTCTGTCAGAGGTTTGATGCCACAGCAAATTACAAATCCCAGGATTCATAGGATGGAGCCATGACAGTTAAAGCAATGTCAAACTACATTATTTCTGCAATGAAGGCCCAGCCTAAGACACACAAGGTAACATTTTTTTTCCTGCTAAATGCATGCTAAATTTTGATAGCTTTTAAATATTTCTTGGCAGAATTAGGCACTTTTAAAAAAATTATCAAGGATAGCTGAGTCTTTTGGGGGGGAGCATGCTATGCTCAGAAAAATAGGTGCAGGACTTTTTATGTGAGAACAGCCTTTACACATTTTTCTTTTTGAAATGATTTAACTACTTAATTTTTTGGCGGGTGTGGAAGCAGTGCTTTGAAAACAGTTGCTCTAGTTAAGAAAATATTAAAAAGTTAAGAATAGCTGCAGTGGTTTTAAGGAAATGGAATCTTCAAATGTGAGAGGAGTTGTCTTTTTCCCTTACAGGACACAATATTTTGGTTTGGTTTGGTTGCAGTTTCTGTGGAAACGGCATATGTCATAAATATGATCATGGACAAGAATCTTGCAATATGTTAGAAGTACAGGTGCAGTAGCTAGGAAGTTATGATACCTGACAAATAGTTTTTAAGACTTTTTGTTTTATGCTCAACTGGCACCCGTCACAGAAAATGCAACAGGAAAGCAGTATATGACAGATGCAAAGTGTGCAGTAGCAGAAGAACTTGAACATTCAACATTTTGCCATCAAGTGCTTCATCCTACATCCTTCTGGATCCCACACATTCTACAAAAAACTCATGCAAAACTTGCCACATAACATGAATTTAAAGGGGTGTGGCTTTAACAGAGAATGCAGAAGTCGGAATTGCTGCTATTGTGCAACTGGTATGAAAATCACCATACAGTGGTCCCTTGGGTTACGAATCCCCCGGGATACGAAAACCCCGGGGTACGAAAGAGCCGGGGCCGGAAAAATGGCCCCGGGTTACGAAAAAAACCCCGGGTTAAGAAAGGAAAGCAGCGCGAAATTCAAATCGCGCCAAGTGCTTTCCTATATCTTACAGCGGTCCCCAGGTTACGAAGGTTTTCGGGTTACGAAAGGGATCCTGGAACGGATTACTTTCGTAACCCGGGGGACCACTGTATTATGGTGATTACTATAATTATGATTCTGCCCAGTTATACACATTTCAGTTTTATTGAAATGAATGGAACTTGTGTGCATAGAACAAGCATCTCCAGGATTCTAAGTGTCTTCAGTGCAAACAGATCGCTGGAATTAGCACCATATTGATGTGGTCTTAAACCCAGAGAACTAAATTAAACTGAAGCTAATTTTAAAACTGTATGTGTGATTATATTATTTTAGCTTCCTCTCTTTGTAGCTCCTTCTGAATGTCAAAGGTCACAAAGCACAGAATGAACCCCCCTGCAAGAATGCAACAATTGTGCCCTGTTATTTCATTTTGGCGCCAAGTCTTGAGTACTGCTTTCTGATTTCCCTCTCCTCCATGGCATAACAGTGAACAGTTTTAGCAGCTGACGTGTGAAGTTCTCTTTCTCCATTCACATTGTATATTATTATTGCACAGCAAGATCCACTTGCCACATCAAAACTACACTTGATATTAGGAATGTACAATCTGTGGTCCATAGATCATGTGTGGCCTTCCAAGATGTTTTTAAACCCCCCATGACCATTTTTCTTACCAGTTTTACAACTTTACTGCTGATTTAGGCAGTGATTTTGCCAGTGTTGATTTTTCTGATCCTGCCAAAAGATTTGGTTCCTTCCACTGCCACTTGCCCCCACCACATTGCTGACCCTAGTCATATGCTCTAATAGTGCAGTCTCACTGCTCTCTACTTTCAGTATGTTGCTCTAGAAATGGGTCTCTTGTGGATCTAAGGGGCATCTTTGATTTTTTGACTGTTGCAGTCAAAGTTACACCAGGACACAACAACCTGGAGAAAATAAAGCCAAACCCCTTATTGTCTGTAAGATTGATATTATCACGAGAACAGATACAGGCATCGGCCAACCTGCCTGTTGGTTGATGAGCTGAAAATACTGGAATGACAGTTATGGGACACCGCATGGGCTGATGCCACTGTATGTTTCCCCTGTCACTTGGAGGCATATTGTACCCAACCCCAAGCTGAGCGTGCTTGCTGCGATCCATACTCCCAAAGTTCCTTAAGGGCCCCCTCCAATGTTTATAGGACCTTTCAACTTAATAATGTCACCTTTCTTGATCTGCGCCCTGGTGGCGCAGTGGTTAAATGCCTGTACTGCAGCCACCACTCACTCAAAACCATAAGGTGGCAAGTTCAATACCAGCAAAAGGGCTGAAGTTCGACTCAGGCTTGCATCCTTCCGAGGTTGCTAAAATGAGTACCCAGATTGTTGGGGGCAATTAGCTTACAGTTGTAAATCGCTTAGACACTGCTTAGGCGGTATGAAGCAGTATATAAATGAAGCTGTTTGATTGTCTGTTTGTTTGTATCCCATGCATACTGACACCAAAGGTGGTGTGGGGGTGGGATTCCCCTCCAGTCACATTCCACCAATCTTATCACAACAGATGCAACCAAAAATTACAACTCATATCACATTACATATAACCATGTGTCCTGCCCCCATTCCAACACATGCACCCCTTTATCCTGATACAAGGATAATGGTGATGGATCCATCTACCTCCCATAGGCAGAACCAGACCACTGATATCCTTTGTCACCTTACATTGCACAATGTCCAGCTTTCTTGGATGCACAGTCCCACTCCACAGCAATGCTGTTCTAACATGTCTGACCAAATCAGCATTGTGTCCAGAAATCAATCTGCAAGCTCAGCCAAATCATGCTTTGCTTTGTCCAATAAATCTAGTTCTGTGCAGGATCTAATTGCATTCTCATTTACCTGAATGATGACTACATCTTGTGGTTCTTCCTGCTGGGCCTGGACATGAATATTTGGTAGCAAAGAGCCCCAGAGCATTCCCCTCTTGCTCATCCATGCAATTCTCAGTTGGTTCTCCAGGCCCAAGTGCTGGCCTCAACCATTCCCAGATATGTAATGTCTAGCCAAGTAGACAATGTTGTGGCTGCAAATCCATAAAGTTCTACAGCGTCTCTCTCAAGTTAAAAGGATATATGAAATACTAACACTCAGGATGAATATAGGCTCTGAAGGCCCTGAACGTCCACCTCCCTATTTAACCAAGAAGTACAGTTGATCAAAGATATGCGGTCACCGGTGAAACGAGTCATTTGGGTGTAATTGTTGGAGTCTTACAATGGAGTGTTTCTCTGGCTGGACTTGTGAAAGCTTGGGGAGGGCCTGCTGATTGTGCCTGCTGATAGGCTGTATTCTGCTGTAGCGGTAGCTGCACCTATTCTAAGGGAGTGACCTCCAAATTCAGTTCCTGTACATATACCTGACGAGTCTTCCAAGGAGCTGAAAAGAAGTAGCCCTCCTAAAATCACCTGAAGGAGGAGACAGTCTCCTCCAATCTTCCATGAAAATATGCACTAAAAATGTAGTTCTTGACCCCCCCCCCCCGCAGCCTTACTGAAAAAAGTTACTGCTGCAAGATGTCTGCAAGGTGATGCCCTGCTCCTTGAAGGAAGCCAAGTAATGCAGCTCTGCCTTCACATGTTCAGACATGGGCCAAGCTGCCCTGCAGTTCTCCGGGGTGGCAAAAGCAAGTGACTTTCTCCCCACTCTGCTGAAGATATGCAACATCTCATGTGCCACTAAGTCAAGCACTTCCTGTGTTATGCTAGATTCCCAGGCTTCCGCAGTTCTTCTGAGAAAGCAATAGGGTGCAAGTCCACTTCTGGTGACAGGGCCCGAAACCTGTTATCCTGGAACCAAGACAGTGCATATGGAACTCCATTTTCACATCCTGGAACATAGCAGGTTGATAATGTTATGTAAGTCACACACAGAGACACATACACACAAAGGACAAAACATTGCACTCTGTCAGAATGTGCTGACTACCTATTAATAACATAGACCATTGCATGGTTATCGCACCAGAAACATTTTTATTAAAAAATACTGGCATCCAGATGGATACTGCCATTAAAATAAGAAATAATTATTTAAAAGTGAGATGTCTGTATCCACCCAGGATTCTGGCCAACAATGTGCACCCAGCTTACCTTGGACATTTACCTCAAACTTGATGCTACCCAATACATCTGCCTATACAGTACTGGTAAACCCTCCTCAGGCTCTCATGAGTCCAGCCAGAGACATACTCCATTGTAAGACTCCAGTAATTACACCCAAATGTCTCATTTCGCCAGCTGCACTTCTTTGACCAGCTGCACTTCTTGGTCAAATAAAGCATATCTATCCAAACAAAATTCTGGAGCAATGGCATCATTAATTGCAGACTGCTTTGAGTATGATAAGTGGTGTATAAGTCTGTATTCTCCAGGAGCTTTCTTTGGTACAACTCCAAGTAAACACATGTAAATTGCTGATAGGGGGCTGACTAAAGGACCCGCCACTTGACCAGCCTTGTACTGCCTTATATGATATATGAATGGCATCTTCAGAAGGCGGTGGCATGGAAGTGAGTGGGGTATATACTGTGTGACCTTAGTTGAGAGGATATATATACTGTATGACCTTTAGTTCAGCCATAGCCTGAAAAACCCACAAAAATATGGATGCTGGGTGTGAAAGCCTTTGACTTCTATTTACATGCATTGACACCCTCTTGTAGAATTTCTGACAACAACAGTGCTGCACCTCCAAACTTTTCCAAAGGGAACAAAGTGGTCCCTCAACACCATGAATTTACCTAACCCACTCTACACCACTGTGCAAACAGTAGCTGAGAAGGAGACTGGTAGCAAAGAATACAACTGATGTAGTGTTTATCTGTCCCCATAAGAACAAGTCATTCTTTGAGAGCCACCTGTGATTTCTTTATGAAGCAGAACAAAGTGTGCTTAATATCCTGAAGCATTAATTCCTCAGCGAGGGGCAAGATCCATGAGACAGACCTGATTGATAATTAAATTACTGATAGTTAAATAGATAAATATGTCAGTAGTTTGTTAATAACTGTATTTTCCCTTCCCAAAAGATTACAGGTCAGATCACTGGAGATCAGGTATTTCTAGGTGTCTGATCCTAAGTTGGTAACACTAATTGAAAATAAGCTGGAAATTATTAAAGTAATATCATGGGAAGAGCCAACTTTTTTTTCTTTTCTTTTTTAAAAACATGAATGCACTAGAAGAACTATTATAATAGCTCTTGAGACTGATAGACCTATATTTATCTATGAAGAAGTTATGTGACAAGCAGTTTTTCTAGGATGAAATCCTGTTGGTGTAACTATGCCAGCATAGGCAAGAGGAAAAAGACAGTGGGCGCAATGGTTGAGAGGGAAGGAACTAGAGAAAGTTGGGTGCTCAAAACTGGAAGAAGTTATCTTAATTTGCCACCATTGCATGACTTGGAAAAGGTGAAACTACTAGCATAGTCCATCTACAGAAATTTGGCCCTAAACTACAAGACTGGAAATAGGGCATGAACAGGAGACCTGACAAAATGATGAGAGCAGCTTACATCAGGGTGGCCATGTGTATTACAAGTGTGTCTGTGTTTTCTTCTATAAAATCAGGATAGGGTAGCTGTGGCCCTCCTTCTTGATTTTGCTGGACTGCATCACCCATCATCCACAGCTTCTTCCATAGTGGTTGAACTGATGGGAGCTGGAGTCCAGCAATATCTGTAGGGCCACAGGTTTCCTGTCTTTGAGCTATATTCTGGTGTACAAAGGACCAATGGTTGATAAGGAATGCGTAACTCCTAGTGGAAGGAACCAAACCAAACTCCAAGCAATGCTGGATATTTTCTGTTGGCATTTGAGAAAAGTGTCCAGAAATCAAACTGGCTAATTCAATGAAAAAAATCCACTCAACACATGGAGGTTGTCAAGTGTGTTATAGAAATTAGGGCTAGATATTTAACTGATTAATGGAGTATTCTCCCTCGAGAACACTGGTGCCTGGTGCCAACTTTACGGTCTTTTTGGCGCCAGCAAAAACTATTTTGTTTACTCCAGCATTTTAATCTGTTGGAAATTAAATTTTATGGATTTTATTCACTGTTTTATTATTGTATTTTTCTTATGATTATTTATTATATCCTGCACTGACAACTAACAACATCTAAAAGGGATAAAGATTGGCCTAATTTGTACGTAAATAAATAAATAAATTAATAATCTTTAGAGCAATTGCTTAACCATTTTGGCTTAATAAAAAAATGCTCATAATCAGTTCTCTGCTGTATGGGAAAGGAAAGAGAAGGTCCATTCTAAGAGAATACTTGCTGTGACCTGAATGATATAAGAAAAGTGTGCTTCTTCTTTCAAACTATTTCTTTATCATATGCACATTTTTGCAAATGAACAGAATAACTCTACAGGGGTAACAATGGTCAGCTCCCACAGCAGGCATCTACCACATCCAAATCCTGCTGATTCTTATGGCCTGGTCTGAAATGGCTTTTCCCTATCGTCTACCATTCCACAGAGAAAAACTGGAACATACAGGGCCAAAAAGCATCATGATGTGGTTAAATTGGCAAAAACTTTTAATGAGGAAGATTGCATAAGCCAGGAGTGGCTGCAGCAGTTTGTTCTTGCTTGAGTCTACTGGGAAGGGCAAGATTCCACCCCCTCCTCTCACTTCTAATAAATTGAGATGACTTTGGCACTTGGAACTGTTTGCAACAATTGAAGTAAGCTGAGAACAAAGGAAGACAGTGGGAGCAGGTGAGAGAAACTGGAACATTTTAAATACAGTTAAAATAGTGGAACAGAGGATTAATCAGGACAGCTAGAGCACATACTTTTCAGTTCTAGGATCATAATAGGGCCTAAGTGTGTGTGTGGGGGGGGGGGGAAGATACTTTAGGATCTGGTAGATCTGTCGCTTCTTCCCAATACCCACTGTTGGTAAAAGGCTGTTGGTGGGAATACAACAACAACAGGACTTTCTATTCTGCACTCTGAAGATAGATGTTCTGACCCACGGGTAGGTAATCCTTTCCTAATACAGTCACACACCAGTACCCATCTGACTTTAATAAATAAATATGAATCCCACCATGATTGTAGATGTCTTGATACTGCTTAAAACCCCCCTCTTACTGCTAAAGTCAATAAGGAGTTTCTTTGTGAAAACACTGCACAATATGTGGGCATAAAGTGGCAGCCCTCTTTATTCACTATATCCTGCATAAAGGTGAAGGCACATCTGGCTTTGTTGTGGTGTGCTTTTCAGTCACAACCCCACTGATTAATCATGGGGTCAGACTTTAATCTGTGATTAAAGCTTTAGTTGATTAATCATCCTGTTAGAGATTAAAACTTGAAGCTCTAAATAATGCAGCACATCCCACAATCCTGCAACGAATTGTCATGATGCACTATTAAGAAGTGCATCACCCGCATTGTCCGGTCTTGAAGTGAGAGAGCAGGACAGAAGCCCTATTCAAATCTCACACCTACCATACAGAAGGGTCTCCAAGCCTTTTTGTTTGAGGGGTGTTATATTGTGTGTACAGACTCGGTACAAGAGTTACACACTGTGTGCGTTACCCCAAACATACGTCTGGGTGCCAATATCATCCCTCCAGAGATACTCATGTGGTAAGACAATTCAAAGTGTTACAAGTGGGGGCTTGAAAAACTGCAACAAAGCAAGGTAGCCTTCTACAGGAAAAGATGAAATATCTTTCCATCATATTCAAATATTTCTCTTTTGTCAGTCACTCTAATAAATATGTACTCTTCAGTGATTAACTGTAACCTTTTGGGATTCAGAACGGAATAATCTGTTTATCCACCTATCTACATGCAAACACATATATGACGGCTTCTGCTACGTTGCAGCATTAATGCAGTTTAACACTGCTTTAACTATCATGGCTCCATCCTATGGAATCTTGGGATTTGTAGTTTGTTGTGGCACCAGAGCTCTCTGACAAAGAACGCTAAATATAAAAATACAAATTCCAGAACTCCATAGCATTGAGCCCTGGCTTAAGTGGATAGTGAGTTGCTTTCCCAGTCATCCTATTTAGTGGAGTAGACAACTGTGGGAAGGTTGTGGAGGGAGACACAAAAACAGACCTGGTGGATCATATGCAACTTGTGGGCCTCACTTTGCTCATCTCAGTTGTACAGCAATATCATACCCTCCAACTGTCCTGATTTGACAGGGATAATCTTGATTAAGCCTCTGTCATCCCAGTTTTTCAGTTGATTTCAAAATGGGCCAGGCTGCATCGGCACTGAAGAAATAATGCAGTTTGACACTGCTTTAAGTGCTATGTAATCCTGGGATCTCCAGTTTGTTGTAGCACCAGAACCCTCAGACAGCACTCTGAAAGAGAAGGCTAAATATTTCACAAAACTACAAACCCCAGAATTCCATAACAATGAGGCATGGCAGTTAAAGTGGTGTCAAACTGCATTATTTCTGCAGTGCAGATGCAGCCCCCGTTTCTCTCTTCCCCCTTCCAACATTCTCCTTTTTGTCCATGGCTTTCTTCCACTGCAAGAAACTGGTTCAAAGGAAGCAGCATCTTGTCCTTCCCAGTAGGAACAGGCAAAATCAAACTGCTGCAGCCCCACCTAGCTTGTACATTTTTCCTCATGAAAAACCTTTGCCATCTTGACCACATTGTGATAATGCTTGGCTACATATGTCCTAGTTGTCATCTGTGAAATGTGGGAGGATATGCAATGCCCCAGCATTGTCTTTGCTAATAAGGATAATCTATTCCACCTCGGAGTCCTTACTGGTGTTTCACCAGCCTGCTGTCAAGCGATGTCATTTTGTGTCAGTACATGTATCCTTCTTTTCTTCCTTCTCTCTTCTAGGAAGAAAAAATGTTAACAGACAAAGGCCATGGCAAAGGTCTTTAGAAAATGGAATCCTAAGTCTCCAAAGAGCTATTACGGTAGCGATACAACTTCCTTGCAGGGTCTCCACTTTATGGAAGTATATCTCCCTCTAGGATGCCTAGAGCATAATATTTTTGGGTCCTCAAGAGGCTGATTCTGAGGAACTTTTGGTTAAACATTTCTTGAGGGCAAACTGATGATCTAAGGGAGGCAGCCAGGAGGACCACAGTACAAAGAGAAATCCACTCCCCTCACACTAAGATCCCAATTTGTGTAGTCTGACCTTGTAGGGCAATACTATACCATAACCAAGGAATAAGCACTACAAACAGAATACCTTCAATTCCCCAAGAAAACATTGGGGTATTAGCTGCATTCTCCTTTCAGAACGAAACTGAGTTACCTCTGCTAGCAGTTGTTACAATGAGTTTTAAAGAAGCAATTCCTGCAAAAACACAAAACCTCTCCACTCCCTTTCATAGACATCATCAAAGTAATGAATGACTCTACTCCTTCACTATAAGAAATAAACCCATCAGCAGATCTCTGACACACAAAAAGAAAGAAATGTATAATGTGCTGTTCTGAATCTTGAAAAAAAAAAAAAACTCTAAATTTTCAGTACTTGAACTTGCTGCACCTCTGGCACTTTTTTTTTTTTTTTTAAATCAGATTGGTTCGAAATCTGTCATGGTTCTAGAGTCTATTATACAGAAAATAGATGTGAAATATCAAGTTATTAACTCATTTTAAAATATTTTTATAAACAATAAAAGGGTTCTCTTGTGCCCCTTTAATCTAGGAGCATGCCCTGTCCTCTACAGAGATTAGGGGTGATAGAGGGGGAAAAAGATCTCTTGCTTATTAAAACCCCTAGATACTACAGAGCATGAAATAAGAATGAAATATCACCCAACCCTGCTACTATTTTTGCATCCACAGGATAATAATCAAAGCCCCGCAATATGTTGCCAAACATCTGGGATGGCTGGCAAATGGTTTGTGGGTTTCATATGCACCATCACGTTTGCAGGCCCCATGAGGGATCCCAATGCTCACTTTCCCACTGGGGAACTGGAACTGCAATTTAGTTCTTGGGAGTGTTGGGCAAGGGCCCACTTCCCCCCGCTGCCCTTAGAAGTCACCAATCCCTAAAGAGGTTTAATTTTACATAAACCTAATCTCTACTGCTGAAATAATGCAGTTTGACACTGCTTTAACAGCCGTGGCTCATTGCTATAAATCCCTGGGATTTGTACTTTTGTGAGATATTTAGCCTTCTCTGAGACCCCTAGTGCCACAACAAACTATAGATCCCAGGATTCAATTGATGGCATCATCACAGTCAAAGCAGTGTCAAACTGTATTATTTCTGCAGTGCAGATTATATCATAGAATGCTTCTATGTCTGTTTTCCTATAGTCCTTAAAGCACACCCCAACAGTGCCCAGCTTCTGTGACTTTAGAGTAACTGGACAAATGATGGCCAAAGTGGCCATAACTCCCTTGCCAACATATTTAATTTACTTTTTAATTTACAACATATTTACTACATAGACCTGCTTTCGATCAAAGCACATCAGCCAATGACTTTAAGAGAGAAATGGCATGGGCAGTGTTGTTTAATGATAAATATTGGAACTGGAGTCTGGAAGATCCAGGTTCAAGTCCCCAGAAAAACATGAAACTCACTGGGTGAAATGTATCTAATCATTCTCTTTCAGTCTGGCCTACCTTACAGGGTGGTTGTGAAGGTAACACAGGGCTTTGAGGAATGTAATGAATTAATAAAAATATATGTCAAGCAGAGGGAAAATTAGGAGAAATCATTAGGCAGGGAAGACTTGGGGGGGGGGCAGTTTCATAACCAATGTGAGAGATGCTTGTTGACGCGGCCCTTCATATCATAGACCTTTTAAGAGTCTGGAGCCTTAAGTTTTCCCAAGCGACTTTTTTTGACTGAAATGATGCATTCAGCCAAGAAAAAAATTAATTCCTATACAGCACTCTAGTCTCCTTCATTTCCCTTCTACTACTGTTACCCTTGAAGGAAGAACACCCACCTCCAGAGCAGCATGGCTGGATCTAGGACAGCTCTGGTGATTTGCCATGAACAAAGTAGCGAAAGCACTCATTAGAGGGAAACTTATTAGACCAGGAAAAACAGCTAATCCCTGTCACACACTGGTAAAATGTTGCCAGCCGAAAACTCTAAATCAAAAGCACTTTCAGAGTGCAAGGGGAGGGATTCCTTTCTGCAGCTTCCTTGGTACCATCCTTCTGCCATAATGCTCTATAGCCCTTTTCATTTTCTTAAATTCAGGGGTGCAACTAATTACCGGCAGGAAGTGCCTTATTTCATTGGCATGCAAATTAACAGAAGGAGAGAAATATTCTAAAGAAAACTGTTACAAACTCTGTCCACACTCTCATGGTCAATTAGAAAATGGTCTTGCATTTATGGGATCCTAAGAGAAACTTCCAGATATACAGTGGGCCCATGGTATCTGCTGGGGTTTGGTTCCAGGAACCCCTGTGGATACTAAAATTCATGGATGCTCAAATGCCATTAAATACAGTGGCATAGTAAAATGGTATCTCTTATATAAAATGGCAAAATCAAGGTTTGCTTTTCAGAATTGATATAATTTTTGAATATTTTCAAGCCATGGATGCTTAACTCTGTGGATAAAGAATCCATGGATAGGGAGAGCTAATTGTACACTGAATATTCCCTTGAATGCCTGATAGTGAAGTTTCATGGAAGATGTCTCAAAATAGGGCTCAAGATGCCTCAAATGAATAATAATAATAACAACAATAAAAAGATAAACATTTCTGGTCAAGCCAAATACTGAAAAAATGGCAACATAAAAAGTAATGGCCTTTAAAGCAAATAATGCATGGGTGCTTTATTGAGACCCCCCCCCCCATCTCATATTTAGTAAGCCTTGGGAAATTTATGATAGGAAATAATATCAAACAAAATCTTTACTTGCTCAGTTCAAATGAGGAGTACGGATCAGGATGAAGTTATATAGTCACACAAAAAAAAATATTGATAGAGCATAATCTAGAGAAAGTCAGGGATACTGAATATCAGTTATGTGTATCCGTTCATTTTGTTTTAATGGGGAAAAGGTATACCAGATTTTTTCCCCTCTGTGTGACTTTTCAGAGGGGTAAATAGCAACTGTTATGATAAACATTTGCTAGTGGCTATACAGTGAATACAAGTTATTCTTAATACCATTATGGAATTCTTCCTGCATCTACTTAAAATATGTAGGAACAGTCTTGTGATATTTTGGCACTTCCACTTACAGAGTATATCAGGAAGTGGAGAAGCACATGAGTATGAGAACAGCAACAGCAACAGCAGCCACTACCACCAAACTTCTTCCTCCAACCAGAGGGGAAAACAGTTTGAAGTATGGTTTAAATGATTATTTTCTTTCCTTATGTCACAGGAATACATGCACATAATCAGAAGCATTTTAACTGAACAAAAGAGGATCCTATGAAAACAGCAACTCCCCCAGCAACTTTTCTAGAGCTGTAAAAGACCAAAACTAAAATAATAAAGAACTTTACTTCTGACATAGAACACTTAATGTTTCCTTTGCATTGTTCATTTGATTATTGCCAAATCTCAGAAATAACAAAGGACCCTCTGGCATCATAAGGATTCACAAATTGGTTCTGTGATGGCACAGATATTAAAGGAACAAAACAAAAACAACCCAGACTTACATCTGATGCAGGTAAGAAACACAGGTGTGCATTTGACTGGTGGAGCGAGCAGGCCTACTGTTATTGGGGGGGGGGGGACTACACTGGCTTTCTCTCATTATTCTGTTACCCGATAATCTCTCTTTGATTGTGCTATATTCTATGACTATGCCCAGCTGGCTCTGACTTTGGAAATGGATAAAAATACACGACACAGAAACCTAGTTGATAATATAGCACATTTGCTATTTTAGTGCATAAACCTATAAGATAGGTTCTAGATGAATGGGAATGCTGGAGTAAATTTGACCACCAGCTAGCCATTTTAAGGATGTATGTTTTTCACAAGCGTGTATGAGATTGCATTCAAACAGCATTTTAGAAACTTTAAGTCATACGCAGCATGATTGATCGGGACGGGGCAACAATGTCCGGGACCGATTTATGGTCCTGTGAGAGTCAGTGTGGTGTAGTGGTTTGAGTGCTGGACTGACTATGGAAACCAGAGTTCGTATCTTGGCTTGGCCCTGGAAACCCACTGGGGTGATCTTGGGCAGGTCACACTTTCTCAGGGTCAGAGGATGGCAATGGCAGGTGTTTTGTATTTTGCCTCCTAGAATCCCAGACCATTGACCAAGGCGGTTGTGGCTTCTGGGAACTAAAGTCCAAAGCACCTAGAGGACCAGAGTTTGGGAATCACTATTAGATATAGTTCAGCCAGCCCAGGTTAATTCATGGTTCCTTCATCCTTGCTTTCAGGACCCATGAAAACAGTAGGGATAAAACAAACCAAAAAAGATGAAGAAAACAGGGGCTCATCAAGTCATAACCACTTGATTTGCTGAAGAGCATAATTTTAACACCACCACCACAACCGCCACCTGCATTATTTCTACAGTGCAGATGCACCTAGTGAGAGCCAGTGTGGTGAGGTGGTTTGAGCATTAAATCTGGAGACCAGAGATGGAATCCCCACTCGGTCATGGAAATCCACTGGGGTGACCCTGAGCAAATCACACTGTCTCAGCCTCAGGGGAAGGCAATGGCAAACCTCCTCTGAGCAAAGCTTGCCAAGAAAAGCCCATGATAGGTTTGCCTTAGGGTCACTATGAGTCGGAAAGGACTTGAAAGCACACAACAAGAAGATGCACCTCAAGCAGGATGACCAGGTCTCCTAACTGCAAAGGAGAACAAGGCACTACAACATGGAGGACATTTAAGGAAAATTGAGGACATGACCCAATAAAAGCTTAAAACACTCATATAAACATAAATTCGTGCTTGTTAGTCAAGCTCAGACTAGAGGACATTGTGGGATTCCTTCTGGACAGAAGGTGGAAATGGAGGACAGGTTGGAGGACTTCTGGTCACTCTGGTCAGGACCGACTCAAGGGCAGTTAACAACCATCATCAGTAACATCTGCATTACTCCTACGGTGTAGGTACACCCTGTGAGAGCCAGTGTGGTGTAGTGGTTTGGGTGTCAGACAAGCCTCTGTAGAGCAGGGTGCAAATCCTGGCTCTGCCATGGAAACCTCCCAGGTGACCCTGGGCAATTCACACCCTCTCAGCCTCAGGGGAAGGCAATTGCAAACTCCCTCTGAAGAAACCTTCCAAGAAAACCTCATGAGAGGTTCACCATAAGTCAGAAATGAATGACGTGAAGGCAGACAACAACAACAACAACAACAAACCAAGTAAGAGCTAACAACTATCCTATGAACGTAAACTCATACAAAATGGAGGGGCTTTTGGAATTCCTCCTGAGGAGAAGGCTCAATCACCACCACCACCACCTGGGTCATTTCTACAATAAAGCACATTTTAGTCATGCTTTTAACTTTTGTATATTTTAATGTAATTTTATACTGTTTTTAGGTGATTTTAATTTTCTAAAAAATTTATAGTAATGTTAATAATAATAATTACAGTCGGCCCTTCCCTTATGCGGGAATACATTCCGTACCCCCCTGCGTATGCTCAAGCCCCAGTGAAAACATGTGATTACTGCTTCTATTGCGCGGCTTCAGTGTTACCTGAAAGCTGCGTATAGCACACCCGCAGATGGTGCAGATGTGCTGTATCGGGGTGCATCTCCCAGAAGGGACCCAAGGTGGCTCATAGATAAAAATGTTAAAAATAAAAATAATAGTAATAAAACAGTCCTAAATTTGCCCACCATTCATATTTACATACGCCTGCTTATTTATTCCCATCTTTTTCTATTTTTTACAATATTCCACTGATGGAGACCATTTCTCCTGCTTTTCTTCAATATCTTTATTGTTCAAGTAACTGGTTACTTTATTCATTTCTATTATGTCGTTAACTATAATGATAATAATAATTTTAACGTTAAAAATGACAGTACTAATACTATTATAGTAATAACAACAATAATGACTTTAAATGTTAAAATAGTAAAAATACTATTAGAGTAATAATAATAATTTTAATGTTAAAAACAATTGTACAAATACTATTATAGTAACAATAATAATTTTAACATTAAAATAATAGTACTAATACCATTATAGTAATAATAATAATAATAATTTAACATTAAAATAATAGTAATAATGCTTTTATAGTAATAATAATAATTTTAAATGTTAAAATAGTAATACGATTATAGTAATAATGATAATAACACTAATTTTAATGTTAAAAGCAACAGTACTAATACTATTATAGTTGTAATAATAATTTTAATGTTAACATAATAGTAACAATATTATTATATTAATAATTTTAAACATTAAAATAGTATTAAAATAGTAATATGGTTATAGTAATAATAATGATAATAACAATAATTTTAACATTAAAAGTACTAGTACTATTACTATTATAGTCGTAATAATAATTTTAATGTTAACATAACAGTAACAATACTATTATAGTAATAATTATTATTATTTAAATGTTAAAATAATAATAATATCATAGTAATAATAATAATGATAATAATTTTAACATTAGAAGCAATAGTACTCATACTATTATAGTAATAATAATCATAATAATTTTAAATGTTAAAATAATAGTAATAATACTATTACAGTAATAATAATAATATTTTTAAACATTAAACATTATAGTAATAGTACTATTATGGTAATAATACTAATAATTTTAAATGTTAAAATAATAGTAACAATACTATTACAGTAATAATAATAATAATAATTTTAAACGTTAAAATAATAGTAATAATACTATTATGGTAATAATAATAATAATAATTTTAAACATTAAAATAATAGTAATAATACTATGATGGTAATAATGATAATAATTTTAAACTGTAAAATAATACCAATAATACTATTACGGCAATAACGACAACAACAATAATTTTAACCTTAAAAAGCATAGCAGCAATACAATTAGTATAAAATATACTGATAAAACGTTTCCATCGTTAAAAATAACAATGCAATAATAATAATAATAATAATAATAATAATATATTTTTTATTAACATTTCTGATCAGTGATCCGCCTTGGGTCCCTTGTGGGGGAAAGGCGGCATATAAAAGGAAAATAATTAACCAAGAGGAGACACAATGGTAAAGGGATGCAGTCCAGTACAGGTGAAGCACCCTGAGGCTGGGTAGCAGAGGGGCTCCCTGCTGGGTGCTGCTGAAAGAGAGAATGGCCTTTTCCCCCTTTCTTCCCTTGGGGAGGAGAGCAGAGCAGAGCAGAGCAGCAGAGCCATGGTGGTGGAGGAGGAAGAGGAGGAGGACTAGCAGGAGGAGGAGCTGAGACTAGTGTTGCTGCTGCTGTGCTGCTGCTGCTGCTGTGTTCCAGGAAGGAAGAAGAAAAAGAAGACCCATCATCATCACCATCATCCTCAGCCAGGAGGAGGAGGTGAGCTGCTTGCCCACCTCTGGGTGGGGTGAAGAAGACTAAGAGGCTGGGACTGGGAGGGACAGCACAGCAGCAGCAGGGCGCAGGCAGGAAGAAGGAAGGACTCCTGGAAGGAAGGAGGACTGGAGGAGAAAGAGGAGGAGGCTGGAGGCCTAGTCTATTGAGGGGGGCCTGCTCTCTCAGCTCTCTCTCTCCTCCTCCTTTTCCAAGACCTCCTCTTCCATTTTCCCCCACTTTCTTTCTGTCCTCCTAAAAGGCCGCCAAGGAGCAACCCTCTCTTCTTTACATCCTTTTAATATCAGCGTCTCTCCAGCTTTCCTGTTGGCTCAGTCCTCCTCCATTTTCCTCCCTGCCCCCCCCCCCCACTGGAGAGGAGAGGAGGAGAGGAGAGGAGAGAGACTACTAGAAGAGGGAGTGTGTGTGTGTCCCCAATTCCAAAGGCCAGCCTTTGAGGCTGAGAGAGTGTAACTTACTTGCCAGCAGTGGGTTTTCCATGGCTGAGCCCCTGGGGATCAAAAACCCTGCTGGGCTCCACAGTCCTAGACCACACTGGCTCACTGGTTTATTTATCCAACAAACAAACCAAAAAAACAACAACAACTATTATCCATATATATATATATATGTGTGTGTGTGTGTGTGTGTGTGTGTATATATATATATATATCCCACTTCCAGCAGTGCTAGAGAGCCTGGGTAATAATAATAATAACAACAACAATAATAAATTTGTGGGCAAGAATTGAACCCTGGTCATAGTCCAGTGCTCAAACCACCACACCACACTGACTTTACTGGTGCATTTATGAAAAAATAAAACTATTATATATCCCACTTCCAGCAGTGCTAGAGAGCCTGGGCAATTATTATTATTATTATTATTATTATTATTATTGTGGGCAAGAATTGAACCCTGGTCTCCAGAGTCGCAGTCTAGTGCTCAAACCACCACACCACACTGACTTACTGGTTTATTTATATATTAAAAAACAAAACAAAACTATTATCCATATATATCCCACTTCCAGCAGTGCTAGAGAGCCTGGGCAATTATTATTATTATTATTAAACCCTGGTCTCCAGAGTCATAGTCCAGTGCTCAAACCACCACACCACACTGGATCACTGGTTTATTTATCTAAAAACTATTATCCACATATCCCACTTCTCGCAGTGCAATGGTAACAAATGATAAAGTGTTGTAGTCCAAACAGTCTGAAAGGGAGCCATATTCCTGACTCTGTTGTTGTTGTTGCTGTTGTGTGCTCCAGGTCATCCCTTGCTTAGGATAACCCTAAAGTGACCCTATCATGGAGTTTTCTTGTCAAGTTTTTTCAGAGGGGAGTTTGCCATGGTCATCCTTTGAGGCTGAGAGAGTGTGACTTACTTGCCCAAGGTCAACCCTCCCAGTGGGTTTCCATGGCTGAGCTGGGCATCAAACCCTGGCCTCCAGAGTCCTAGTCCACACTGGCTCACTGGTTTATTTAATACCCAAAACTATTATTCATATATGCTACACTTTCCGCAGTTATTATTATTCTATAAGAAGGTGTTGTAGTCCAAACAGTCTGAAAGGGAACCAGATTCCTGACTTTGCTTCTTGTTGTTGTTAATGTTGTGTGCCTCCAAGTCATCCCTTAACTTAGGGTAACCCTAAAGTGACCCTATCATGGGGTTTTCTTGTCAAGTTTCTTCATGGGGGGGGGTTTGCCATTGCCATCCTTTGAGGCTGAGAGAGTGTGACTTGCCCAAGATCAACCCCCCACTGGGGTTCCATGAATGAGCAGGGATTCAGATCCTAGTCTACAGAAGAGTCATTTGTCCAACACACAAAACCAATGTTCAAACCACTGCAGTATGAATACTAGGGCTCTTGGGGCTGCAGTTGTGTCAGGGACTGGTAGACCAAGGCATCATTGCTTTGAATTTTCCTCTCCATTGTGATTCAAGGTGACCTGATGTCATGCCCTCAAAGGGGAGGACAAAATGTAGGACACCCAAGAAAAAAATGGAGGTCATGACTAAATTAAAAAACTCGAAACTCTTAAAAAATGGTTTACGTATAGCTATCTTGTGTGCGCATTGTGTGCGTTCAGGCCATTTTCAACTTATGGCAACCCTAAGGCAAACCTATCATAATTAAATTATTATTATTAGTATTATTATTATTTGGGGGGCAAGAATTGGCCCCTGGTCTCCAGAGTCATAGTCCAGCTCTCAAGCCACTACACCACGCTGTCTCACTGGTTTATTTATCCAAAAACTATTATCCACATATCCCTCTTCCAGCAATGCAATGGTTAAGAATGATAAGGTGTTGTAGTCCAAATAATCTAAAGGGAGCCATATTCCATCCTAACTCTGTTTGTTGTTGTTGTGTGCCTCTAAGTCGTTTCTTACTTAAGGTAAACCTAAAGTGACCCTATCATGGGGTTTTCATGTCAAGTTTCTTCAGAGGGGTTTGTCATCCTTTGAGGCTGAGAGAGTGTGACTTGCCCAAGATCACCCCCAGTGGTCTTCTGTGAAAGAGAAGGGATTCGAACTTTGGTTTCCAGAGTCACAGTGCAACACTCAAGCCACTACACCATGCACATGACACAATAACTAGGGCTCTTGGGCTGCAAGTGTATCGCCCCTTGCCAGGGACTGGTCAACCAAGGAATCACCACTTTGAGTTTTCTTCTCCATTGTGACCCAGGGTGACCAAATGTCATGTACTCAAAAGGGAAGGACAAGGCACCTCAAAAAATGGGGCATTCAAGAAGAATATATAACATGAACAAAAGAAAGCTCATAACACTTGTAGAAATATAAATTAATAACTTATGGCTTATTTACAGTTAGCTTGTGCATGTGTTGTGTGGCTTGACCAGGGTCACCGTGGGTTTCCATGGCCAAGCAGGGAATTGAACCCTGGTCTCCAGATTCGCAGTCCAACACTCAAACCACTATGCCACTCTATCTCTACAGATATCTTACATCTAATGTATTTTATTATCCTTTTATTATTTTTATTTTACTATATTTTATTATCCTGTCCTTTCCATCCTATCCTATTCACAGCAAGGACAGGCTGCCAAGTAAATGCATTTTTTAAAGGGGAACAACAGACTTGGTGCTACTCACTAGGCCTCTTCATCATGCTCACAATGGAGGACATTTTGGAATTCTTTCAAGACAGAAGGTTGAAATGCAGGCTGTGTCCTGGAAAAGGAGGGCATCTGGTCACCCTGATGGTGATCCCCAACACCTGGTTTGAGAGCCAGAGTAAAGGACCCCAAGAATGTGCAGAGATTCTGTCTTTGAGAATATAAATGCCAGCCCCGATATCCATATCTATATCTGTGACTGGAGAACAGAGTTGGAACCATGGCTTGGCCATGAAAACCCACTGCGTGGCCCTGGGCAAGTCAAACTCTCTCAACCTCAGAGGATGACAGTGGCAAACCAAGAAACTTGCCAAGAGAACCTCATGATTGCTTCATGTTAGGGTTGCCATAAGTTGGAAATGGCTACAGGCATACAACAATGTGTGTGTGTGCGTGTGTGTGTGTGTGTGTGTGTGAGAGAGAGAGAGAGAGCTGGCACCTAAATTCTTAAAGAAAGCCCCTCATTGAGAATTTAAATGAGCTCCCACTGCCAGATAGTGTGGTGTAAGGGTCTGAACATTGGAAAACAGTGTTCGAATCACTTCTCAGACATGGAAACCCCCGGGGTGACCTTAGGCAATACCAACACCAGTATGTTTGAGCAAACAACCATTGTACACAAATATGGGGGTGGAAGGAAATCAATATAATCCACATTTCTGCTCATTAACCTTTAAAAGTAGAATAATTTTCCATACCCCCTTTAGACTTATGACATGTATATAAAGCCTTGCCTCAGAGGAAGGCAGGGGCAAAAAAATCCCCTCTGAACAAATCTTGCCAAGAAAACCCTCTGATAAGTTTGCCTTAGGGTCACCATAAGTTGGAAAGGACTTGAAGACACACAAGAAGGACAACAGTACACACGCACATATAGTATATAGTATATAGACAGAGTTATATGAAGATTGGAACTGATGGATGAATCCTCTAAAGCTGTATCAGATAAACAGGGATCAGGACTAACACAGTATGTTCAGTGCTAGTGCTGATGGTCTTTTCTAAGTAAAAAGAGGGAAGTCTTAACATTGTTCAAGATAGTTCATAGGCAGGATTTGAGTACATGTTTTCTGCAGATTTTGATTGCTCTGAGTGGAAAAGAAGAAATTTTGAGAAACAAATTCTCATTTCTTTTATTTCTTTTTCTGTTTGAAGGTAATTGTTTTTTCTTATGCTGCAGTCTTTATACAGCTTTACTTGGAAGAAAGTTCAGTTGGATTTAGCACAGTATTTACATTTCTATAACACTGCATAGTGAACTCAGCACTCTCTAAGTGGTTTACAATCTGTAAGCTAATTGCCCCAACAAGCTAGATACTTAGTTTACTGACCTGTGAAACATGGAAGGCTGAGTCGACCTTGGAGCCCTCCTCTAGGTTTGAACTCACAACCTTGTGGCTGCAGTAATGGCATATAACCACTGCACCAACAGGGCTCCTGTTTAGTGGGATTTCTTTCTGAGGTCCAAGTCACACTGCAGAAATAATCCAGTGTGGGACCGTTTTAACTGTTCTGGCTCAATATTAGGTAATTCTGGGAACTGTAGTTTTGTGAGACATTTAGCCCTCTATGTCAGAGAGCTCTGGTGCCACAATGTAATTCCCAGGATTCCCTAGCACTGAGCCAGGGCAGTTGAAGTGGTGTCAAACTGGATTATTTCTGCAGTGTGGATTGGACTCAAGTAGACATACAGTCAGCCCTTCTTATCCACAATTTTTTAATGCATGAATTTAAGCATCCACAACTTTAAAATACTTAATATACAAATTCCCATAGGCAAACCTTGGTTTTGCCCTTTTATATAAGGGACACCATTTTACTATGCCATTATATTTAATGGGATTTGGTATTCATGGATTTTGGCATCCATGGGGGCGGGGGGTCCTGAAACCAAACCCAAGATGATACCAAGTGCCCACTGTGTATAGGATCATGCTTTCATAAAGGGCTGAAGGTCTTTGATTCACCAGATTAAGCTGCTGAGTGTGCCTAAGGTGGCAGAGAGAGAGAGAGAGAGAGAGAGAGAGAGAGAGAGAGAGACTGATGAGGATTTTGTTTGTTTTTATTTTTAGCATATTGGTATATTATTTTAGTATTTTAGCATTTTACAGTGTTGTGTTTTATCTTTTGTTTTCGATTATATATGTTCTAATATACTGCCCATTGGTGAAAAGGACATTATAAATAAGCAATTACTATATATTATGCTGATAAACCATGTATTGTAGTCATGATTTATGTTTTGGTTCCAAGGGACATATTGGATAGTTGGCTTCTGTGAGTCCTTTATTTTTTGCTCATCTTGATGCAAATAATAATTTGAATGTCTGAAGTAATTCAGAGAGCAATCCTGTATTCAGTTTATTCACTTGAGGAATAAGAAGAGAGTAATACTAGTAATACTGCGAATACTAAGATATGTTAGATGCTAGAGCAGGTAGGCCCTAACCATACTTAATGTGTTTTGTTGTGTGCTTTTAAATAGTTTCCGACTTATGGTGCCCATAAGAAAACCCTATCATTGGCTTTTCTTGGCAAAATTTGTTCAAAGGGGATTTGCCTTTCCCTTCTTCTCAGGCTAAGAGAGTGTGACTTGCCCAAGATCACCCAGTGTCTTTCCATGGCCGAGCAAGGATTCAAACCCTGGTCTCGAGAGCTGCAGACCAGTGTTAAAATAACTGTGCCAGGCTGGTTCTCTGCTTAAAATGTGCAGTACAATTATTATGCAGACAACATTAAGACATTAAATTAATGTCCTAAAACAGCACACTTAGTGACCTTTTATCTGTGTAGCTATGTAAGTGTGTAGTGAGATGATTTTATAACATAGACAGGCATGGCTTAAAATAAACAAAAATGAGATTCTTGGGTTTGAGGAGGTTCATAAAGTCCTTCATGGATAGGAGGCTGGTGCTAAATGGGAAAAAAAACCTCTTAAAATGAATCCATATTGAGGGGAGTGTCTCTGTTTCAACTGAGTGATACTTGGCAAGTGTGTGCAGATCTGTTAACACATAACACTGTGACAATGGGAATAGCAGACTGGAGGGAAATATTTGAGGTGTAAATATATTCACTTTCTTCAGGGGAAGAGGGGTGGCGTTTGGAAGTTTCTATCATACACATAAATAGTTCTTGGATGCTAACCACACATTGTTGGCTTAAATCTTAGTGCAGTGGTCAGGAATAAAGGAGAAGCAGATTACAGCTTGGTGTATTACAGTGGCTTGGTATAATTCAATAGAGCTGTTTTATTGGACTCTATTAACCTGGTTAACCTTAAGCCTTAGCCATGACAGGAGTTTCATATAAGAACCCATATGTAAAATGCAATATTGAATTTTAATTAGGGCTTTCAAGACATGAAGTGGAATGAATTCTACTCAATTCTTCCTTCCTCCTTCTAATGTCCATTTCTTTCCTTAGAAGCTTAGGCTTGATAAAATACTGTGTGATGGGGAAAAAATATATTTTCACATGACTTTCTAATCTTAGCTAGTTTTGAAAAGCATAATGAGACCAAATTCAGATGTGAAAGTTGAACTGAGGTTTATGCCTCTTCTCAATTTGTAATTTAGAAAACTCTTAAATTTTTACTGGTCTGCTTTCCAACCTCAACAACACTGGTGTTGATCAGGATTCTTGTGCAGATTTGGGGTGTGTGTGTATTTACTACCCATGCTTTCAGGGCATATTTAATATTAGAATTTCAAAGTAATGCCTTAGAATTTGGATGCAACAGTGTTGTAGGGACATTAGTTAGAAATCTAGTTTTTGAATAGCAATAGCAATAACAATAGCAATAGCAGTAACATTTACATTTCTATATTGCTTCATAGTGAACTCAGCACTTTCTAAGTGGTTTACAAACTGTAAGCCAATTATAGATATTATTTATTAACTTAATAAATAATTTTTTAAAAAATCTTTAAATTGTCTGTGTTAAGTAGATGATTATGAACAACAGATTATGGACATAGAATCACAGAGTTGGAAGAGACTTCAAGGGCCATCCAGTCCAAAGGACTTCCGACAGGCCATCCAGCCTCTGTTTAAAAATCTCCAAAGAAGTAGACTCCACCACTCTCCAAAGCACAGTTGGCACACAAATTTTAAATGTGCAGAATCACTCCTGGTCACTGCAGAGACCTGGGCCTCCAGGTTTAGAGCTGAGTCCAGGAGCATCTTCAAACTGCAAACCAGGGGGAGTGTAACACCACCTAACACAGGCTGGATCCCTATTCCCTGATCTGCCTTCTGACTGACCAGGAGCACCTCTATTTTATCTGGATTAAGTTTCAATTTGTTTGCCCTCATCCAGTCCATTACTGATGGTAGACACTGGTTTAGGACCAGGATAACCTCCTTGGATTGAAGCGGAAAGAAGCATTAGAGTTGGGTGTCATTCGTATATTGATGGCACCTCACCCCCAAAATTCTGGATGACATCTCCCAGCAGTTTCATGTATATCTTGAGTAACATAGGGGACAAAACAGGACCTTGAGGGATCCAACAGGCCAAAGGCCAGGAGGCTGAACAGAGTCCCCCAGCACCACCTTCCGAGTTCACCCCTTCAGGAAGGAGAGAAGCCACTGTAAAACAGTACCTCTGAGCGCCATCCCAGAGAGGCTGCCCAGAAGGATACCATGGTTGATGGCATCAAAAGTTGCTGAGAGGTCCAGCAGAATTAACAGGGATGCACTCCCCCTGTCCAGTTCCCTGTGTAGGTCATCCACCAAGGCGAACAAGCTGTCTCTGTTCCATAGCCAGGTCTGAAACCAGATTGAAATGGATCTGGATAATCTGTTTCATCCAAAAGCCCTTGAAGTTGGGAAGCCATCACATATTCCTCTACCTTGCCCAAAAATGGTAGGTTGGACACTGGCCTATAATTATTCATTATAGCAGGATTGAAGGATGGCTTGTGTCACCCAGTTCAGGTAACCCATCATGTCACACCCCCCCCCATTGACTTCCTCCCATTTCACACCATACAGAATCTTTAGTAATGCTTTTTTGCGCTAATGTTACTCATAAATCATAATTCCAATATACCACTGAATGTAATGCTAATAGCTGTGGCATGAACAACTAGAAAAATTAAAGTCATACCTTCAAATTACAGTATCATACATACAACCTAAATGTATTTATTTATACATGGTAGAGATTTTGATTAGAATGTGATGTTTTTAAAGATAATTTAATTTTTTTAATTTTAAAATTAATTTTTTTTGCAAAAAATAAAATTTGAAATTTAAAAAATTCTGGAGCATCTCCTTTCGCCTCCGACTGATCTTCATCCCACTCCCACCATCTCTTAAAGCATTTTAAAGGGAAGCACATGAATGCCACAGCTCGTTTCTACCAAAAGGTAGGTGTTTGAGGAGCAGTGGTGTCACCTCCCCATAGGATGTCACCTGGTGTGGTCCACACCCCTTCACCCCCCCAGTGATGCCACTGCCCGGTTAGTACATGGATGGGAGACTGCCGGTGAACATCAGGTGCTGTAGGCTATATTTCAGAGGAAGGAACTGGCAAAACTGCCTCTTAAGTATTCCTTGCTTAAGAAAACCCTATGCATGGGGTTGCCATAAATGGGCATATTACTTTAAGGCACAGGTGCATATGCATGTGTGTGGGTATATACACACACATTTTGAATGATGTGGCCAACCCTTAAAACCCTGTATGATTTAGGAACAGATATGTAGAACAGATCTTTACTCTTGTACAAGCAGGCCTTCCCAGTGAGATGACATTTGGAGTCCTGTTGTGTGGTCTCCAAACCTACAGATCTGATGAACTAAGAGTGGGGAGGGACTTGTATGCTGCCTGTGCTAAGGTCTCCCCATTTTGTTTCCTCATTCATTAATTTTTTTTAAAGATAGTAAAGACCTTCCTTTTTGCATGGCATTAAGTATAATGTATAATGTATAATTTTATACAGTTGCTTTAATTTGCACCTCTATTTTTAATACCTAAACATTTTGATTGCCCTTGTGTTGTCATTTTCTGTGGCTATTTTTGTGTTTTAATGTTTGTGATTATGTTATCCTTTGTAAGGAGCATTTAAAATTTAAACTTTTTTATTATGGTTTGTAATCAATATCCAACTGCTGGGAGAAAAGGTAGAACATTTATGTTGGAAAAACAAAATAAATGTTGCCATTCGCACTTTATCATATTTTTCTTTCTTTTCACATTGGAAGATGCTTCTCAGTTTGATTTAATCGGAGCAATTGCTCTGTTTCTGATGTGCTTCTCTGCTGCCTTTGGCAGCACGTGTTGTCCTCCTTGTAACTGCATCTTGCCTACTTTTGAGCATATGGTTCAACTCTTATTGTGAGGCCTTTTTGGATCTAAATATTTATGGCCCTTTGTTGGGCTTATGTTTCACTTTTCAGAGCTTCTTTTTCAGAGCTAGCTTCAGATTGAAAGGTTGAAAATGCCTTGTTGCTCTGGCCTGACCCTTTATACAGATCTTGTCTTGTTACCTTAGAGAACTGGACCACCTTTAAATAATAGTAAGCAGAAACTTGTGTACCAAAACTTGTGCCAGAGAAGGTGTAGCATGCATTAAAATATCTGAGATGAGCACATATAGAACCACAGAGTTGGAAGAGACCTCAAGGGCCATCCAGTCCAACCCCCTGCCATGCATCAACTCATAGTCAAAACATCGCTGACAGCCATGCAGCAAAACCTCCAAAGAAGGAGATTTCACCACACTCCAAATGAGTGTGTACCACTGTTGAACAGTTCTCACTGTCAGGAAGTTCCTCCTAATGTTTAGGTGCGGTCTTTTCCTGTAGCTTGCATCCATTGTTCCAGGTCCTATTCTCTGCAGCAACAGAAAACAAGCTTAGTCTATCCTCAATATGATGCCACTTTAAATATTTAAACATGGCTGTCATATCACCTTCTCTTTTCCAAGCTAAGCATACCCAGCTCCCTAAGTTGCTCATAGGGCATGGTTTCCATAAAGAAAAGCAACAAGATATTTTCACAATTCACAGTTCACATCTAGGCATGGGGGCTGCAATGAAATACTATGCTTAAGTTGAAGTGTTGACTACTCATGCCTTGTACTAACAGCACAATGTCAAGATATATTGTATGCTGTTCCTGAGCTGATTTCTCTCTAGAGGACGTTTGAGGCAGGCATTTTCTCTTGGTTTCCGTGTCTAAGGTCATACCCTTTAAAAAAAAAACTTCTCTCTTTTTGTGCATCAGCTGCTGAGAAAGGACTTAAAATATCATAGACTTCAGTCTTAGTACTTTGTTAATAAAAAGTAAACAAATATGACAGATTTGAGACAGAGTCAGTTCAACATTCAACCACCCCCAGTCAAAGAGCTGACCACCAATAATGTAGCTGTTATATTTGCACACTGTTGTCAGCCTGTTCTGGAAAGCTATCAGAGCATGGCACAACAGAAAATATTAGATGTTTAGCTGCATTGAAGATTCCTTGTATTGGGATATTACTGAAGGATTTATTTGCCTGGAAGTGTTACTTGCCCTCTTATAAGGGCTCCTGGGAGGTTATAGCAGCTGTATATAGATGAGGCAGATGGGAACTGTGAAAATCTAGGTCTGAGTCAAGGTGAAGATTTTTTATTTATCTTTGAAACCTGCTTCACAAAGAATTTTATATTTGTGTATTCATTTTAGCCAATGGAACCTAATGTGTTTACAAATGTATGTAAAAACATATATTACCCGTATACCCGAAGGTAACATCATGGTACTGATAAGAACTAATAATGTTGAGAAAACAAATACGTAATAGAAACATGGGGGCAGATAGAACTGGCTACGCAATGGGTTCCTATAACTAATTTTAATGTGATACACAGAATGGAAGAATAACACTCAAAACAGGTGTTACAAAGGAAGTATGGTGTTCTCAGAATTTCAGAAGAGTGTCTTTCACAGGCAGAATTTGCAACCAAGAGCAAAACTATATGAAGGTAGGGGACCAGTTTCAAGGGAAAGTTAGCAAGTATGGTTTAAATTCCCACCCATCTGCTAATCCTTCCAGGGAAGTTTTACTGTGAACTGCTCAAAACCTGGTTTATATCTGAACTTAGGATTGTTAGTACTGTGATCATATGAAAAGATGCTTCTTTTTTGTTACTAGGTTCTTATTATGAGGCCTCCTGAAATCATATTAAGACTCTATAAATTTTGTTGTGAAATATCATGTAGTCTTTCAGCAATAAATATAGAACTTACAGTGCTGCCTAAGTTGATATGTTTCAAGTAAATGTCTTAAAAGTACACCTTAACCATATTGCTGAAGATGAGATGTGAAAATGAAAATAAACTTGTCAGAATCCAACAGACTGACACAGATTGATTCACATTTTGCATCTTTGCATCTCTTCAGGATTGCTGTCCTGAAAATATAGATTAAATATACATAACATGGATATCTCATACAGTGTTATAAGTTGGAAAACCTGAGATAAAGATCCCTCAGTGTGGAATTCTTTATTTTCTCAGGCTTCATGTCAATAAATTTATGCAATTTGAGAGCACCAAATTGTTCATAGGTGTATAAAGCTTATATAACCTCATTCTTTATCGTCTACAGTTGTATAAGGAAGATCATTGTGTACCTATGCTGCCTCCTTTGGAAGGCTGAGTTTGAGATATAGACATTTATTTCAAGCCACCCAATGAGAATCGAAACATGTCTTATCAATATAGTTCTCAAAGTTCAAGACAAGTTCTTGGGTCCAAGACAAATTGGACCACACCAGGGCTTTTATAGGAAAGTTTAAAGCAGCCTTGATTTTGACCCCAGAACATGTAAAAATATCTAAATTAATATCCTTCAACACTCTCTCTAGCGTGCATGGTTTGTTTTACATGGTTTATATGTTGTGGAGTTAGGTGCCCTCAGGGAAAATCTCAGCCATATTTTGTGAATATAAAAGCTCAAGGTCTTTCTAATATAAACTTTCAGAAAAGTTGTCTTTGACCTTGGTTGTCTACTGGACTGCAATTTAATACGCAATGACCTTCTCATTCCAACCTTGCACATAGTTTAAGGTAAATCAGAGTTTTCCCAAATAAACAATTACATGATCTTTCAGCTTAACAAGAACAATTTCCTGTCTTGATCTTACACTTAACCTCCCTCCTCCCCCTTAAAGGAAAAATGCTTCTGTTGTCATAAAATCCTTTTGTTTTTGGATGTGATTTATCGCTGTAGGGTCACATGGTCCTGATCACTCTTTCTGGCAATGCTTTAAAAATTAGTCTCACTTCTGCATAAAACTATTAGCTTTCTTTTTAATTTAATCTACTGACTTCTTATAAAACAGATGGTCGTGTTAGATGTTTTAGCCGGGAAAAAAACCCTTCAAATTAAAGAACTGTATTTGAACGTTTGGTGTTCTCATAACTGGACTGGACATATTTTAATGAAATTGTGTAGGATGTTTAAGAAATATAATCAGTTGCTTGGAGATTGTGGGGCATTGCTGACTAACTTCCATGTTTCCTACATTCCCAAATAATATGTCCTTAAAGATTTATATTACTATTATTAAGATAAAGATCTCATAGTGTTTAGAGGAGAAAAATGCCATTCTCTCTGTATACCAGTGTTGTATTAGGACTTTTTCACACTGGGACCTATGTGCTTCTGTCCTGAAAACAGTTAAAGTGTTGGCATCCTGGAAAAGCAAGCAAATATGCCAATGATTATCACACACTGAGCACAATAAAGGGTTAAAAGCACATTACTTAGGCAAGAAAGTGGGTCGAAATTTGAGTTCCAGACAGATGAGTACAAATCTCCATTGGTAGCTTGGAAATAACTTTTTTGCTCATGTTCCAAACTGTCATTTTCACAAGTGCATACACAAACATGCTCCAGAGGAGAAGGGAATCGGGGAGGAAAATCCTCTTTGCCCGAGAATCTGTTTCAGAGAAAGGCAGGTTGAGGCTTCCCTTTGCAAACTCCCTTAAAAGTACACACACACACACACACACACAATAGAGAAAGAAGACGGGACTGGTCCATAAACCTGCCTGGTTTCAGCGAGGGCTGAAACTCCCAGATGCCTTCTTTTTCCAGGACATATCCTCTATTTCTCTCTCATGTACAGGAGGAATTCCACAACATTCTCTCTATCTGCCTTCTCCTACCAGCTGTTCCATGCTACAGGAGGAGGAGAGTAGCCACACTACAGGGAAAGAGGTGTGTGTCTGTGTGTGTTAGTGTATCCCTTTAAGAACAAGTCTTTCTCCCTCTCTTAGCACAGCAAGGAACCTTGGGAAATCTGGGAACAGGGAGAACTGGGGACATGTTTTTCAGACTTTACATGAATTACATGAAGAGAACAAATGAAATGGACAGGAAAACACTGTATTTTTGTGAAAATGCTTATTTCCTGAGTCACTTCACTTTCTGTCTAGATTTTGACCAGTTTGTGCACAGCATCATCTGAAAAGCAATTGCGAAATTGTCCCTAATGCCTTAGATGACCGTGCTTTGTGACCAGTTTACCCTTCCAATTTTCCCCATGTGAAAAAGTCCTTAGTGAAGATATGCTTAGGATAAGACATGCCTTTTAAAATATAATAATAATAATAATAATAATAATAATAATAAAAATAAAAATGTATACCCCACTCTTCACCCCTAAAGGCTATTAGAGTGGCTTACATTATTATTTTAATTAGACAGTTCCCTGCCCTCAAGCTTACAATCTAAGAAGACACGACACAAAAGGAGAAGGGAATGGTGGTGGGAAGGGGATCAGGTCCAGCAGTTCTTCTCTCCCTCTGAGGCCTGGACCAAGGCAGATGGACTGGAGGGAGGGCTCATCTTCTTAATCTAGGACAGGCCCAATGGAGTTTAGCCTGCCCGTTCACTCCCTCCTAGGCCAGATGGTGTTTTCATTGAGGGAGGGCTCTTCAACCTGAGGCCAGGTCCAATGGTGTTGCTATCACAGATTTAGTGTTGTGGGCAGATAAGCTAATACAGTAGACCTGTTTTGAGACTAGTATCATTGTCAGTCTTTATCAACAACTTATTGATGGTGTTGTCTTATGATCCCAGGAATGGCATCCTGGGGGCATGATGACAGTTTGCTTTTTATTTATTTTTTTCTATTTCTGAGGCTAGAGTTCACTCTTAGAGAAGTAGGTATGCAACTTGAGAAGATCTCCAAAGAGACTTAGGATCTCAAACCCTTCTGTTTTTCACCCCTAAGAATAAACAGCTTACTCTTCATTAAAGCTTCTCCATTCTTCAGTATTATTGACAATGCATTCTGTCTCAAAGGCCTACATACCAACACACAATTTTACAGTCGCAATAGGCTAGTAGCAGAGAGGATTTGACCAGCATTAATGAGCGCTGTGAGATGAGTGGCCCTCCAGATTATGCTGTACTCTAGTTCCCATCAAGCTTATCCAACCTGGCAATTGTGAAGCATGATGGTGGTATCTTTATTTTTCTCTAATGAACAATTTTTAGAAAAAGAAGAAAGAATAGCTACAAAATAGTAAAGGGAAATAGTAAAGGTACTTCCTTCCACTTTAAACCCTGCTGGTGCAAGTTGGCTACACTCATAAAAGTGGCTCTGTTTTTCCTTCTCCTACCCCAGTAGAATTGCTTTGCCAACCAAGTAAGAATTCAGCATTTTATTGTTTCTCAAATTTTAATTCCTTATTCTACATTAAATTATTTGTGAAGTATACTAAAAAAACATTGGTTTAAAAGAAACATTTTAAAAGAAATATTTCTAAAGAGAGGATATGATTATTGGGCAGGACATACATATTTTAAATGTTGCCCTTTTTAAAATGATTTACATTGAGCATTATATTTTTCATGTACATATTTCATGATCATGTATACTGTTTGGTTGCTGTGAGGATTTAAAGTCTATTAATAAATAGTACAGTATATTCAGTGTGTAGCTGTATAGAGCCTTTTAGTCTGCCACAAAGCATAATAGAAACTATGTGCCCCTCATGACTGTTGTACTTTAGAAGTCATATCTTACAGTTAGTGGGGCAAATGTGAGATTACCGGTATCATATATACTTGACTATAAGTCGACTTCATGTATAAATCAGGGGCAGGTTTGTGGGCCAAAATTATGGATTTTTATGTGATCCATGGATGTGTTGAGGGTAAAATTTTAGGGCACATAACAAGGATGAAGGGGATATAAAGGATGAAACAAAGGAAAATGATGCCAAAGAACTTACAAAATTCTGACAGGTATAACTGTGATTGCCCTAAAGGCTGGATGGATGAGGACAGAATTATAATAGCATTATGAAGCCGAGCCCTCCCTCTAGTCCATCTGCCTTGGTCCAGGCCTCTGAGGGAGAGAAGAACCACCAGACCTGATCCCCTTCCCCATCACCTTTCCCTTCTCCTTTTGTGTCGTGTCTTTTAGACTGTAAGCCTGAGGCAGGGAACCGTCTAATTATAAGTTTATATATACAGCACTGTGTAAACCTACAGCACTATATAAATAAAGGTTAATAATAATAATAATAATAATAATAATAATAGTAAACATTGGCTGTGCAATATTGGGGGAGGTGACTGGACAAACGTGGGGCACACATGTCAAAAAGGCTGAAAAGGCAAAGGAAAGAAAATTGTGACTAGGGTGTGGAGCAGAGAGCCAGTGCCCAGATTTCTTCAGAAACAAAGGTGTGATAGTTACTTAGTTAAACGGTGTTTCTATATGTCATATACAAGATACTAAGTGCTATCTAGTTTGTGTGTGTGTGTGTGTATGGTATATTGGATTAGTTAAAATATCATGATATATTACTGTGGAATTAGCTCTGTACACCTATGCTCCTTTTCCCTTCTGTAATCGATTCCCCCCTCACTTCCAACTTAGTGGCAAACTATGGTTTGTTGTTGCATCCAAACTAAACTGCAGTTTTCAGAGGCAAGATTTTTAACCCTTATCTACATGGATTTTTTTTAAAAAAAAGACTTATGTGACTTGTAGGATATTTTTTAACTGCCCAAGAATTCCAGTTACTGTATATCAGGGATAAAAATGCCTTGGGTGAAATGCTCTTGACTCAGATCAAGAGCAGAAGTCTACACCCAGTGACCCAATGCAATTATGCCTTCGAGGTTGTCCTCCTGTCCTTTATTGACTCCTTCCCCTGGCATGCTCCCTTCAGGGACTATAACTGAGCCAAGCAGCTGGCTCTCATCTGCTAGTTAAGCCAGGAAGCAGTGAGCAGGTGAGATGGAACATATAGTGAGGGCTATCCCTTCATACCCAATAACCAAATACTCCTGTTGTGGGACATATTCCAAAGTAAAGGGCTATTCTTTGGTATCAGCTACATTGTGAACAAACACAGCATGTCACTTGCATGTGGCAGTGGTCCTCATACCATGAGTGTGACATTGAGTGATACTACATTTCCTCCAAGGCTTCCATGTTTTCCATGAAACAACTCTACCACAAGTAGTAGGCCAATGTGTGCCATCAACTTTGTGAAGAGATTGTACCTTTTTGCCTTTGGTGGGGTTCCACTCGCTCCATTCCTAAATACACAACATGGCTCTATCTTTGTCTGACAGATTATGTGGTAATTAATGTTTTATTTCAAGAACAGTTCAAAGATCTCTAGCACTTTTTCTTGGTTTGCTTCCTTCTTTGGTTCTGAGCGTTGTCAAATGATGTTCCTGGCTGCTCTGTAGCAGATTATTTTTCAGCATCTGCACTGAATCCTTCCATCCCAGCATTTCCACTTGGTCTTTCCAGGATAGGAATTGGTGAGCATGCACTTGCTGCCCTCCTCCCTATCAAAAGAGGGACTGTTTCTCATCTGAGCACTCACACCAGATTTTCTGCATCATGTTTCCAAGATAAAATGGCGTGATTATTTCCCCTCTCTTTTATATTGCATTGTGTGGGACAAAAAGTATCTGAATTGCATTTTGTTTAAAAAACACACATCTGTGAATGGCAGATGGCTGAAAGCTGGGAATACTATTTAAAACTACTGAAGTACAATTTTGTAAAGTGCCTACCTTTTAGGTTTAGTTTTGTGTCAGTTCTGCAACAAAATGTGACTCTTTTTTGTGGGATGAAAGCTAAACTGCCCACAACCTATAAGTACTGTATAATTATCCTGAATTTGTAAACTGTTTCCCCTAAAGAGCTATACAGATGATAGTTTGGATATTGGATACATTTGGTTCACTAGCTTTCCCTCACTTCCTCTAATTGTTACTGCACTTTCTAGAGTAAGTGTGTCCTGCTGTAAGCCTTTTGTGTGTATGTGTGTGTGCTCTTGTTGTTAATTGCTATCAAGTCAACTTCAACTTATGGCAACCTCATGAATGAGAAACCTTGAAGTCACCCTTTCATCAACAGCCACATTCAAGTCTTGCAGACTCAGGGCTATGGCTTCCTTTATTGAATCTATCCACCTATAATGCGGTCTTCCTCTTTTCTCACTTCTGTCTATCTTACCAAGCATTATTGTTTTATCTAGTGAGTTGTGACTTTTCATGATGCTGTATGGCCAAAGTATAACAGTCTTGGTTTGGTAATCTTGGCGCTTAATTTGCTCTAGGACCCATTTATTTATCTTTTTATCAATCCACTTTATCTGTACAATTCTTCTCCGGCATATTTTGAATTAGTTGATTTTCTTCTTATCAACTTTCTTCATTGTCCAGATTTCACAACCACACCTAGAAATGAGAACTATAATGAATACAGGTACTCCTTATATGTTTAATATTAAATAGATTGATGTTAAGCACATGTTTAGCTCAGAGTTTTCAGATCACATCCTTTATTCTTACAGCCTAACCGTCCCAAATAAAGATGCCTTTTTGACTCTTGGAACTAACATTTTTAAAACTGATCACTGTTTCAGTGGTTTACTTTCTCAGTAAATTAAACCACAGGTGAATTGGTAGAAGGTGGAAACTAGCTCTTTCCTTGTTCCAACCTTCCTTTGTCTAGTCCTGCAGATTTCTTCTGGAAATATTACCACTTTTTAAGGTTTTTTTTTAAATAGGGAGCCAGTCTCTTTGGCTCCTTTTCCTCCCCACTCAGTTCTCTCCTTTGTTCTAATAGCATGGCAGAAGCAGAGCAAACTAGCCAACAGTAAAAAACATTTAATTTGAAGCTTGGTAGAAGTCCCCCTGCCCCCAGGTTTTGGGTCAGTGTCAACAACAATAAACAAATACTATGTCAATATCTTTGTTTTACCTCAGTGAAAGTGTCTAGTTTTTCTGGCCAACTATTACAGTTTTATTGTTATATGAAGTCTATATAGAAAATCATTAGGTAGCTTCTTCCTAAGAATCTTTTGAATTTAAGCACTGGATAACCTAGACCATTATAGTTTAATAAAATATGATTGTTCTTTTTCTTTCTTTCTTTTAAGTGGAGAGTTGTATGCTGGAAGCTTCCTTTGGACAGGACCCTGAAATCTGGCACTATTCTGACCAAACAGGACAGTTGGAAGTTAAGGTAAATCTGACATCAGTGTTCTGAGTGTATTTAATTCCATGGAGATATTATGCAGTGTTTTTCTTGGAACAAGCATACAGTATATAACTTCTACTGAAGGACACATATATGCCCTAAGAGATTTTTAAAAGTGGTTTTGGCTGCATTCCTATGCACATTTTCTTTAGAGTAAACCCTACTCTTGTGTGTTGTTAGCTTCAGAGTAAATAGGCATAGGAATTGGCTGAGTATGTATTTTAAATATTTTTTGCTAGACTGTTAACTCCTGAATATAGTTAAATGTTGAATTTATAAGTAATAGTGCATCATATTAGAGCCAAACTCTTTTTAGTAGCCTAAGTTGATCAGTATTACTCCCCCCACTCCCATTTATATCAGCTGAATTTCCAGTGACTTTTGTGCCATGGATGTCAGTTTCTTGTTGATGATTTGCAGTAAGGGTGATGAAATGGGCAGCTGTTTTATCAAAATCTAGTTATAATCTCCCTTTGGGGGATTTGCTAGGAAAGGTCTTGCAATTGGTATTTTCTCTATTTTTTTCTTTTTAACTGTTAGGTTTGAGATGAGCAAAAAAATAAACAAAAATTGAAGATATTCCTCAAGAAAGAAAAGGGACTTTATTTTATTTGTTTTTCTCACCATTTTGGCTATGTGAATAGTCAGTTGCAAGTAGGATAAAAAGAAGATACCAAGGGACAATTTGAATTTGTTAGGTTTGTTTTTGATGAAGGCAAAGAGCTGTTTGATATACCTATGGCAAAGGGAGCTGAGTAATTCCAAACCCCTCAAAAAACCCCTCTAGTGATGAATCATAAATCATAGAAACCTTTTGAAAACATGCCCCATTTCAAGCATCTGACTGCCACTTCCTATGCTACAGTTTTACATTACAGAATAATCCCCATGTAAAGTATAAGAGAATGTATGCATTATTATTTGGAATGTGGCAATAAAGTATTTTCTTCTTCTCTTTCTCATTATTGCCCACCTTCTCCTTCTTTTCTTCGTTCATTAGGTTTTTTGATCAAGCAAGCAGCTGAGATTGTACCTCCTAAACTTTAGGGTCTAAAGTTACATGTCTTTGGAATCTTTTAGTTTTAGCAGAATCCGGCCTTCTAATCCATTGTAAACTCTTTTGTGTTTAAAACAAAATGTCAGTTCAGCTTTTCTTTTTCCCAGAAGAGTGTTTTTCCTTTTTCTGTAACTTAGCTATTTTTAAGGACTTGCATGGTGTTCATTTTTTCTCTCTGTCTAAATGGTTTAATGAGGGATTATACTTGTATACTTGTTAAAATGAATAATCAGTACAAGAAAACATTGCACAAATAAACAAGAAATGGCTGGAGTTGGCTCTGTTTAACTGAGACAAGTTATTTCATCCGCCTTCAGTGTTCCTTAGCAACGCAGAGTAGTCTTACCCAGGGCACTTTCACATCTTTCTTCAAATATAGCTTTTGTAATGTTTTACATGACCTGAAGTTCGTCCATCTGTCCTAAAGCTTCCAATGTTTTTTCCACTGCTTTCAATGATCAAATGGTCTTACATACCTTCTTTCAGCTTAATAATGCACAAGTTGACTAAAGAATCATTTCACATGTCAGATTTTTCAAGAGTTCTGGGAAATTACTTGATGTGGTGTTTAGCAAGCTAAAAGTTATTGAAAATGTGTTACTATTTCATAATAAAAGGGGTAGGAAAAATATTGGCTTGGAAACGAGCTAAATATTTTCTGATAGCCTTAGCCTCAAGGGGAATTCTAGGATCGCTTGTAATAAAAGGATAATTTTGATATCTTTTGGTGAATTGACTAGGACTCTATTTAGATCATAATTTATGAAAATGCTTGCTTCATGCAGAACCTAACGTTTTTCAAATTCTTTGGGTGTAAACACTGTATTTCTGTATGGCCAATCTTCATTTATTTCTTCATAGGTTAGGAAACCATTGTTCTTCTGAGTGTTCATTTTGACAGATTAGAGGCTACACACCACAATCTTGCTTCCACTTCATGATTTCTGTTTTTCTAAAGTAACTAGAAAGGATTCTGATACTTGCGGTTCATGGTTATCTCTGTATAAGTGGTTAAATTCAACTGAATAATGAAGTATTTATGTGGAAGAACATGGTAGCAAGTAATAGTGCTGGTATACACATTCCATGTCAAATTGACCTTGCTTTCAAGTGCTACCTAAGGTAGCTATCTGTCTGTTTTGGTTGTTGCCAAATCAAAACACTAACAAAATATAAATCTTCCCAATCCACTAGTGGCTGCATGGAAATAATGCTATAATGGACAGCAATTTGAAATGCCCTCTGCTTGGAAGCCATTTTGTGTATCTTTACTCTTACTAGTTTAGTCTATGAAGAACTAGTCTATGGATTGTAGAAATATTGAGGTATTAGAATGAAATGTAAACCTATGGACTTCTGGCAGGGGAATAGCTTTTTAAATTGCTCTTTTGTATAGAAAGCTTCTAAAAACAAAATGGATGCAACAGAAATCTGACTCAATGGGAATATTCTCTGATATGCTAGTATTAAAATGATATTATAACAATAACATTCTGCCAGTTGGGAAAGTGTACTCTTGCATTTGAGGGCTATAATTGCTTTCTTTTGCATATGTGCGTGAAGGCTTAAACCAGGAAATGGTTATTGTAAACCTGAGGGAGGGAGAAGGGAACACAATTGTTAAAATAGGCTAACAAGAGTGAGTAAACTGTATACCTAATTAGAAACAATATTATCTATGCATTGAGTCAATTCTCAGTTAATATTAACTTGGCATTGAGTATCTAACTATAAACAGCATTATAAACAGTAAATAGTATTACAAAGAATTTGCCCTGATACTCTAATAACAATGGATAAACTGAGTATATACTTATTAAAAAGAAAGCCAGTGTGATGTAGTGGTATGAGCATTGGACTATGGACCTTATCACATCAACAAAAACTCCGACTGCTCCGCAACGGGATACAGTCAGGTTGGTCGGGTTATGGGTTGCTACCGAGAATTATTACACATAATTTGCCCCCGATTCAGCTGGATGATTGCAACCCGGCTGCATCCCAAAAGCCATTTTTCCAAGCCAGGAGCTTTCCAACTTTGAAAAGCAGCCTTCATAGCACTCCTGGGACCTGGGATGCAGCCGGATTGCAATCGCTCAGTGGAAATGGCAGCGAATTATGTGTGATAATTCCTGGTAGCAACCCACAACCTGACTGTATCCCATTGGGGAACAGTTAAGTTTTTTTGTTGATGCTATAAGGTCCTACGACTTCGGGGACAAAGGTTCGAATCTGCTGTCGGCCATGGAAAAATCACTGAGTGACTTTGGGAAAATCACACTCTCTTAGCCTTAGAGGAAGGCAAAAGCAAATTTCCTCTGAATGAATCTTGCCAAGAAAACGCCATGACAAGTTTGCCTTAGTATTGCCATAAGTAGGAAATTACTTGAAGAAAAAAACAACAGGAATTATTAAAAATAATCATTAGCCATAATAACGTCTGGCTGCATTATGCCCAGTTCCCCAAGGTATATGACTATAAGATTTAAATGTTTAAAACTGGATTTGGTACAGACCATGTGGAATTGTTTTTTCCTTTGTTTTGCATATGGAAGTTTTTAGTTTGAACAGTATTCAGAAGACAGATAATCCAGTGTTCTGAACTTCTACTTCAGAGGAAAAGTTTTCCTCATCTGTAGTCTGTGAGGCAAAGTTATGATATATAAAAACTAACAGACACTAACATTATGTCAACATGGTAGTGTCTATCCATCCTTTTCATAAGAAATACTGAAGTCCAAACAGGTTGCTATATTTCATACAGTAATTCACATTTTGAAGAAGCATTTAGAAACACTGATAACATGCACATTTAATAGACAGACTTTGTAATTTAATTTCTAGTTCACCAGGGCCACATTTTGATTTTGTAACAGAATTTGTACATAACTAGATCTGTAAGGTCGGCATTTTATGACATTGTCACAAGAACAGTTGTAAACCACACCCCTGAGTTTCAGCCAACTGTCATACACAGGTTTTCTTAAAAAATAAAAAACAGGCAAAAATTGTCCCCAAAATATTTTGTGTTTGTGTTGGTTATACTTTCTGCAAATATTCCATCTCACATTATCATGTGCTTTGTGGCACTTGGTTGCTGGATGTTGTGGGATATGAATGGACCCTTAGATATTTTAGGATTGCTTCGGATTTGTGGGGTATTTTTTTTTTTTTAGTTTAATGTTTGCCTACTTTTTTTTGGCAGTTCCTCAAAGGACACCTGCAAAATGGAGCATTTAGAGCAATACAATATAATGTCTTATGTTGTCTCCTTTATGTTAAGGGAATTTGCGGGTAGGAAATATACCCCTGTTGCAAGTTCAGTAATTAGCATCCAGATTCACTGACTATATATTTAGCTGGCCACAAGAACAAATGGTTGAATTCCTTCATCCTTTTCTATGGTTCATTCCCTTTGTTTCATTGCTTGTATCAGTATTCTTATTTTTAGCTGTGGTTGAGACTTTCATCTTTGACTGCAGAACATTTGATGTTTAGTGTCCCCCATCCTTCTAACTATGAAGCTGAGATGCATCTTTGCATCTGGAAGAATTGTGAAAAGGGTTTTGGGAATTGGTCTTGCAGTACATTAACACAGGTTCCTATTGAAAATAGCTAAGTGTTCATCATATGTAGGAATAAAGAACATTTTTCCACCATATCATTCCCCAACAAAGAAGCTTGTCTCTGTCCCTGAGAGTGGCATCAGTCGTGAAGAAAAGAGGTGGAATGCAGAATTACAGTGGGCCTTGGTATCTGTTGGGGTTTGGTTCCAGGACCGCCCTGTGGATCCTGAAATCCATGGATGTTCCAGTCCCATTAAATACAATGATGCAGTAAAATGGTGCCCCTTAAAGGAAATGGCAAAATCAAGGTTTTATTTTTGGAAGTTATAAACCTCAAGTAGCTTACAGTTGTAAACCGCTTAGGTGGGATGAAGCGTTATATGAATGAAGCTGTTTTGTTTTTGTTCACATTTTATTTTCAAGCCATAGTTGGTTGAATCAGTGCATAAGGAATAGATGAATACCACCTATATCCCATCTATTATGACTGTTGCCAATAGCATGAAATAACAGTGTTGATGCTGAGTGGTTTGAGGGTTAGAGCCATATTTACCCCTTTCCTACAAACCTGAAGTTGCCTTCAAAATCTTTGAAAGGACACTAGGTTTCGCCTGTAGTGTCTTTGTTGATTGAGGCAGGGCCACTCAATGCTAGGGTAGTAGTCATGTTTTACTCTGTCATTTGCATCAGTGTTTGTGAAGGCAGATTTCCTATCCTATTCAAGCTTTTCTGTCTGTCTGAGAACCATTTTTTATCCAAACATGTATTTGGGGATCAAGCTGGTCAGGTTTTCTTATTAATTTTATCAGAAGTAGCATGTCCTATTAGGTTCCCTACTGGAGACACTTTATTTTTTGTCATTGCTTGCACATGCAGTGGATTTTCCCAAGACTTGTAATTTGTATCTATTCATGTTATACCTGTTTATTTTTTTAACTTGCTTATTATGATCTCTGCCTGTAATAAAATTGCTACACTATGTCAGGGTGTTATCCTTTAATGAGTCCCAACTCTCTGGATGGAGAATGGTGTGGTAGTCTAAGCAACAGCAGTTATCCTCTATTTACATTAGGGGAAGAATATTGTTCCTTGCCATTGGCTAGAGCTGTTGTGAGTTGCATGTCAACAATATCTAGAAGAATGCATCATTTCTATCCTTCATTCATAGGACAGAAAATAAATATGTTTTACTAGAGGACAACATTGGGGTCATACTGAAAGCTGTTTCTTGACTCTTGTGTGATCAAGAGATAGAGCATCAGAACTGGCTTTGATATATATGAATATGATCAAAATCAATATATTTGATATATATGAATATGATCAAGAACATAATTTCTTGGAAAACCTGCAGAACACCTATTTCCTACCTCATCTGAAGGGAGCAGGGATGCCATTCTTTTCCAGTAACATCCAAATACTGCTGTTGTTACTACTTTCTCCTAGCATTTTTCAGTCTGGGGTTGCTGTGAAGTAACTACCAGTATGGTTGGATGGTGGATTGCAATACATTCCGGCAGATTTTGCAAGAATGAACTGGCAATAAAACCCGATCTGCTTTTGCATGCTTAGTTACCATTTCTGCTTCTGGCTCTGAGGCAAAGGCACATGTCCAGAACTGCACATATGTGAAAGTCATGGGCTTTACTGGCAATGTCACTTTCTTGAACAGTGGATAAGCTTCTCAGTTTTGGAAATGAAGAGACAGCTATCATTTAGCAGTTGAGCAATTTAAAAAAGCTGATAAGTTTACAGCTATGTTGTTTAGTAATGAAGTTGATTCCTGATTGTTGGATGATAGCTACAGAATATTTTTAGACTAAATATTTTTAGACTATATACTGAGGAATATTAGAAAGTAATTTCCCCTGGGAGATAAACGCATATTTTTCATTTGTCTGGAAAGATATACAGTAAACAAGTTATCCATCCTCCCTCCCTTCCTTTTTTTTAGGGTGTGTGTGTGTGTGTGTGTCTGACTGACATGAATCCTAAAGTCTGAGACCTATCAAAGCATTTATATCTGAGCTTTTCAAAGTTCAAAAGACTATCTCCAAATTAGTCACACTCAGTGACAATAATGGTGGTCCAAAACACACTGCAGAAATAATCCAGTTTGAGCCTGCTTTAACTAGCCTGTCTCAGTGCTAGGGAATCCTGGGAATTGTGGTTTTGTTGTGGCACCAGAGCTCTATAACAGAAGAGTGCTAAATGTCTCACAAAACTACAGTTCTTAGAACTCCCTAGCATTCTGCTAGGACAGTTAAAGTGGGTTCAAAGTGGATTATTTCTGCAGTGTGTTTTGGGCTACTATTAGATAGGTGTACTCCCTGCTGTATAGGTTCTCCTTTATCATTGACTGGTCCCTAAGATTTTTCTTGAATCTGAGGTCTGAAAACTAGTTTTGGTTGTGTGTATGGGAGCAGACAGTTTCTTAATGAAAGTCTTGTAGCATTTATGGTTTGCCTGCATGTTGCTACAACCTGATTCAGGATTGCATCCTTTTTTTTTTTTTTAATTTTAAAGATTTTTATTAATATTATAACCTACATACAATAAAAACTTTTTCATAATATTGTACATACATATGGTAAATCACATTAGTTATCCATTCTTTACTACCTTATCTAAATCTAATTCATATCAAACCGTTTAATATTAATTAAAACAGTAATTAAAAAACACATAAAATTTTTATTAATATCTTCATTGTTGTTACTGTATTCTTTTCACCATATACTTTTCATAATTCACAAAGGTATAATACTATTAATTTTATCACTAATTCATTATTGTTTTTCCCTTCCTGTTCTTTTCTCTTTTCTCACTATTTCCCCTTCCCCAAATGCTCCCCATCACTAGAGCCTAGTATCTTCTTGTTACTCTGCCTTCCAAAATTGTAACTCTTCCTGTGGGGTTCAGGACTACATCCAATGTTAGTCCCATTTAGACTAGACTGATTAAAACACAGAAGACTTTTTAGTCAACATTTGCAGCTGTCCCTTTAATTTCAGTAGGTCTGCTCTATCTGAAAATAACATTGCATCTAGCCCTTTGAAAATAGCCCCATTCAGTTTTAGTACTGCATTGTAACATAGTTTTTGACCTGGTTGTTGGATAATTCACACATGCTAACACAATTACTTAAATTAAGAGTATGGGCCTTTAAAATGGAAGAAGAAATTGTGTTTATTAAGTTAATTATATGAATAATGTTGCTTTCAACAAGAAGGAAGGAAGGAAGGAAAGAAAGAAAGAAAATATGCTAAAAATAAGTCAGTCTATAGATACTATATTTCATTTTTATTTTATTTTTTTTAAATTGAAATTGTCAGTAGAAAGCAGGGTAAGCATCGGTGTGAAAATTTTGAGCCTTCTCTACTTATATGATAGGGGCTTTACAGACCACCTGAAAAGGGCGGTCTGGAGCCCCCTTTTTTTCCTGCACACCATTGTCGCAGCAACCAAACGGAGTGGCGAAGGTGTGGAGGAGTAAGGAGGCTGAAAAACTGGCTCCTTTTGCGTCACACCTGCGACACAACAGGTGTGACATCCATGATGTCACAGGTGCGCAGCTGCGACATCATTGCGCACCTGCGACATCATTGCTCCGTGCGCCGTCTGTACGGCGCTGTGGAGCAACAACGTCCTGGCCACGTGTTATGGTTACGGAGCGTCTATTTGCTCCATTCCTGGGCAATCCTAGCACGTTGCCAGGGCACCTAAAAGTGTCTGTCGGTATAGGGCCATAATATGTGTGTACTGTGTAGAAGTCAAGTAAATGTAGATTATAATGTCAGCCAGTCTTCTCTCTCCTAATTTATAAAGTTTGAGTTCTGATCCTATGCTTTAAAAGCCTAAGACTTGTTCTCCAGTGAATCTGTTTAGCATTATAACATAGTTTATTTCAAAAATGTGATTTGACAAAACACTCTTTCATAATGCTATATGGGAATGTTAGGTGCACAATCACAAAATGATAACAATTGTAATATTCCTTGGCAAGCTGATATATTAATTGTTGTATTGTTAATCAGTTGTATTCATGTTGGTTTGCCACAATATGGGGAACTCTTCAGTTCAGTTCCTTTCACTTCAGTTGGCAATGGACTACTCTTTCCATCATCTCTCTCTGTTGACCAGACCAGCTGGGGATGATGGGAGTTCACCAACATCTAAAGGGCCACAGGTTTCCCAGACCTGTTTTTAGTATCTGAAAGCTCACTTAGTTCTTCTTGGGCTGAGACTCTGTTTTGTGTTCCTTCTGAGCTTAGCAGCAGACCTGTAGTGTGCTGGACCTCTGTCACCAGGCAGATGGGTTTTAGAGTGATTATTAGCATCATGGTCAGATATTAACAGTTGTCCATTGGTATGAAAAAGTTAAGTTGTATTAGTGACACTGTTGATACCTTTTTCATTTGCTTTGTAGTTTGAGGTTGGGAAAAGATATGAAGGCTCGGAGTTCATGGGGGAGTAAATTTTTCTCTGTTGCAAATTTGCATACACAATTCCCTTGCATACTGTATATACTCGACTATAAGTGGATCTCTTGTATAAGTCGAGGGCAGGTTTTGGGGCCAGAATTATGGATTTTGATATGACCCATGGATAAGTTGAGGGGAAACATAGGGCCATGTAGCAGAGGATCTAAAGGATGAAGCAAAGGAAAACAATGACCAAGAACTTACTTTGTTTGTGCTCATACTAAAGGCTGGATGGATGAAAGAATAGAGCTGGGTCAGTGCTTTCAGGACAGATTACATTTCACCAGGGGATGGTTATGTTTGTTTGTTTTTAAATAAGAGATAAAGTACCGTACTTACATTGACCCGTGGATAAGTTGACTCAGTTTTTTTGGGTCAATTTTTTGACTAAAATTTTTACACTTATGCATGAGTATATACAATGGGTCATGCTTGTGTACTTTGGTTTTCTTTTTTTGCTTCTGCACTGTATAACCCTTGGGAGCCTATCTTCCTTTGGTGTTGCCTTGCGGGGTGAACTCCAGCCCAAGGGCTCTTTATATATCCAGTGATGGGGAATATGATTACCAGCCAAATGATGAGTCTGGGTAGTATCCATGTGGGAACTCAGTCCTAACATTGGCTGTGGATGCTGGACCTTATCAGTAAAAGGCACAGATGGTACACAGCAGAGAGGTGTACCATCTGCTGCATCATTTACCAGCAATAACTACACCCAGTTTTGGAATCCAGGTCCTGGAATTTTTTCCACTGGGATTTTTGCCTGGCTCCTTCAATCTTAGTCTTCTACAACTTTGAGAAAAAACTGGTATTTCCTAGAATGTTTATCTTAAGGTAGAGTAAGTCTCTTGGTAACTAATGTATGGTTTTCCACTGAGATGTTTAAACTTTTTAACATTTTTGATTTTGTCTGTTGATTTCAATTTGATTTCTTAGGCTGTATTGTCTTGTTTTTACTACTTGCACTTCATTAAAAAAATTATTTACAACTTTGGATGTCGTGCAGACAAAGCAGCAAGCAAATGAAGCTGGTAGAAAAATAAATAAATAAATAAATAAATGGAACTTTGGAGTAGCTAGACAATAGTTTTGATTGAATCTTTTCTCATCACCTATTGATTATGTTCTGTCATGTACGTTGTGCATAATTTCTACCCAACCTTTCTGTCCAATCATTTGTCATGTTCATATCAGACTGCATTATAAAACAACTTTGTTTTCTTTTCCTTTCAACATCTGTTTTTTTCCCCCTACAATCTATTTCTAGTGATTTAAGAAATCCTTGGGAATGGTTTGCTCTATTGGACAGGATATTGTACATGGGAGCGGGGAATGATTGTATGTGAACAATTTAGGATCCAGAGATTTGTCCAAATTGTGTTGATAGTCCTAATGCATCCAGCAATTGAACAGTAAGGCCCAAAACACACTGCAGAAATAATCCAGTCTGAAACCACTTTAGCTGCCTTGGCTCAATGCTAGATAATTATGGGAAAAGTAGTTTTGAGAGACATTTAGGCCTTCTCTGTTAGAGAGCTCTGGTGCCACAATAAACTATAATTCCTTGGATTCCCTAGCACTGAGCCAGGGCAGTTAAAGCGGTCTCAAACTGGATTATTTCTGCAGTGTGTTTTGGACCTGAATCTGCTTTAGTTGGGACTAAAGGTTAAAACATTTGCTTACTCTTAAGAGGTGTACTTGAAGAGGAGAAACCAAAACACAACCATTAGTGCTCTGATGTGCACACCAAGTTGCTTAAGTGCCTAAAAATTTAATGATCTGACTCCGACAAGAAGACCAATTGAATCAATGGAACTTACACAATTGTTGACTTACTAGATTTCTTTGAGCCAGCAGATTTGGGTTTGGGCCACAGATTTAAAATCTTGTGGAAATTACACTTTGGAAACTTGGAAACTACTGTCTTGTGCAAGTAGAGTAAACATACTGCTTAATGTATCAAAGGTATGGAGTTTCTGAATCATTTTGAAACATGTGGTTGCAACTTCTGAAATACTTTCAAGATTGAAACTAGAACACAGGTTAGCATTTCCATCTCTGTGCCTGAAGTTTGCATCATCTCTAGAAAGAAAACAGTTACTGTCCACTTATCATCCACTTATCGAAAGCTCATGAATCAAATGTCATGCCACATGTCAGTTTTGGTTGAGGTGCTGGAGAATCTTTTGCTCAATTTTCTTCCTTTTTCACCTCCCAAGAGGTGCAATCTTGGTTTTCCCCATTTCAAACTAAAAAAGCTGTATAGCACATGTACGTACTTTTTTCTATAGGTGTTTGGGAAGTTTCTTGACATTTTAAATTTAGAATTTAAACTGAGCAATATCTGCAGGAAGATTTTTTTGTAAACAGTTAATAGATTTAAATGACTTTTACATGTGCTCATTATTGTTTTAGTGAAACTTATTCTGAATTAGGAATATCTTGTTATTACTGAGCAAATTTTGAATGTATTCTAGTGAAAGGTCATGGTGTTAGTGATTTTGTTTGTTTCTAAATTTAACTGTCGGTTTTGTGCATACATGGGTTCTCTAGAGAGAGCAATATAGTTACTCTTTGGACTATAGCTCTGAGCCACTGTGGCCAGTAGTCATTGTGCCTGGAGCATTCTGCAAGTTGTATCGGTAATTTGAAAGAGTAACTTTATTGAATTCTGAAATTCTGGAGCCTTAATTTTATTGTTGGTCCCAATTGGAACAGAATCATTGAAACCACTGGATTTACAGTACCTATGTGTTGACTCAACACCCAACAGTTAATTAAATAAATCTAGTCTGATTGGGACTAAACATGATTCTAGCCACAGCAGGCTGGAACTGTGGAAAATCTGAGTGCTTTAGTGCAAGGAGCTTTAATGAAACCTATTCCTTTGCATGCAGAAAGATACTCATTAAAGTGAACAAAGAAGCTCTCTTGTACCTCACCTAAGAGTTGTACAGAATATTACTGTATGAATCAAAGGCTTTTTTTTGGGGGGGGGGGGGCTATGTGGCCATTTTCTAGAAAAGTTTCTTTCTGACGTTTTGCCAACATCTGTGACTGGCATCTTCAGATGCTGAAGATGCCAGTCATAGATGCTGGCGAAACATCAGAAAGGAACTAGAAGAGCATGGCTACATAGCCTGAAAGCCGCACAAAAAAACTATGTTACTGTATGACTTTAGTGCCAGGTTTCTTTAATAAATTGGAGGATGTTTACCAGTCACGGTAAAATGGCTTGGGTTGGATTGTCATTGATATGTGGATGACTTGCAGCTCTGCCTCTTTTTTCCATCTACTAGTGTCAGAAAGGCTGTGGAACTCTTTAGTTGGTGTCTTTATGTTGTTTTGAATAGATTAGGGCAGAGAAACTTAAGTCTGTTCAGATAATTTAGGGCAGTGTGGACAGGAAAATTGATCAATCTAGATGGAGAGTTCTACTCACTTATAAAAGACCAAGTTGGCAATTTGGGGATTCTTCTGCATTCAGTGCTATCTGAGGAAGCACAGTAAGTAGTAATGCACTTTACAAGCTTAAACTAGTATGCTGTCTGTAACAGTATATAGAGGAAGATGACCTGTCTTCAGTTACTTGTCTACTGATGCCACCCAGAGTAGACCAGTGTAGAATATGTAGGGTTGCCATAAATGATAGTCTAGAAACTTTAACTGAATCAGAAGGTGGCCCTTTAGGGCCTGACTCATTTGATCCAGTGAAGGGGGTTTCTGGTTTCAGAAAGTAGCTCCATGTTACTTGGAGTCCCCAAGGGAGCCCTGGTGGTGCAGTGGTTAAATACTGCAGCCACTCACAGCCACAAGGTTGTGATTTTGGTCCCAGGCAGGGCTCCAGGGCCCCCTCAGCCTTGCATCATTCCATAGGTCACTAAATTGTTGGGAGCAATTAGCTTATACATTCTAGCCATAGCATTAGGGAGGGCTTGTTTACTGATGAGTGGTATAGAAAGTACTTGCCATTGCTGTTGCTAACGTGTATCTAGCTGATATAAAGAAGTTCAACTTAAAGATTTGAACTTTGAAATTGACTTCATTTCTTCAGAACTGAAAGTTGGGAATGGATGGATGACATCCTTTTTCTTTCTTTCTCTCACTCCATGAATTTAAGGAAAGATCACCGAGGGATGTTCTCATGACAACAATCTCACACTGTAAATGGAAGTTCCTTCCATGCACAAATCAAAATATTGGATGTCTCCTGTGTTCTTTTGGGAAACAGTCATACAGAAGGGTTATGATGTAGAAGCCTTAATTTTGGTTTTGCTCAATAAGCTAAAGGGACCTGATGAAAGTCAAGGAAGTCTGATGAAAGTTAACTGTAGATTCAAAATTACAGTTAAAAAAATCTACCAACAGACAAGTTTTCTTTAGGAATATAATTGATATGTTTGTATAAGGTGAGGGCTCTGTATAAAAATATTGTTGTTTGTAGAGTGTGCTTGCTCTAGGAAATGGAATGTATATCTTCTTTTCAGAAACCCATGGTAAAACTTGTAGTTCTGATGGTAAAGCTTGCCCTTCTGGTATTTGATACTTGCTAGGGTCATCATAAAAATAAAAACCTATAAACACTATATGGAGGAAAAATTATTGGTAGGACTCTAATAATACATGTAAAAGTATTTTTTAAAAAGCTCCCTTTTTAGACCTTTGCAAGAGACATGACTACAACTCTGCATCCCTTGAAGGGTGCTTAGGTTCCATTAATTTCACTGAGGTCTCAAGCATATATAAATAAATGTGGGATAGCAGCTGCTGTGTTGAATTTCTGTAATACACCGTAGACAAAGTATTCCTCATGGGATTTCGATAAATTTAGAATGGACTCCTATGTAGCTGCACATTTACTGCTTTCGAAACAGGGTGTGTAAATATTGTCCACCATATTCTAGCTCTAAACCTGCTGAGAATTGTGTGTTGTGTTTCTTGCAGATGTTGCTGCAATAGATTTCTCTTTTTGTGTAATTATTAAGCAACCAGTTTCTTTATGACTTTTTATTTCTGTGCTGTTAATGAAAATGTTCCTATGTTTCTCCATTCCTTTTTCTTTTAGAACACAGAATATAAGAAAAAAGGTGTTGTGTGGAAGTCTTCATAAAGTAAGTTATTTTCTTCAGTTTTTGCTACTGTATGTTCATATTGTTATCTGGCACAAACACATTGTGTTTCAGAATTAAGCGAAATACCTGTAATTATTTTCTTCATATCAAAATGACATATTTTTCTGTTCCAGTCACAAAGTTTCAGAATGACAGTCCAAGAGAATAACAAGTCACAGATAACAAAAATTAAATACTTGTCACTTAGAATAGTTCTACTGACTCTTAAATGTACATAGATTAGATTTGACAGATAGCTATGCCTTGTATTTTTGAGGTAGTACTGTACTTGGTTTCGATTCAAATTCATAAACATATAAATAGGTTTAGAATCATAGAATCATAGAGTTGGAAGACACCACAAGGACCATCCAGTCCAACCCCTTTCCATGCAGGAACTCCCAATCAAAGCATCCCTGACAGATGGCCATCCAGCCTCTGTTTAAGGAACTTGCTCAGCCTCTGGGTCTTCTCTTCAGTTAAAAGTGCAATTACACCCAGTGATCCTACTAAGTAACTTTAGTGGCCTTTTGTATGTTGGAATAGTAGAATTCAGAGACCTAACTGTGTTAGTCTCGAATATCGGTATGCAAAGGGATCTTGTAGCATCTTTGAAACTAACTGTGTGAAAGAAATTGTAACATGAGCTTTCATAGACCTGATGTATTTCCTCCAATGGATGGACACAAGCTTACTCCATGCATCTGAGGAAGTAGATGAAATCTACGAAATGCTACAACTTCTTTCACACAATTAGTCTCGAAGTCACTGTGAAGAGTGCCAGTGTTTATGTTGGGCTATCTTTACCTGTTTTGTGTAGTGACGGAGGCAAGAGAAGGGACACACAAGGCTAGTCGTTACTCCCAATATCATTTTCTTCTACCACATCAGAATATTTTCTCATTTATCGTTGGATTGTAAACTTGTGTGGTCTTCTAGAAGCACTACAGCTTCTGTGATTCTTTACTGTTGGTTGTATTGACTAGGGTTAATGTGATTTGCTACCCAAGCACATCTATCAGAGAGAAAGCTTCTTGATTTTAAATGACACTTCCCTTGTCATTCAGGAGGTTTGACAGCTTGCTTTTAGATTGAGTGGGGGACCCTCAAACCTCATTCAACTGCGGGATGACTGTTCAGCCACGACGCTTCTTGGGCACCCACTTTTCAGAGTGATTTAATTGTTTTGCCCTGAAATACCATCCTGGTACCATCCAAGTTGAAGTCAGAGCACAACTTCAATCTTCCTTTGTTCTCTCTGACCCAAACTGATAGTCTGCTGTCCAAGCATGTCTGGAAGTCTGTACAGTCTTCTCTCTCCCATTGCAACCATGACTGGCAGCAGCAGTCAGTGTGAAGATCTTCCCCACTATTTGTTACCTGATCTCTTTAATGAGATGCCTGAAATTTCTGCATCCAAAGCATGGTTTTCAAACAAGTCTGTGGCACTTTTTCAGTATGTGACAGTATATTAAGAGGTCTGTCCCACTTTTTAATACCATACATAGAGTGGAAAATTCCAGATTTCCAAGCTGGATTCAGAAAAGGAAGATCTACTAGGGATCCTGTTGGAAACAAATGTTGACTAATAGAGTGCACAAAATAATTTCAGAAGAAAATTAGCCTGTGCTTTATAGAATATAGAAAAGCCTTAGGTTGATCATTAAAAACTATGAATCACTCTTTAAAAAAAAAAAAAGGTGTGCCATAACATTTGGTTGTCCTGATGCACAATCTCTAGAAGAGGCTACCATCAGGACAGAATATGGAGAAACAGAATGGTTTTCAATTGACAAGGGGATCAGGCAAGGCTGCCTTTTACTACCCTATTTGTTTAACTTATCATATACTTAAAGCAGGATAGCCTTGGAAGACGGAGACATGAAAATTGGAGGAAGGAACATCAACAGTTTAATATATGCAGATGACACCATACTGCTAGCAACAAATAGTGAAGATGTTTCAAGACTTCCTTGAAAAAAGTCAAAGAAGAGCTGCAAAAGCAGGTTTGCAGCTGAATATTAAGAGAACAAAAATAATGACTACAGATGATTTGCATAACTTTAAAGCAGATAATGAAGACATTGAAGCAGTTAAAGATTTTCTATACTTTTGCTCAGTTGTTAATCAGAATGGAGACTGCAGTCAAGAAATCAGAAGAAGACTAGGACTTGGAACGGTGGCTGTGAAGGAATTGGACAAGATCTTGAAGTGCAAAGATACATAACTGAATACTAAAGTTAGGATTGTCTATGCCATTAAATTTCCCATTTCTATGTATGGTTGTAAAATCTGGGCAGTGAAGACAGCTAATAAGAAGAAAATCATCTCACTCAGAATGTGATACTGCAGAAGAGTTGTACAGATACCATGAACTACTAAGAAGACAAATAAATGGGCCCTAGAAAAAAAATCAAGCCTGAATTCTTCCTAGAAGCCAAGATGACTAACCTGCTGTACTCTAACCATGTCCTGAGACCATGATTCACTAGAAAAGACAATAATGATGGGTAAGAGAAGGTAGTAGGAAAATAGTAAGACCATATTTCAAATAGACTCAAATAGACTCTTTTCCATGCCAAACTGTGTTCCAACAGCTCTACGTCTTGAGGTTGGGTGCTCATCAGGGGAATGCCTTGCAGGGGTGGTTCACAAAAGGTGTAAATCAAAACACCAAAACATGTTGAAACACCAGCAATCTATGACATTTAAACATTACTGCATTAAAAGCAGTTAAAAGTAAATATAGCATCTACCTGTATCAGCAGCAGTATCGGCCAAAAATACAACAGGCCCTTCATATCCTCTGGGGTTTACTTCCAGGAACCCCCATGGATACCAAAATCCAGTGACGTGGCTCCTCAAATAAAATGGCAAAATCAAGGTTTGCTACAATTTGAATAATAGATATGTTTTCACATGTCTTGGTGCAGACGTTGAGCTCTCAGCATTTTGTAAAGAGTTAAACATGTGACTATAGGAGGAGCCATTTTTTAAAATTATAGCATTAATGTTGTTACTTGCAACATCCTAGGTAGTTGCTGTGTAACAATATATTTGTTCTTTCCGGTGCAAAACCACTCCAAAATTGTCTTTATGTACAATCACTGAACTGTTCATAGTTGCTTCTGAAAAGTTATTTGGAAAGCTCACCCTTGACTTAATCAGCTGTTTTCAATAACATTATTGAAATACAGGGGCTGCAGTCCAAAGAGCCTCTACAGTTTTTCTTTTCATTCTGGCAGCAAAATCTTGTGCTGCCCGGAAAACTGTTTTTCAGATGTCCCCCAACTTTCAAAAGCATTTTTTAAATAGAGAGGTGAGACTGCTGGGTGGCGGACAGGGGAAGGACTGTCAGAAACCACATTGCAATCTCCTAGGTTACTGTCTCCAGAAGCTTAGTCATTCAGTGAGGAAATGAATAATAGAAACTCTGCAAAAATAATATGAAGTTCTATCTTGTTGAGAAAATCTGTGATACTCAAATGTATGTTGCTTCAATCTTTGTAATAATGGTTCCTTTAACAAACAGCACAACCTTGTTTCATCAGATGTATATTACGAGCGGGTATCCAAAAGTTTTAATGATCACCTTTTTAAAAAATTGACAGAAAGTTTGTTTTGATTTGTAGTTGTTAACTTATCTCTATGTAGTCACTATCTAGATTTATACATTTTTCCCAGCATATCTTGACCCTCCAAATACCTGATATTGAGGAAGTCTGCAGATTGCACCTTGCGAGGGGGTATCATAAAGTAATAATTATCACCCGGAAGTTATTATGGCATATTGATGAAATTTTGTCAGTGTCATCATTGGTCCCTAAGTCCACGTTGCTGAGAAAATCAGCCCATTGTGTCCTTTATTTTTGTGACTGGCTCTGCTGGAAGTGACTAAAGTGTAAAACCCTCATCAGGCTCAATCTGCAGGCTTCTACAATATCAGGTATTCAGAGGGTAAAGATATGCTGGGAAAAATGTATAAATCTAGATAGTGACTACATAGAGATAAGTTAGCAAAACAAAACAAACTTTCTGTCAATTTTTTAAAAAGGTGATCATTAAGGATACCCCCTCGTATGTGTGCCACATAAGTACTTGGACATAAAACCAATACTAGTTCCTACTAGAGCAAACCCATTGAATTAATTGCTGAATGGTAAGTCGACATTTAATAGAATTATAAACTTGAATGTCCATCTAGAAGAGAGATGGGCAACTTTCAGCCCTCCAGATGTTTTGGATTACAGCCTCTATATCTTTTAACTATTGGCCATGCTAGTTTGAGGTGTTGAGAGCTGTAGATCAAAAAACTGGAAGCCCAGATATTTTGGCCATGATTTATGTAATATACCCTAGAATATGTTCCTAAAATTTTTTCAACAAAGAGATTAAGCCTGGAATCTGCACAGAACATAATGGGACCTTGTGTATTGATAGAGTTGGTGTAATTTTAGTTCTTACTGAAGCTGGGGATAAGCAGGTGAATGTTAGAAGCTACAGAGTTCTACCCATTTTTCAAAGTTCGATTTCCTCTAATATTGATGGACCTCATATTCCTCCAATTTGTGTAAAGTTGCAACCTGTGATGATACTATTATTATTATTAACCTTTGTTTATATAGCACTGATTTTTCCCTGACCTGTCTCAAAGTTTTAAAGGTAACTAACATTATTGAGACCCTGAAAACCCTGAAATATGCTCTCTTGTTTTTGAAACTGATCCTATACCCATTATAATTTCAGTTTTTTAAAAAAGTGATAATCTATCAGTGTCTTTGAAAAATAACTGAATTCTGGTTTGGGAAGATCTTTGAGGAAAGTATTTTTTCATCTCTAAAAAAAAAAAACTTGTAGGATTTCATTTCTTTTTTTCTTGTATGAATTTGTTACACAGGAAGTAAAAGTTTGTTTGAGTGTAAAAATGACAGAAAGTAAGGGCCCAAACAGACAGGCCTAAAAAGCTGCTTCAGGTCACTTTGGAGGTATGCTGTTTAAATGATGCATGCATCCTAAGAGGCTGGAAGCCATGCCAAAGACACGCTCCATTCCTCAGGACTGGAGCACAGCTTTGGTGTAGCTTCTGGCCTCTTAAGATGCATGTGTCATTTAAAAAGCATACCTCCAAAGTGCCCTGAAGCAGGTTTATTTTTGCCTGCCTGTTCGGGCCCTTTAAGTGAGTGAGAAAATGATCCCTCAGGTATGTAATTACTGACCAAACTGTTTGGTACTTTTTATGTCAGGGGTAGTATTCCAAATGTGTTCTAAAGCAACAAAGGCAGTATAGGTATTAGGTCACTTGTATATACCATGACATTGTGTTCGGTTGTAGCTTTATGGTAGTTATCGAGGAAGGTCATAGTTTTTTATAGGGCTTTCAGGCTATGTGGCCATCTTCAGCTGCTAGCCACAGATGCTGGTGAAATGTCAGAAAGGAACTCTTCTAGAACATGGCCACATAGCCTGAAAGCTCTACAAAAAACTATGGATGCTGGCCATGAAAGCCTTTGACTCCACGAAGGTCATAGTGCCAAGAATAACAGTTTCTGTAAATAAAAGCACAATTCCTTAATGTCTTTTATAGGTAAATCGTATTTTGTGCAGTGTTTCTTAATCTCAGCTATGGGCAGAGGGCTGCAGTACATCTGTGCAGATTTATGCATGTCTGCTTCAGTGTAAACCTAATTGAGTTTAGTGGTATCTGCATACAAGTGTGTAAATCTGCACACAAGTATTTGAAAGACTGCAGTGCAAAGTAAATAAAGTTCTTCTTCGCGGTCTCTGTGCCTCACACAATTGGGTACTGCGCCTGCACAGAGACTCGATTTGGATAGCTGAAAAGCTGAGCAGACTGATGGTAGTCCCTCCCCACCCATACACTGAGCATTCCCAATCCTGCCAGTCTAGCTCCTCCTTCAGTTCTCTTTCGTCCACCGCAAGAGAAACATCTCCTTTGGGTTGCTGAACGTTTCTCCCAAACAGCTGAGTAGATTTCTTCTCTGGAGACTTTGATTTCATTTTTTGTTTGTTTCTTCCGCTTAATTTTCTTTCTCTCTGCCCTTGAGTTGCCCCCACTTTTTTCTTGTTTTACAGAGTTTTGGCGAGGGTTCCTTTGTTCTGGACGGGCTCCTTGCTACTCCAGCAGGCCTCTTATGACCTCCACCTCACTCTTCAAGAAATGCTCTGTTTGCCCTAACAAACCTGCCCTTAATGATAAACATTCTAAGTGCCTCTTTTGTTTGGGTGAAGGCCATGTCCCAGATAGATGTGTCCATTGTAAAGTTTTCACCCTGGTGACTCTCTGCAACAGAGCCAAAAGCCTCGAGGCTTTTTTGCGGGAACAAGCCCTAGCAATCACCCAAAAGTCAGTTCTACAATCGGATCCCCTGGGCAGACTTCCCATCTCTTAAGTTTCCACGGATTCCCAAGATCTCCTGAAAAACTTCAACATCAATGTCGACATCGACACAATCGACTTTGACCCCATTGACATCGATGCATCCCTCTCCATCCATTGCTACATCAATGTCTCAGTCGGCTTCTAGCCAGTCACCTCAAGAGGTGATCTCTGTTTCTCAGAAAGCCAAGAAGAGGTTGTCACATCACGACAGCGACAAACACAAAAAGAAGCACAAGGCAAAGGAGGCTATTACCTCCACCACCGTCCCGGCTGCTGCTCCGGCCTTGGTATTGATGGCGGCAGTCCAGCTCCTGATGCCTGCCTTGATGTCAGCACCTGGCCTTTCTGCCCCGATCCCAGTCACCATTTCATACTTGGCATCGAAGGCCTTTGACTCAACAACGGAGTCAGCTACATTGTCTGCACTGTCTGCTCGTGTCGTTCCTGACATCGACAATCTCGCCCCTGCCTCCGCCTTTGGCGACGGTTCCTCAGCAGATTTTGGGTACTCCATTGAGAGCCTATAGGTTGAGATTCCACCTCCTCCACATCCTCCTCGGCAGATGTCACCTCAGAGGTCCCCGGTACTGTCTGAAGATTGTTTCCTTGATTCACCATATTCTTCGGCTTCATATGTTGCTCGACATCAAGCTGAAGACTACTGGGGGGAGAGGCACCCATTTGGTATTACTACAGGGCCACACTTCGAGTCCTTCTGTCAGCATCATTCCCGAACTCGATCCCCATTGAGAGACCATGAGGATTACAGAGCCCCCCCCACCTCACTATGGTGTCGAGGCCGCCAAATTCCTTGTCAATACTGACAACGACTTTGATGTCAACGCTGACATCGGCTCCAACACTGATAGTTTCAACCATCCCTATTGTCTCCTCGGTGTCAATGACTCCGACTTTGGTGGTTCTGATGTTGATGGCTTTGGCGTCGATATCTCCCTTTTTACCAGCTGTGGCTCAATCTCTGCCTTCACCTACGGCTGCACTAACCCATTCCACAGAAGAATCGGATTATGAACCGGAAAGCTCTTCGGATTCTCCTACTCCTGTCATTTCCTCCCCCAATGAAGAGGTGGAGGACTCTGCTCCTCATTCCCCCATTGAGGATGTTAACCTTTTCTCAGGCATTGCCGATAGGATGGCCAAGGCAGTTGGCCTTCAGGTGGACCAGGATCCTAAGCTGCCTCGAGACCCAATTGACGCCATATTTTTGAGACCCACTCAGCCTGCTTTCATCCCATTTCTGGCACCCTTCTCTGATATCATGGCCCTTTCTTGGACTAAGCCAGCTTCCATTCCTCCGGCATCCAAGAAGTTGGAGTCAATGTACAAGGTACAGTCTGACACCGCTCCTTTCCTGTTCACTCATCCAGCTCCCAACTTCTTGGTGGTTGAGTCTACATCTAAGTCCTCCGGCAAAAACCACTCTGCCCTGGTGGACAAGAATGGAAGGCACATGGACCTTCGGCTGAAGATTCTACTCCTCTGCTGCTCTCATTGCCAAAGTTGTGAATATGTAGGCTTGTGTGGCAGCTAATCAAAAGTTTTTGTAGGACACGATGGCATCGTTCATCCTGTTCCTGCCCCCGGAACAGAAATCGGTGGCTATTGACTTCTAAGGTGAGGCCATCTCCCTTGTTGCTCAACAAGTTCATTCTGCAAGGCACTCCATCGACTGCTCAGCCAAGATCCTATCTGGGGCCGTTGTGCTTTGTAGATCTGCTTGGTTGAGGTCTACAGACCTCTTTGAAGAGGCCAAATCTAAGATCGAGGATATGCCATTTCACGGAGAAAGTCTCTTTGCCACCAAGACGGATGACTCCCTTGACTCTATGGCTAAAGCTCGCCTTACTGGGAAACGCCTTGGTGTGACTTCCAACAAACAACAGTTTGGAAGACAACAGTGTCACAGAAGACCCGCCTCTTCCAACTACTCTCACCCTCGATTGGGCACGTCTTCTGGCTGTAAGGGCTCCTCCCATCAGTATCCAAGGAGGCCCTATAAACAACACCAGCAGCAACAACACCAGCACCAAGGTCAACAACATCAACAACTTCAGTCCTCCAAGAAGTCTTCCTCCTCTAAATCTCACTTTTGATGGATCATCGGGAAGGACACCAATTTTCCACCTGTCATGTCCTATTCTTTTCTCTCACCACATCCCCAGACTCTGCCACTCCTACGACAACTGGCGTCGGATCACATCAGACTCCTAGGTCCTCACCATCATCTGCCTGGAATACACCATAGAATTTTCAAGTACTCTGCCAAGTGGCATTTTCTGCTCCACTCCCTTATCCCCTCCTCTTCTAGAGGAGATCTCCCTTCTCGACAACCATTTGATGGATCCCACCCAGCTGCATACTTTTCTCGATACTTCACGGTTCTGAAGAGGGGTGGTGGCCTTCGCCCCATATTAGACTTGAGAGGCGTCAACTTATTCATCACACCTCGCAAGTTCAAGATACTGACTCTTCAGTCCATCCTTCCATTCCTTCATCGAGGGGATTGGTTCATATCCATCGATCTGAAGTATGCTTATTTTCACATTGCCATCAGGCCCCAGCACTGGAAGTTTCTTCGCTTCACTGTTGATGGAGATCTCTTTCAATATACTGTCCTTCCCTTCAGTCTTTCCACGGCTCCCCAGGTCTTTACAAAATGCATGGCAGTGGTCATCTCCCAGCTTCGATTGCAAGGTATAAAGATCTTTCCTTACCTCAGTGATTGGCTACTTGTGTCATCCTCCTGAACCCAGCTGTTAAAGGACATTCACTCCACACTTTCTCTTCTCTCCAACTTGGGCCTTACCATCAATCCTTACAAGTCTATTCTTTGACCTGTCAAGGTGATAGACTACATAGGCACCTCGTTGGATTCTGTCATGGCGTGGACCTATCTACCGACCAGAAGAGCAGAAGCCCTCTGGGAACATCTCCGCTCTGTCCTCACCACTCACCAACCAACGGCAAGAGACAGTCAACGTCTCCTGGGCTATCTGGCTTCCACGACAGCAGTCACGTATCTTGCCCGCTTGAGGTTCAGGCCTCTCCAGGAGTGGTTTCTTTCTGCATTCAACTACCTTCATGACAACCAGTCCAAAAGGCTCTCCATCCCTCCACATGTTCGGGGCTCCCTCAAATGGTGGCTTGCTCTCTTCTAAAAGGGATGCCCTTTCAGGCCCCGGAACCCTCCAGGATGGTCACCACCGACACATATCTGACAGAATGGAGTGCTCATTACAGAGACCTTCGTGATCAGGATCAATGGTCCCCAGATGAGTCAGAGCTATATATCAACACTCTGGCGGTCATCAAGGCCTTCTGGGCCTTCGAACATCATCTCCACCACAGAGTAGTCCAGGTGGTAACAGACAATACAACCACCGTTTGTTACATCAACAGAGAGGAAGGAACTCACTCACCCATTCTCCTTCATCTATCACAACAATTCTGGGCGTGGTGCCACTGCTGCTCAATCCACCCAGTGGCAGTTTACCTTGCAGGCCAGGACAATGTATTAGAAGATTCCCTCAGCAGGCACAAGGTCATTCAGCACGAATGGACTCTATCAGCTTAGGCCTTCCATCTCCTTTCAACTCATTGGGGGATTCCTTCAGTGTATCTGTTTGCCACTCTGGAGAACACTCAGTGTCAACTTTTCTACACCAGAGTGGGCAGAGGCCTGGGATCCCTGGGAGATGCCTTCCTCTGTGACTGGAGCCGAGACTTCTTGTATGACTTCCCTCCCCTGCACCTGATCTCCAGGGTTATGGCCAAGATGACCAGAGACGGGTCTAACATGATTCTCCTGACCCCCTTCTGGCCAGATGAAGCAGCCAGGTGAACCAGGGCTGTCTTAGCCCTGGTTCACCTCGCTGCTTCATCTAGCCAGGGGCCGATACTTCCATCTCCCGAATTGGCCAGATCATCTGTCCCACTCCAACGGGGCAGTCTTGCACCCAGACCTTCACAGTTTATGCATAATTGCTTGGAGGATCAGGCCTTCATCTCTCCTGAGCTGCTCAGGGTCTTATCAGCATCTAGGAAAGATTCTATGAAACAATCCTATGCCTAAAAATGGAAGCGCTTCTGTGCCTTTGTGGAGTCTTGGGCTGAACCTTCCTCTCCAGTCCTGTTGTCTACGGTACTACAGTTTCTGTTTCACCTTTGGGAGCAGGGCCTGGCCTCCCCCTCTCTAAAGGTAAACCTTTCTGCTGTTGTTGCTAACCAGCCACCTGGCTCTGCATCAGTGCATTTCTTCACCTCCCCGACCCTTAAAAGATTCTTCAAGGGCCTTCATCATGTCTATCCTCCGTTGCCTCCTTTGGCCCTGGCCTGGTTTCTCTCCTTGGTGGTCGCACAGCTCATGAGACCTCCATTTGAGCCATTGGGCTTGACGTCTATTAGACTGCTGACACTCAAAGTGTCTTTTCTTGTGGCCATCACTTCAGCCAGACATGCCTCTGAACTGACGGCCCTGCGCGTGGATGAGTTGTTCCTTGTCTTTCACAGAGATAAAGTGGTCATCAGACTGGACATCTCCTTCCTCCCCAAGGTGGTCTCCCCATTCCACCTTTTCCAAGAGATTGTGCTACCAAACTTCTATCCAGATCCTACCTCACCTCTGGAAAAGACTATGCACACTCTTGATGTTCGCTGTGCTTTGGCATTCTGTGTTCAATGTTCTGCTGAGTTCAGGTTGTCCACCAAGTTATTTTTTGTTATGGTGGACCCAGAAAAGGCAACCCAGTTTCCTCCCAGAGGTTTTCCAAGTGGATTGCACAGACCTTTGGTCTAGCCTATGAGCTGGCTAAGCATCCTCTTCCAATTGGTGTCTGTTCTCACTCAACCAGGGCCATCATCTGCTGCCTTCCTCCGAGGTGTTCCCCTGCCAGAGTTTTACAAAGCAGCTACATGGTCACAGCCTTCCACATTTTTCCGGCACTACCGGCTGGATTCCAGATCCAGGCATGATGCCAGTATTGGTCGTGCTTTTCTGTCTTCTATTCTGCAGTGACCTTCCCATCTCCACTAGTAAGCTTTTTAGTCACCGTGTTGTGTGAGGCAAAGTCTGCGAAGAAGTAATACAGGTTGCTTACCTGTAACTGCGTTTCTTTGAGTTTTCATCTGTGCCCTCACACAAATCCCGCCCTACCTCCCCTTGGTCAGGTTCCTGCTCTTTTCTGCAGCAGACTTGAACTGAAGGAGGAGCTATATTGGTGGGACTGGGCATGCTCAGTGTATTGGGGGGGGGCAGGGCTACCTCCAATTTGCTCAGCTTTTCAACCATTCGAATGGAGTCTCTGCACAGACACAGACCCTATTGTGTGAGGGCACAGGTGACCTCTCAAAGAAACACAGTTACAGGTAAGCAACCTGTACTTCACTGTCTTCTTGAATAATTGTTTCTTATCTCATGTACTGCTATCCTGCTTGGTTGATGCTTTGTAAATATTGTTAAAAGTGTTGTTATAAAGCTAGATCACATGAGCAGCTCACCTATGCCAATATCTAATTTGAAACCATGGAGAGTTATCGTTGGTCACTATGAGCAGTTCTGCACTACATGAACCAATGTTCCGAATGGGTATAAACTAGCTTCCTGTGTTCCTTTAAGAAAGAGGGAGTGAAAAAAGTTTACTTGCTGTATATACTCGTTTATAAATCGAAAAATTTAAGTCCAAAAATGGGCTCCAAAATCCTAGGTAGAAATACATACGGGTTGATGGTAATACTTCTCCAAGAGCCTTGGGGAAGCTGTGGAGAAGAGAGGAAGGAGAGACAGAAAAGGTGGGAAATCAGAGGTCTGTGTCTCTGTTTTTTGCAAGCCATCAGCCTTCAGGAAATTTGTGGGAAGAGAGGGAAATTGGAGATCTGTGTCCCCCTTTTTTTGCAAGCCATCAGCCTTGGGAAAATTTGTGGGGAAGGAAGGGAAATTGGAGGTCTGTGTCTCCCCCCCCCCTTTTTTTTTTTGCAAGCCATCAGCCTTGGGGAAGGTTGTGGGGAAGGGAGGGAAATTGGAGGTTTGTCTCCACATTTTGACCCTTGGGAGAGGTCCAGAGAGGAAGAAGGAAGGAGCAAAGTGGTGGTTCCCCCCTCTGTTTAGATCCTTTGTTACATGCCCCTGAGTTTGACCCTTTACTTATCCATGGGTCATATCAAAATCCATAATTTTGTCCCCAAAACTTGCCCTCGATTTATACATGACATCAATACAAGACATCATACAAGAGTATACACAGTATGTAGTTGGATTTCATTTGTGCCCTTTGTGGCATAACCATGGAGCCAAATATGTTTGCTTACTCTTAGACCTTGGAAAAGTTATTTGTTCCGATTACAACTCCCTGGCTCTCTTAGGCAGCAGAGGCCATGGTCCATACTGCTTAGGGAATGCAAATAGTTCTAATCCAAAAAGGCATTTTTCCCCAAGCTCTATTTACAGTTTCTAATCGCTGTCTTCACAGATACTGTTGCCCCTGCATCAATAAAAGGATGTCTTTCTTTCTTTCTTTCTTTCTTTCTTTCTTTCTTTCTTTTTGTAGTAAATTAGATCATCGAGCAAACAGGTTTATGGTTTGTGGAGCATGTTTAGAAAATGCTAGGTGTTTCTATCTCAAATCATTTCAAAACCAGTAATCTGGACTCTCCCTAATATAATCTCTCTGCTTGCAATGAAGGTGCATTTTGCAGAGTCATAACACAAGTCTTGTAATCATCAGTGGTAACAATGATTTGCTGTATAGCAATGTGATATCTACTTGTAGGTACAGTTTCAAAATGTTATGGCATTTTTCACTTCCATCTTAATCAGCAGTGATGTTTCTTCCCCTTCTCCTTTCCTTTCCTTTCCTTTCCTTTCCTTTCCCTTTTCTTTTCTTTTCTTTTCTTTTCTTTCTTCTTTCAAAATATGAAGCCACCTGCTCATTTTCATTTGAACATTGGGTTCCACATTAGAAAAACATTTGCAAAATCAGCGTGCTGTAAAAAGTCCCATTCTATTCAGAATAGTTCAAAGAGTAGCTGTAAATGCTGACCATTAACAACAAGCCCCCTTTTAACCACATAGTCTCCAGGAATTGACTTATTACCAAAATAAAAAAAACCATGGTACAGCCCAGCTGCTGCTTCTCTTCTTAATTTCCAGTAATTAATTTATTACCAAAATAAAAGCCCTACAAACCCTAGCTTTTTCTCTCGAATTAATTTATTAGGCAAATAAAATCACTGAACACCTCAGCTATTTCTCTGCTCTCAAAATCCAGCAATTCATTTATTAACAGGAAATCATTACATATCCAAGCCCTTCCTTTCTCCTCATCTTGTTTCCAGTATAGCAGTTAATTTCTTATAAGTTTATTTTATAATTTTGTTTGCTTTTTTATTAGTGCGCTGTATCTATGACCCCTTTAACACTAGACGATCAATGTGGAAATGTGGTTGGAGTGCTAGGCTCAAGTTCCCACTTGGTTGCAAAACTTGATAGTGGTGAAGCTAGCTTTCATGTGGAGGTTTTGTGTATTACCTGCATTACCATGCTCAACAGGGCTAATGCAGGGCAGGCTAAGAGACTACTTTTGTCATCTTGTCAGAAGGATGGAATATAACTATTATAAATAAATCAACACTTGGGTTGTGAGATTTGTTGTTGTTGTGTGCCTTCAGTTTGTTTCCAACTTATAGTGAGTATGGAGTGACAGATGGGTCACCCACTTTGAGTAACAATCTACTCAAAGTGGAGGTCCTTGAACTGGTGCCAGTCCATGAGCCATTGGCTGAGAGTCCCTGGAGAGTTTCCAGGAGAGAAAGAAACAATTGTAGCCAATGGACACTACTATGGTGGTGATCCCTGGCATATTGGGGAAAATAAACTGCTGGTCCCCCGCATCAGACAACTTAATCAGCACTGGCCTTGCAAACATCGTAACAAAGAGAGGTGGTGGGCATTGAATGCGATCCACATACTAACCCAACAAATTATTCAGTATGTCACACTGATCTTTGTATAGCTGGGATGGGCACATTTTGCCCTTACTGTTCTTGGACTTTTGCTCCCATCAGTCCTTCTTCGTATAGCCACTGGTAAGGATGATGATAATTACAGTCCAAGAAATGAAGCACAAATGTTGTACATCCTGATGAATAGCCATTGCATATCCATATTTTAAGCTTTCATCAAAGGGAGAGGGGCATCTAAGACTGGAAGCATGGCAGTGCTGAAAAGCATAGTTTGAGAAAGTTATTTTTTTGGAGTGCAATTTCCAGTATCCTCCAACCAGTGTGACCATGATAGCTGATGGATTTTGGACTTTTGTAGTTAGAAACTAACTTTTCCAAATCCTGTGGAGTACAACATCTGGCTTTTTATATCCACAGATTCTTTATCACAGATTCAAGTATCCACCACTTGAAAATATAAAATAAAATAAAATAAATTTCAAAAAGCAAACTTTGATTTTGCTATTGTCATCATTTTATTATCCACTGTATTTAATGGGACTTAAGCATCCACCAATTTTGTTATCCATGGAGGGAACTGGAACCGAACCCCAGCAGATAGCAAGGTCCCACTATATATATATCAAGGTCAGTGAATTATGTTTATTCCATATTAGTCCTTTTTATTAGTAGCTGTGTATGTATTTTTAATATTGCAAGCATTTTGGTAGTGGACACATAGTTTGGGGAATACACCCCACTAACCAATAACATGACAGAGGCTGGCAGAAAGAAATGTGAAACCTGGCTGTTCCTGAGGTGGGAGGATCATGTGTGCCTGTGTGTGTGTTTTGTATGTATGTTGGGGTGTGTTATGCCCAGATGACATTAACAATACAAGTGGTTTCTGAATTAAAATTTCAAGCCACATTGGCTATTGTACCTAGTTCCATCTTGGCGAGGTAGGTGAAAAGAGAGCAGCAGGCACTGGTTGCATGAAGTTGAATGAGTGTCCTTTAAAAAAAAAAAAAAAAAAGAGGCAGAGGAGTCTTTCACTCTTCTTCAGTAAGCTAAAACCGATCAAACAAGCATGCTTAAACCCTTAGAGACTGCCTGGTGAACACATCTAGCTCTTTCCCTGATTCTGCTGAATTCCATTGGGAAGTTTCCAGCTTCTCTTCGAAGGACCAAAACATACAACTCATAAATCATTTTCTTCACTGTCATTTTAAAAAGTTTTCTATCACTTTTTCTCACTCTTTTTTTGAGAGGGAGAGAGAGGTTCTGCATCCTAGCAAAGAGATAACGGTACTGGAATAATTCCTCAGTGTGGATATAGATAAGCATACACATATATACTTTCCTTCTGCAATTTTGTGTGCACTGAATTGTATGCAGATTATGGCTACAGGTGTAGAATTTGATTTGACCAAGTCTCTCTCTCTCTCTCTCTCTCTCTCTCTCTTTCTCTCTTTAAAACTTGGTAAGCATTTTTATGTCTATGAACATTGATTTCAAAAAAGTGTTTACAAGTTATACAAAAGGCTTTTTTGTTTAGCCAGCAAAGCCTCTGTGCTCTTCAGTCATCTGTCTGTCCCTTATATCTTCAAGTAATGTTTCTATAAAAAGTTACTTAAACCTTTTCCGGAGTGATTACAAAAGAAGATAAACCCAAAGTTTAAACACTGAAATGCTGCATTTGTCATCAAGGCTGAAATTGAAGACAAATGTGAATGCAGTGTACACTTTTTGGAGTCACACAATTTGGTTTATAGAAAAAAATTGCGGGCTTTTTGGGAGAACAAAAATATTACTTTAAAAATGTCTGAGTATGTTAGGTTATGTTCATAAGAATCCACATTCTAACATGGTGGAATGTTTTCGATTTCTGTTAATGTTCTGACAACAGTTGCTTGGCGACTGCTTTGGTAGAATTTAATGGAAAGGGAAAATGATTAAAAGCACTATCTGTGTTCCCTGGACAGGGTCCATAGGATAGATCTGACTCTGAGATCAGTCAGACACTGCAGGCTCACATCCATCTCCCTTCTCTCCCCATTGAAAGATCGAATCCCTGATCACCAGTCTGTCAGAGCTGAATTGAAAATGATGGGCATGAGCATGGAAATGGTGTGGATTTCTCAGAGGGAGGCTCTGGATCTGCAGATCCAAAACCCTTCAAGACTTGGTTGACACTTCTAGTTGGGTTCAGGATTTAAGCAAGCTCTAAATTCATTCTCTGATATTGTTCCCAGTGGGAGGGAAGCTGCTATTTTTTTTTAAAAAAAAAAAACCTATGGAGAAAGCATGGCAAGAACTTTTTCTCCTCTATTTTCACCCTACTGTCAGAGGCCAGCAGAGCTTTGCATGCTGTAGTGGCTTTGAAGTCAGAGCCACCTGCAATAAATGATAGGCCTTCTATGCCTTGGGACATGTAAGTAAACCTCCATTTTTTATACATTTATACAGGCCTTGTGGATGCTGTGATCTTGCTAACACCACCACCACTTAGTTTTTTACCCTTACTGATTTCATAGGTGTGGCTCTGCTAGCTATGAGGAAAGAGCAGATATAACTAGTGAAGGGACTGGAAAACATTCTCCCCACTTTTATCTAGCTAACTTCATGCAGATTTGATCTTTTCCCTGCTGTGAGAGGAAAGCATGGTAGAGTGAAGGCTATGTTGCATATGGATATGTGGAGATCCCCATGCTATCATCACAGGGGGTCAAAAGTGATACAGACCTTTTTTAGAGAATGATATCTAATAGAGTTTTGCTGTTTATGGGCTTCAACCTTCCACCGTCAGTTTTTGTCTCTGACCTTCTATACGTCAGAGACTTTCTGAGTGCTTCCAAAATACAGCATCAGTTTAGGCAGAAGACTTTCTTCCAAGTGTGTACTGCACGTGCCAGACAACTTAAGGGACTATTGGTCATGACTACAAATAATGAATGGTTACCAAGACAGGACAAAATTTGTAGGCCCCTGGAAGTCTTGGAAATCAGCATGTTCTTGCTCGTCCTACCTTGATCTCATTTTTATGTCCCTTTAAAATGTTTTGTGGGAAAAACCATGCTTACCTTTTGTGAAATTTTAATTGGAACTGTATGTATTTTGAGTTTCCATGCAACTACTGATTTTGGTACTTGGGCATTTTTTAGGTTCTAGGGTTACAGCAGAACTATGTATGAGGGATGATTGCTCTTGCTTCTGACCACAGGGTTAACTGTTAAGGACAGCATTACCTTAATGAAAATTAAAGGTTGCATTAATTTGCTGCTATAATAACAACTTGTTATTTATGATTTGTCTCCTTCATTCTGTTTACAAAACACCAACTTTTTCATTACAAAAACTTACATGCTGCACTTCGTATGCATAATACAATTTAATTCAACTTGTAGACATAATTTTGCTCACTATTCATTTGCAAAGCATGCACTACATCCTCAACTGCTGCTTCTTTTTAGGAAAAAGCTTTTCAAAAGTTATTGTGCCTTTCTTTCTGAATATAAAGTAGTTCTAGTATACTTGGAATGCTTTGGAGTAGATCAGCAAGTCGTTACAGCAAAAGCTTTCAAGAGGCAATATATTAGGAAAAAAGCAGCAGTAGAGATACCTGTAGAGAGCACCAGGCGTGCCCTAAAGCAATAGACAATAATTAGTTGCCTTATTCCCATGCAAACTCTCCCAAGTGTTGATGTTTATGAATTCAGAGATCAGTGGAATATCATTTTCGAACACTGCCTACTGAAGTTGTTTATACCCATTCAATTTTTAATGTACCTATAAGATGCTTTGATGAGGGCACTTAGCCTGAAGAGACTTCCATGCTTCATCACACCTCTAGTGATTCCTCCCCCCCCCCATACACCCCAAAGTACAAAAAGAAAAGGTAGCCAATGAGAATATTTAAAGTTCAGATTTCCACTTTGGAATTAGTAATCACATATTAACAGGGTTTTCTCTCTCAGTTTCAATGGCTTACTGTGATCTTCGTAATTTCCAGGATGACTGGAGTGCAAAGTAGTTCCTGCTGTCAACCATATCTGAAGTGGGAATAGTTACCGGCAACTTGGGGAGTACTGACTTATTAATTAATAGATTCCTGCTTCAGTTGGAGATCCCAGTCTGTCATGGTTGTATATTATAGTTTTATGCAATTTGTTAACTACTGTGATAAGTAAGCAGTGAATTGTATCTGAGTTATATTGTATCTTGGAAGAAAAAGTTTTTTAATTTTTTTAAAAACCTGTTTTCTTTCTGGTCTGAAAACTCATTTTTAATTCTGATCGTTCATATTTAATTTCTCTTTGGGAGGCTGTGGAAAGCACACTTTTAAGCAGTCCAGAAGCATTCACATAGGCAAATATTGGGTCTGTAGTCTGAAGGTGTTTCTTGGGTCTATAGCTTGAAGCTGGGATTTGTAGTTTTGTGAGGCATCAACACTCTTCAGCAGAGAAAGCTAAAGATCTTTTAAAAACCAATTCCAGGATTGCATAGGATGAATCTACAGCACTTAAAGTAGTGTCAAATTGCATTATTTCTACAGTACAGATGCACCTTCTGCCTCCCAAGAAGCAGTAGCCTGGTGGATGACTGAATCTGACTGCTATTTGCAGTGAATGGAAAGACCCTTAGAGGGTCTAAGAAGGAGTCTCACAAGTTAAGGATTATTTTCTTCCATAGAAAAATTCAAGGAACTGTCACATAACCCTTCAATAGTCTTAGGTTTGGGTGATTACTAAACAAGCATGACTTGACATTAGTTCAGTCATCTCTATTATAGGTCCTAACCCCACTGCATATGTAATCCAGTTTGAGACCCCTTTAACTGTCCTGGCTCAGTGCTAGGGAATCTTGGGAATTGTAGTTTATTGTGGCACCAGAACTCTCTGACTGAGAAGACTAAACATCTCACAAAACCTCAGTTCCCAGAACTCCCTAGCATTGAGCCAGGGCAATTAAAGTGGTCTCAAAGCGGATTATTTTTGCAGTGTGTTTGGGACCCACAAAGCAGTCGTGGCTGTGAAGTTAGAAGGATGATGAATTAGCACTAATAATAATAATAATAATGATAATAGTATTTATTTATTTATACCTCACCTTCAGCCCTAAAGGCTCTCAGAGTGGCTTACAATTATTATGTTAATTAGACAGTTCCCTGCCCTCAAGCTTACAATCTAAGAAGACACGACACAAAAGGAGAAGGGAATGGTGGTGGGGAAGGGGATCAGGTCCAGCAGTTCTTCTCTCCCTCTGAGGCCTGGATCAAGGCAGATGGCATGGAGGGAGGGCTCTGCTTCATCATCTAGGACAGGCCCGATGGAGTTTGGCCAGTCCTTTCACTCCCTCCTAGGCGACCAGATGGTGTTACCCTGGAGAGAGGGCACTTCAACTTGAGGCCAGGCCCAATGGTGTTTTAGTCCAAATTTTGCACGATCTATTTAAATTGTTGAACTTACTTTGCAGGTAGAGTTTGGCATCTTTGATAATTCCTTTAAAGTTCAGATAAAAACCCAGAGGGGAATTCACAGCTCTGTTTCTGTTGTCAAGAAATAATTGAGCTTCTCAGGCCATTCAAAGACTGTCTTTACTCACTGAGAAATGTAGTTTTCCTTTTCCCTACACTGAGCCTCTGTAGATGGAATGGCCAGCTTTAGATCTCACCCTTTTGAACACCCATTCAAGTCCACTTCATACTAAAGGAGATTTTATTTAGAGAGAACAGTGACATGGGGTAGAGTTGTAAAATAAAACAAACCAAACTTTGGCCTAAATCCACTTGCTCCTCTCAGCAAGAAAAGCCACTGAATCAGTTGCTCACTGTGAAACTAACCCTTATGTAAATTCCATTGATTCAGTGGGGCTACTCCTTCTGCTGGCAAGTGAAAACTTTTTTGTTCTGTCAGGCTTTTAGGAATTAATTGTGAGGCTTTTAGTAGTTGCCTGCTTCACTATCCATCATCTTTTAATGGTTTTATTTTAAACTATCGAAATTGTATAGATAGCTTAATTACATTTTAACACTAATGTCTAATATGTTTTTAATTGTGTATTTGTAAGCCCTGCAAGTTTATTTATTTGCATTTTAATTTTTGTTTGCCACCTCAAGTTCCAGTACAGAGGAAAAAAGCTGGGTGTAAATGAATTAATACTGGCCATTATGTTGATGTAGCTGGAACTAGTAACTTAAGTGAGTAACATTAGGCTACTGATACCTCAGATTGTTCTCTTATACTACTGGGATAAAGTAAATTTCCACCTGCTGGTCTTTGCAGTTAAAGGAATGTAAATAGCATTCTGCCACATCTGCTTAATACTGGATTTCTAATGAAATACAATATCCTCCTCACCAAACCTTGTGTCCTTAGTCCAGTGATGAATCCTAGGATTTATTGGTATCCATTAATATCATTGGTCTTTGGGCTTATGTTTATTTATACTGTTACACTATTTATATACATTATTTGTATCCTACCCTCCTGTGTTTCAAGGTGGCTTACTGATACCTCCCTTGCTGTCTATCAAAAGCAAAAAAGTCATCATTGTTAGCTCTCCCATGGTCACTTTATCTTTTCTGGGAAATCTCTCCTTGGAACTCTTGTTTTGTCTAGCTTCAGTCTTTGACCCAAGTAGGCTGTGTTTGAATACACTCATCACATTTGGTAAACCTGTGGGTAATATTCTCTTCTTTAAATATTAACTTGTGGCCTAAACAGATGGGAAGGACCCTGCCAGTGGTCCCAACTTAGATCAGTCCCCAGGCCAGTACGGCGATTGGTGAGTGTTCACATGCCCACTTGCAGCTGCACATTGGATCCACCACTGCTGCACACCCCTTATCTTCTGCTGCTATCACATCCTCTCTGAAGACCCCCACTGTGGCTTGTAAGGTTGGAAACATGGCACTTGGCTGCAGCCACATGACCAAATGCCCCTTTCCAACAGCACTGGTCATGACAGGGGCCTTCAGAGAGGATGTGATGGCAGTGGTAGCAGGTAAGGGGTACGCGGACCTATGTAGTCTCCCGGATATTGCAGTAGAGTTCAAGAGATACTTGGTCTCAAAGAGAAAGTCTTTTTAAACTGGATTAAGGGGCTTTGGGGCTGGGATCAGGGTGCATCCACTGAATCCATATCTGGTCTCCTTGATCCTGACCTGGGGCTAATGGCCTGCATTGTCCAGGCAGGACAATACCAGACTGAGGGGAACATGGGCCTTTTGGCCCACGCGTACAGTGCCTTGGAAAGCTCATGTTGGATAATTCATCTGGTTTTGATAGAGTCGTGTCAAATTTAGCTTGTTGGCTTTGGCAGTCAGCTTCTTTTATCTCAAGTTGTTGGTTGAGCCCTGAGATTTCTGCACCACAGAGCATCACACATAGCAAGAGTAAAATTCTCACTACACCAGGAAGTTTAATCCCTCATTTTCAGTAAAAATGGAGAAATTCTATTGCATCTTCTCAGACGCACTTCCCTCCGCCATGCCATTGTGTACAGCAATACAAGGTGGACAAATCTATATTTAGTCTTAAACTTGTGAAGAAGGATTGATTCTTTGTGCAGTGAAATTTCAGTGCTCGGAGAGCTCAATGAATGTGGCTCTTCTTAAGATCCTACTAAAAAAAGTACTGCCAGCTCACATGAAGGTGTAGTGGTGGTGATGAGTACAGGGCTAATTAAAGTTGACATGCTCTTTTTGAGAAAACCAGTGGCGAGACAAGCAAATTGCTGCATCCTAATAATAATTAGCACATAATGTAGGGCATTGCCTTTAAAAGAAGCTAAGCAATTGTACAGAAAAGAAGGATCATTAACGTATGTGAAGGAGAAAAAAACCCACACCATCTCTTCCGAAAAGTACCATTTGAAGAACAATCAATCATCTGATGAACAGTGGTGTAACCATAGCCATGGGGAAGCAGGGACAAAATTAGGGCACTGCCCCAGCAAATAATAATTCTGCATCATCAATGAAGTTTTCCCTCAGTCCCCAAATACCTAGCATTGCAGTAACATAACACTTCAGCTGAGCATTTAGAATTACTGTGTAGGCATCCAAAGAAAAGTTGCCAAGAGGATGTAAATACAGCAAGTAGAAGAGTTCAGATGTGAATGGTTTTAGTGTCTTACTTTCTGCAATATTAGAAATTTGGGGACTGTAGGAAAATTTCATGGGGGTCAGAATTCTTATGAGGGAGCAATGCCCTCATTGGGCATCCCTTGTAGATAGATACACCTCTGAACATGGTTGTAATCAATATGGGATACAGTGGGTCCTTGTTATCTGCTGGGGTTTGGTTCCAGGATCCATCTGCCCGCCCGCTGTGGATAACAAAATCTGTGGATGTTCAAGTAAATACAATGGCATAGTAAAATGGTTTCCCTTATACAAAATAGAAAATCAAAGTTTGCTATTTGGAATTTATACTTTTTTGTATATTTTCAAGCTGTGGATACTTGAATCTGTGGATTAAAATAGTCTGTGTATAAGGAGGGCCAACTGTGTTCAAAAATAATGGGAATGGGGGCTGAAATGGGGGCTGAAACAGTCCCCAAATTTCTAATATTGCCTGCAAACATTCTCTGAAGATGCCAGCCACAGATGCTGGTGAAACATCAGAAAGGAAACTCTTCTAGAATATGGCCATGTAGCCCGAAAAGCCCCACAAAAAAACTGTGCAATCATACTTCTGCATTACTTCTCTTGATATATGGCAGAAGGTTGGCCAATAGTTTTTTGGATGTTACTAAGCTAGGGGGAAAGCAGCAGAGTTTATTCTGTCTATGTGAACTGTAGCAGTTCTGTTGTAATATCATCTGTTCCTGGTGATCTATTCCAAAATTTCGCTTATTGCAGCTTCCACCTCACTTTTTAGGATTTGGGATTCATCTTCATGTGTTTCTTCATTCCATTTGTCATTCTTTTTTTCATCTCGTTTATATAGCTCTTCCGTGCATTGCATCCAATGTCTTTTTATTTATTATTGATCTTGTAGTATGTTCCTCCTGGCCCTTGGTTTGAATTTCCCTTTGAATTTCCCAATCTTGTGGAAGAGGTCTCTCGTTTTCCCTTTTTGTTATTGTCTTATATTTTTCTGCATTGATTATTAAAGTAGTCCTCTTTATTCTTCCAAACTAGTCATTAAACAGTTGCATTCATTCTTCTGGCTTTGTTTCTATCCCCCCCCCTTTTTTTTTTTGCTTCCATGCCTTAATCTCCAATAATAGGAGTTTCACTACTCATTTTGGTTTCCATTAATCTGTTACCTGTTTTGTTAGACTTTAGCCAATATATCCCATGTAAAACTGGTATTCTAAGATATAAGATTTTTCTATTTCTCTTGTAGAGCTACTGTGAAGCATAGACAGCAAGTATTTTCTATCTGAGGTGCTATGCTAGAAAATGTAACCAAAGCCTTAGGGATTTTTTTCTTTCATTTTCACCCCCCTTTTAATTTTTTTTAAAAAAATCTTTCTGTCTAAAACTTGTTGCCTGGTGATATGGAAGTCTGAAAAATGTTTTTAAAAACTGAAACTAATCTATCTTAATATTTTATTACAGCAATATAATGTGTTATAGAGGTGGACAAGGCTGCAGATTGAAACGTGGATCATCCAGATTGTTCCTTTCCCTAGACCATATGGTATAGTTCTAAAAGCCTTTTGTACACTGTCTGTTCAGTTAATTGTAAACTCGGTTTTTAACATACCTAATAAAATGTAAGTGGACAGATAGGAAAAGTCAACATATTCTTAAAGCACCCCAGAAAGGTTTGACACTGCAGTGTTAGAAATTTCCATTTTCCCCTGTGTTTGGTGAAGATTTGTGCTTGTTTGTCATAAAGCTTCATAAGGATTATAATTTCTTTTAATATGAGTGCAGGTGTCCTCATGTTTTTGATCATATACACAGCAAGCACCCATTTCTATGGGCAAAGAATTCATCGTCTCAATGAAAAAATGAGCACAAGAGAGAGAGAGAGAGGGAGTGAGAGAGAGAGAGGGAGGGAGTGAAAGAGAGAGAGGCACTAATGTAGTACAAAACATTTCATGGTAGTATTATTTGTCTAGCAGACAGCCCTCTGCCAGTGGGTGATGTATGGTAACAAGTAAGATTTATGACAGATGGATAGTAGGATTGCTAAATACACCTACACAACTTTTAGCTTCTACTTTTTTCTTTGCCTGATAATCTTGTAGCTTGTTTTCACATCCTGTTCTTTTGTAGCCCTTTACATGGTGCTGGAACTGTGAGATCGAGCATCTTTCTTTGGTTTCCTGGAGACACGTTCATTCTAATCCTAATTTAAAATGGACTATATGAAAAAGGCATCAGTAGAGACATTATATGGTTTTAAAACTCTACATTATTAAATGAGAGAATTAATTAAAGGAGTCCATGTCCAGATACCTGCAAAGTTCCAGGTGTGCAAAGTTGTCAGCGGCTTATCCCAGAAGGTTCCCGGCTATATTGCTACCAAAGGTGTTTTGATCAGCATTCATCCATGGGATGGGGGGGGGGGGATAGTTAAGCAAACTTCAAGTCCCAGCTTGTTTTTGCTTACATAACCTTTTTGTCAAAATACAAATTTCTTGCAGTGGCACAAAAGTTCACAGTGTTGAGCATCTTGTGTATAACAGATGGCAATACAAAATCTCTCTGGATTTGGGGGCTTCAGATTCGCGGTTTTGATTTTTCGTGGATGGGACAGGAGGGCGGGGTCAGGAGGGTGAGGGGATCAGGAGAGGCAGGCGCGTCCTCCTGTCCCTCTAGCCAGCTGTGGGAAGGGGCAGGAGGGCTCGGGGATGAAGAGAGGCAGGTGCGTGCCTGTGCCTCTTCCCCCCACCCTCCTGTCCCTTTAACTGGCTCCCCAGAACTGGTTAAAGGCAGGGAAGGGAGAGGGAAGGTCCGGGAAAGGTCCCGCTGGCTCCTCCCATGTCTTGGACAGCCATCCAGGCATCGAAGGGGAGGTGGGAGGGGCTTATCTTATTTGCAAGTTTTCCATATTCACGGGGGTCCTGTTCCCCTAACCCCCACAAATCTGGAAGGACGACTGTATTACCAATTAAATCTATTTCGGTTCTAGGTTATAATACAATCAAATGTGGAAAAGTGAAAGGGAGGTGAAAATTTCTGCAAGGAATTATATCTGCATCATCTTCAAAAGCTAATTTCAGTTGTTTTCCTATAGGCCGTGTCAATAACCCAGCAAATTGTTTTTGAAACTTGGCACCTCTTAACATATAAAGGAGTACTGCATAGGTTTTCAAAGCTTAACATTGATCTTGTAAGGCTGTTTGTTGTTGTTGCTTTGTTACATCTTGGCAGATTTAGAAACCTGGGGTTTTTTTGGAATCAAGTGAGTCTGAGATTTTGTAATATGGTTCTGACTTGTTCCTTTACAGTCAGCATTCCTGTTTGTAAGATATCACTTACTCTGAATGCCCTTCTGTCAAGAGCCTGTATACTGAACAGTTTTGTTTGTGTGGTGAAATTAGGACTGGCCTAAAAGGGATCATAAATGTGGTGGAATAAGTGCTGATACTTTTCTCCAAATTTTCCAAAGTTACATTGGTTCCATGAGAAAAGGATTTTTAATCTTATCCGGATTTTTAATATTATCTTACTGTTTGAGAAATATCTCATAATTGGTAAACTTACTTATTAAAATTATTACTATTATGTATATAGGACTATCAGTGTTCATGGCACTGTACAGAAGATGATTTCTGTAAAAAGAGATTACTTCTCTTTTATATGGTTTCCACTCTAAAGGAAGGAAGGGGATAATCGTGGGCCAGATGCGAGGTCGTGGTGGAGCCTGTGGCTGCAGAATTGGAATTTTGGATTGCATCAGAATGTGCAGCCCTGGTTGCTGGATGTGAGTTATCTTTCCTTTCTTTCCTAACAAATACTGGTGCATATAATGAGGACATACAGTTCACTCACATTAATCTGTTCTCACTGGATTAAACTAAAAATGGATTATATTGCCGTGTGCTGTTTTATTCCACCATGTTTTCTGCTTTTATTCATGTGGTATTAACCAAACATACTCCTTTTGATGAAGAGGTCTTGAAAGTCGAAATACCAGGTGCCAAACATCTGAAACTTTAGTAAGTTTTAAGCCATGTGCAGTACTACAATGATTGATACTGATGTTAGTGTTAAAATGCCATTGAGAATAGCTAGGTGAAAATACTCTGTATGTGGAGTGAAAGTTTTCACTTTCTTGCTATTTTCTTATTATTTTAACCTGTGTGCTTTAAAAAAACCCAATACATTTAATTACTACTGTGGATATTAGATATTGAGCAAAATATGACAGCTGCAGCCTGTTTTTCATGTTATGCAAAGGAGCACATTATTCATTTTTCCTCCAGAATGAGTAACCCAAGTTTCAAAAGGGAATGAGCACCTGTTAAGCATGAAAAGTGAGAAACGAGAGAAACACAATTTGCCTGCTTCTTTTGAAACTTCTGAGCTCATCAAAGGTGTACAGATTTCTTGTTTTACTGCACCATGTGTTGGCAGCTAACATAGGCAGGAATGGACATTGTTCAAGCGGCGTATATGGAGGTTGCACTGTTTTGTGGTATGGTGTACAGGCCAGTACAATGAAAGGCTTATCATGTACACATGGTACATCTTGACCATGGTATGAAATGGAACCAATGTCAGGGGAATCTAACATGTAACATATAGAAATCAAAAGCTTGTTTATTAGCAATTTATGGGAGCTCAAGGAACCATGTGTCATGAAGAGTCTGTATGTTTGCAAGAAAGAGAGAGAGAGAGAGGACTCTCAGGTTTAAATGCTCACTGAATGTATTAAGATTAAATTACACAAGAGATGTGTGTATTAAAAACATTTTGTTATGACAGTTCTTTTATACCACATGGCAGTGTCATCAACACAGTCAAAGATTTATCCTTCTTAAAGCAAATGGGTTTGACCTTTTGTGCCTTCCTCATAGGTCCATTCATGTTACTATAACAATACTTGCTTATTATATAGAACCAGAGAAGGCAACATGGAAATCGATGTGCAATGCTGAAAGCAGGGATGCCGAGTTTTTGTATGGACCCCAAGACTCACGTAGGCGGCCCACACGTCGAATTGCCATAAGGAGCACAGCAAATAGCAGGAAAAGAATTTTGTTGTGCCATACCGAAAGCATGGACACCAGGTCTCATGTGGAAGGCCCACATGCCGAAACGCCATATGGAGCATAGAAAATAACAGGAAACGTATTTTAGTATGCCATACCGAAAGCATGGACCCCAATGGAGCACAGCAAATAACAGGAAACGTATATCGGTGTGCCATCCAGATTCCAAAAAGGAGGGGGGAAGGCCCAGCAGGTGCAGCGTAAGTCCAAGGAGGTGCAAGTCGTACTAGCCAAGGCGAGATTCATGGCAACGCCTGAGGAGACGGATGATCACTGGCCATGTTGATTGCACTTGGACCTGTGTATAACTAAACCAACAGCATGGTGAGCAAAAACAATTACCAGTCTGGAAAGCCCTCAATGCTTAAATTTTGATTCACCAAATTACTAATCTTGAGAGCCCCAAACAAGGTAGTGACATAGGCTGTTTAAACCAAATGGCCTCGTAGCGAGAGGCACCACTGAACAGGCCCACAACTTAACATAGGAAGGAATAGCAAATGAGATGCCCAGCCTCATGCGGACCAGGGAAGTTCTCCTCAAAACCTTCAAGGGCTCGCTTGACCTAGAAGAAAATGAATGACTGGCACCCTACCGGCATATAAAGAAGGTCATAACAGCTACGTGCCAGCTTGACCAGGGGGTAGAACTGCTTTGTCAATCCAAACCAAAACTGCAAATATATGAATTAATAGGCTGAAAGCAGTGGCATTAGTAGCTGCAAAAGGAGAAATGCTTGGCATGCTCCTAAAGCCTGAAAAGTGGAATTGAGCCCCAGATGCAAGGGATGTCCAGCCTCACAATGTACGATATCACAAAGGTCCCCTATCAACGGAAAAGGAGCCAGGTGCACTTCCGGGACCAAATGGCAAAACCTGTCCACCTGGAACGAGAAAGAAGTTTTAACGTTGCTTCAAAAGTCTGGGGACAGGGGAGCTGCAAAGGAAATGTAAATATGAACACAAGAAGTAATCGATGGACCAGGCATGAAACTTGATCTGACCTGTAGGTCTGCTAATAGACCATACGGACAGCCACCTGATTGACTGCCCCAGGAAGAAGAACTGGGACATGTTAATCGCAATAGTATACCAGCAAGGGGAAGCGAATGCAAGCTTCTCAGTCATACTCAAATACAGGGCCCCTCCAGGTCCGACAACAAAAAACCAATACACCAATAAAAGGTAAAGGCATGCATCAAAGTCTGCCACAATATGGAGTGCACGTGGAATTCCTCCTAAACAAGATATCAAAGCCCAAAAAACAGCAAGGTAAATACATGCTTCCTGGTCATGGCCAAAAAAGAGGATGTACTGGAATACACGAAATGCACACTCTCAAAATATTCAAAACGAAGGACACATAGGAATTCCTCCTGGATGGAAAATAAAAACCTAAAACAACAATACACCACTGGATGCACATTTTCAAACATGATCACAATGGAGTACACACTGGAATTCCTCCTGGACAGCAAATTGAAGCTAAAACACCAGTATACACCATTAAGGCATGCTGCGCAGGCATGTGCAATTTAGTTTAAATACATTATAGTATCCAGGCTGGTGATGTAATCTTGGGCTCCTGCAAGATGTAAAATGCAGAAAGAACAAGGTATATATATTTCAACTAGTACCTTATTATTTCTGCATTTTACATCTTGGAAGAATTCCCCCCCCCCCACACACACACATAGAGAGAGAGCGAAAGAGAGAGAGGCAAGTGGTTCACCATTGCATGGTGAATGATTTTTTTTTTCAAAAAATAAATAAAATTGTTTACATCAAAGTCATTGTTGAGAAGGACTAAAGGAGTTAAACTGAAAGAGCATGAGCTGAAAGGGAGACAAGTAAGAATCACTTTGCAGTCTGAGTTAGCTAGCATGCCTCATTTGGGAGCCACATACATTTGGAAACAACAACACCAGTTCTTCTTGCATCCCATGTCTATCTTGGGGTAATATCTATCATGCTTGTTTGTTGTAATAATATCTGGATGCTGAAATACTTTGAATACTAAGGTTTTTTGGATTGGAACTGTAGGAAACTATGGATAGAATGGGAGTGCAGTTTTTCTACCCTACAGGCCTCTTTGCCCCTGAAAACATGTTGTCAGGAGGGAAAAAAATCCCCTAAACAGAAGCACTGTGGTATGTAGGAAGAGGTAGGAAACTGTCAAAAATGTCTACCACCCCCCTACCAGTGATCCTGGTCTCCTTTGCCATGTAAAAGACCCTTAATACTCAAGGAAGGTCAGCTCGAAAGTGCTGGAGACACCTAGAAATGTATAAAAATAATAGGTCTGAGAAGACCTACTGAAGGTTTGCCAATGCCCCCTCCCCCTTTCTCTTTTAATGAAATCCTTAACTCCAAGAAAATGCTCAATGTGTGGTGGAGAAACTTTGTGTTGGCTATTTTTAAACTTAAAGGGGATAGTATACTATATGCTAATTATCACCCAATTAAGTGAAAATTGTTATGTTATAAAATTCCGGAAGATGTTTATTGAAAATGTCTGTGAACTAGTTGAAGTTTGGAAGGGTCATTATAGTTTTATGCTAGGATGGAGTACAACAGATGCTACATTCACTGTTTACACAAGTTATAGGCAAATTCAGAGAGACAGGCGGTAGTTAGGTATAGCTTTTTTGTGTACGAGTCTGGAACTGATAGTACTTATATACAAGAAAAGTAATACTGTTGAGTTTACATTAACCCACTAAGGTTGAGTAGTAGCATGTGTATTTGCATTTTGAATTTGAGGGTGAGGAGAAAAGCTGTATGAAGGGTTTATGTAGATGACAAGTAGACGAAGCATTGAAGTAGAATGTGTTCCTGGACCCCTTCATATAGAAGAGTTTATTTCTTATGGCAGAGGATCTAAATTGTTCAGTGCCTGGCTTAGAGGGAATGTGATTTTTAGATGGGAAAATCTCTATGGAGTTTATCACACTAGGGGGATCCTGCTGAAAAATGGGATTTAAACTAGATTCAATTTTATTTAAAAAACCCGCAAATGCGGGAAGTTTATCACACATAATGGCTGCTAAAGTGAAATAACATGAAGTTAAACTGGAGGTAAAGCAGAAAAAAATGGCAGCTTTTTACTTTCAAGAAGTTCTGAAAGTAAAAAGCTGCCATTTTTCTCTGCTTTACCTCTGGCTTAACTTCATGTTATTTCACTTTAACGATGGGGCTTTTTAGACCGCCCAAAAGGGGCGGTCCATTCTCGCCCCTTTCAGCGGCGGGATGACGCCGAGGCTGCCGCACGGGCAGCCCCAAAGGCCTCATCCCGCCGCTTTTGGAGGCCGCGGGGAACCGGCAAACTGCCGGTTCCCTGCGGCCTCCAAGCGGGGTGCAGCGGGCGCTCTGGGCGTCCGCTGCACCCTGCTTCCCTCGGCGGGGCTGAAGGGAGGAAGGGGCCACCGCGGTGGCTCCTTTCTCCCTGGGTCTTTGCCGTGGCCATTTAAAGGCCGCGGCAAAGACCCGCCACAAGAAAAGAGCTCCGAGATGGAGCTCTTTTTTGCGGCGCGGGAAGGGCGTGATTGGCGCCCTCCCGCGCCGCAAAAAAGTCATAACGTGCGCAGCGCGTCAAAATGCTGTGCACGTGATGACGCCTTTGCGGCGCCACCGTATGGACGCCGCCATCTTTAAATGGCGGCGTCCATGCGCTTTAGGGTTAGGGAGGGTGTAAATGCTACGCCCTCCCTAACCCTAAAGGCGGGCTTTTTAGCCCTTAAAGCGCCCCTTTTTGCCCGTCTAAAACGGGCCAGTGACATCGTCTGATAAACTTTCCCCATTTGCATTTTTTTAAAAAATTAAATCTAGTTTAAATCCCATTTTCCAGCAGGATCTCCCTAGTGTGATAAACTCCTATGTTACATCATGGTATGCAGCTATACATTACAGGTAAGTGTGTACAGTCACCCCTCTGCCTTTCTGGCTTTGACTTTTGTGGATTTGATTATTCACGGATTTGATCAATATTTTCTCTCTAAGGATCTCTAGGTCCTCCAGATTAACTCTGATGTCAACTTCCACCAGATTCCTGGAGGTTCCTAGACAAAACATTTCTCTGGGCATTTGTAGGTCTTCCAGCTCAACTCTGTTGTCAGCTTCCAGTACATTGTGCTGCAACACCTAGAGATTCTTACAGAGGTGTTCTCTCAAGTATTCTTTTAATTGCATTTTTTCCACTTTCACGGGTGTCCTGAGCCCCTAACTCCATGAATATGGAGGGAACACTGTAATATGGCTGTGTGGGAACATTGGCTGACCCACATCAGAGTTAGGGGGATATATTCTTGTTTACAAGTGTTGCCATTAGCATGGTAAGAGAGAACGTACAAAGAGATTGTGACCATATCTTCATGTTTTGATATGCACTGAAGATGATAGGAAATTACAAGTTAATTCTAATTAACGACAAAGGAAAATGGAAGAGGTTAAATTAGAATGTGGATTAATAAGGACTGGTCATGTAATCTCCGTATGGAGATATACATACCATAATGGTACCTCAGAAAGGGAATTTAGAAGAGCTAAGCAACTGGCAGTGTAATCTTATACATGTTTACTCAAAAGCAATTGCTTTTGTGTTCAAATGATGCTTACTTCCAAGTATAGGATTGTTGTGTAAGTATCAGAAATGGTTTCTGAAAATCATATTATTCTTTGAGCAGTCCAGAATAATATGAGGATTTTTGGAGTATGTTCAGGGAATATTGAAGGGGAATATATTGAAGGGGAATTTCCATAAATCTGAGCAGTAAAATTTATCAGTTTATAATTTTCTATTCCATAAAGTTTCAACTAAGCAACACACATCTTTCCCCAAAGAGACCAATATTTTGAAATACATTGTGCTGATGCAGTAGGGAGAACTAGGAATCCTGACTGTTTGGCGTCTGTTCTAGAAAGCGGAGGCAAGTTAATTATTGCATTCTTAATTTTGTTCATAACAAATAGAAAACATTCTACCTCAAAGGGATAATGTGAGGTTGTATAATAGTTGCACAATTCCTTGGTATGCTTGAGTGAAAGCAGATGAACAAACTGTTATTAATAAAAGAAAACCAACAGAAAAGATGGAATGTCATAGGTAAAGGAAGCAATGTGATTTTTACTTTTGTCTTTCCCTGGAGGATGAAATGGTTTGTCACAAAGTAGTGGGTTAAAAGCTAGGGAGGCATTTATTTTCTCAGTAGCACATTTGTTTTGCCATATAATCAGGGAATTTTAAGATACCAGCTAGCTGTTGTTGTTGTTTTTTTCCTTTGAGAAGATACCGTTTTATGTTTAAAATGGAACGGTGGATCAATAATTTTATACAGCCTTAACAATAATAGGAATTCCCTTCTGTGTAACCATAAAAAAAGACATTTTGCTGTCTATAAATCTTGCCTGTTCCTTGCACATAGTGTCAAAGCACTAATGCTAGGGATGATGTGCTCTGGGATAGTAAGTCAACAAGTTAGCCCACCAAAAATACATCAAATGCTATGTGTGAAATACACACTGCTGTGTACAAATATACACTGTTGTTTATAAAGCAATTGTTCCTAACACTCAGGGGAAGAAGGCTATATGTTTTAGTACACAGACAAGTATAGATCCAGACCTTAGAAATATTAGCTTTTTAGACTACATTGCAAGAATTCCCTAACATGAGCCATGGCTGGGGATTGTAGGAGGTTTAGTCCAAAAAAGAAACTTTGACAAGCTTTACATAGATCACACTAGAAGCCTCAGACCTTCCTACTTTATCTGGTATCAAGGAGAACTTACTACAGTTGAAACTAATTAATTATCCTGCAATTTTATTTATTTATTTATTTATTTATTTATTTTAGTATTTTCAGGGTCCCATGTTGCATATTTGCCTGTGAATGTTTTCAGAGTAAAGTGTTTTGTGTCTTTAAAATTATCTTGATTTTTTTTGTGTCTGCCTGCCTGCCTGTCTTTTTTCAACTTTCATGAACCACTGCTTTAATATCATGATTTTAGGGCCATTGTGGCAACCTATCAGGGGGCATAGATAGAATGGATATCATAGTATCACATACTCAATTAGACATGGATTTATGTTCACTCAGCAAGGATAAATCATGCTGCATCTACACTGCATAAATAATACAGTTTGATTCCACTTGAACAGTTAGGACTCCAAGCTATGGAATCCTGGGATTGTAGCTTGTTGTGGCAACAGAGTTCTCTGACAGGGAAGACTAAATATCTCACAAAACTACAAATCACAGCATTGCATAGCACTGAGACATGGCAGTTAAAGTGGTATCCTTAGTGCATGTGAAGGTAGAAGACTCCATCTCTTCTTCCAAACTATCCTCCACAGTCCTGAAAATATTACAGTAGACAGAAAATCAAATACTCTGTTGAACTGGGTGAGTTGTGGTGTGGACATCCTACCAAATTGGGTGGAGGCGCATTCAGAGAGCAGAACTGCCTCATGGGGAAGGGAACTAGAGCTTCATCTGCACTGCAGAAATAATGGAATTTGACATCACTTTAATTGTCATGGCTCCATGCAATGGAACCCTGGGATTTATAGTTTGTTGTGGCACCAGAGCTCTTTGACAGAGAAGGCTAAATAGCTTACAAAACTACAAATCCCAGAAATCCATACTATTGAGCCATCTCAAAGCAGTGCCAAACTGCATTAATTCTACAGTGTAGGTGAGGCCTGGGAAATCTGCTCCTATCAGCACCATTGCACTTGCCTAAATCTGATTTCAGGCCATGCATCTATACACACACTCTAGTTCAGTTACAGCTCATCTAATTAAATCAACATGAATGATTTTAACTGGGTGGCAGATACAATAACAACCCCATGCATACTAGCATACTTAGTTTTCTCAGGTAAGGCACAGGTAGATTTGCCTTTTTTTTTTTTTTTAAGTTGACCTTTAACGACAGCTAAATCCCATAAAGTTTGGCAGTTCTCGCTGATCTCCCCATGGTTTGAAAGTCTTTTCATGTGGCTGGCGAATTTCATAAATGTTTCAGGCATGCCAGTGGACATTATTAGGTGTCATCAGGCACCTGGCAAATATTGTTAAGGGTCAGCAGCATGTCAGTGATGTTTGTAAATAAGCAAAAATGCATGACAGGTCCTGCATTCATCAGCCAAGAAGCACACACCTAGGATGTGCTAATGCACAAGACATGACAGAGTGCTTTAGCACCTGGGAATTTGTGCATCTTGGCTGTCAAGCACAACCCTCAAAGTGGCCTTTCCAGGGACGGTAAAAGGACTTCTCAGGAAACTTTATTTACAGACTGAAATGTCAGGAAATTCTGGGAACTGTAATTTTGTGAGACATTCAGCCTTCTCTGTCAGAAAGCTCTGATGCCACAACAAACTACAGATCCCAGAATTCCATAGCATTGAGCCTTGACAGTTTAAGTGGTGTCAAACTAGATTATTTCTGAAGTGAGAATGTAGCCTTAGACTCTTAAGATCTGTATTTTTTCAAAATACCTCAAAAGTTCCATTGCTTGACTTATCATAACATGCTCAAAGCATTTGCACAGGTCCCATAGGACAGGGCAGGGTAAGTGATGGGACAGAACTGATTGAACGGGTTCTCATTCAGGGCTTATACCAGCAATCCTAGGTCAGCAGTTATCTCCAAAATGGCTTCTTTACAATGGAAGTGGAGGTTGGTGGCTTGTCCTCTTCACTGCCTGAAGTGGTATATTGATGAATTCAATTACCACACCACTCTGAGCACATATTTGCTTGTTTGTTTTTGTTGCTAGTTTGGCCCAATCACTGACTCCTAGCTTGACCTAATTTTAGTCGCGACATTGAGCATTGGTTATAATATCTATAAGAATATCTGAAGAGTGCTGAAAATTGAATGTGCCTCTGTCTTGCCAGTGTATTTTTATATCTGGATTTACCTGGAAAATGCAGAAGCATACACATAGTAAACTTACCCTTCATTTTTGGTGTATTTGCAGGTGTGTATTTGTTTACAACTTGGACTTTTTTTCTTGAGATTTAAAATGTTGTTGCTTTGCTGGAGAATTCTGCTACTCAGTTATTGTAAGCCACTTTATTGTTCGTCATGTAGCTATTATTTTACTATGATAAAATAATAGATACAGTCAGGCCTCTTTATCTACTGATTCAACCTCCTGTAGTTTGAAAATATTAAATATTAAAATATTAAAATATTTTAAAAATTAAAAATCCAAAAAGCAGACCTTGATTTTGCAATTTTATATAAGGCACATCATTTTATTGTGCCATTATATATAATGGGACTTGAGCATCCATAGATTTTTTATATCCATGGCGGCACCTTTAAGAAAGCCCCAGCAGATACCAAGGTCCTTCTATGCTTCTTAAACTTCTGAAACAGGGAACCTCTAGGTGTAGTTTCTCGGAGTTTCTTGCTATATCACATTATACTCTTGTACAAGGGTGTTTACCTTAGCACAGTCTTTATTTGTCTTTATATCCTTCAAAGAAATAATGTTCCTATAGTGTTGTTCGATATGCTGTTTACCATTTGGGGAAAGCATGTAAGATAACAGTGATTTTTCATATTAATAAAACTGTGTTACTAATGTAAAATGAGCCAAATCTGGCTCTGCTTTGATAGGGATAGTCACTTTAGCCTTCCATTTCGTAAAAGAGTTTCATTTACATGGGGTATTTTCACACCTTGCAGAACTGTTGCCTGAAGGCCTAGCATGAACTTTTATGGCTTGTAGGAATTGATTATTTTAGAGATTTCTGACATGGGGCAAGATGGTGGTTGCGGCAGTGTTTCTGGTTTAAGACATAAAAGCCATCCTGGGAATCTCTGTATTTGGATTGGTCTGTGACCTAGGCTTCTGTGTATCAAAGTACTGCTAGAGGCTTGGTTGGGAATTATTTTTTACAGTGAAGAGCATTCTCCAGTATTCTGTACTGCTGCTATTGGTCTCTTAATATTTTTTTTCTCTTTCTTTTAGGAAAGAAGGACCCTTGAAGAACTTTTTTCATACTAAGCTCCAGGAGGGGTGAATTCTTTGGGAACACTGCCAAGAAGTACTGTTAGTGTGAGTGATAAGTTTTTAATGCCTAGGGAACAAAATCTCTTTTAAAAGGAATCTTGGTGTGGAGTTCAGGAACTATTGATCTGCTCTTCTGATAACTAACCAGAGGCACCAGAGTTCTAATGTCTGCCTTTGTTCAATGCCCAAATGTGTGCATAGACACCTGGAGAACTTTATGAAATGTGAGAACATTGAAGGTGATGGTAAGCAATATTATTAAGGCTGGAAAGATTTTTTCCCCTAATATTTAAGTATTATAGAATCTTATTACTTGTTATTCTATCTCAAAACTAATGTTATTCTGTCTCAAAACTAAAATACTATTTAAAAAAAAAGAACAAAAATTAAGCTATGTTCAGTCTTTACCCATTACTTTAGTACAGGAGTGCGCAAGAAGGTTTTGAAATTACAAACCCTGTTAAGAAGACAAGCATTCTGCATTCATACCTACTAGTGTCACTTAGAAATGTTGTGGTCATTTAGCTGGTGCCTTTTGATGGCTTTGTGGCAAGATCTCTTATATTGTATGTCTATCTACATGCTTACAGATCTTGTTATACCTTCTGCAAATAGGTTTTGAACAATTAAACAAGTATGTTCCTCCTATTCAAATTTTTAAATGTCCATGTTTGTGAGTCTAATTTTTGTCCCATGCATATAAATACAGTGTGTGTGTGTGTGTGTGTGTATGTGTGCGCATTTTAAAGGATTTATAAAGTTGAACAAGTGTTAGTATTGACAATAAATCAAATGGCACAGTACAAGGTTGCACAAACTGGAAAGAGGGTATTACACTAACTTTCATTACATTAAATAGGGGTACATTAGCTTTTCAGGCCAATGAGAGCATGTGGAATGCTGAAGGAAGGATTGGAGAACCTTCATTGATGTTAAATGAAGAGAGGAAAATGGGGTACAGTCTCACGTCATCCTTTAACCTCAAGTGCTTTATAAGCCTTCTTATAAAGGCTGGAAACAATGATAATCTGGTCATGGGCTGCTGGTTGTGTATTCCTAGAATAAAGCAAAGAGCTTTGTGGAAATAGGTTCGCATAGATGAGTACCTGTCGCAGTCATGTCTCAGAGTTTCTGGAATAAATTCAGTATAGAAATATTTTAATACAAAACAATAGATAATTAAAAGCATAGATTCTTCTAGATTTTATAATAGTAGTCTCAGAGAATGAAATAATATATAACCCATAATTCAAAGTATTGTGTGTGACATATAGTTCTTATGCTAAACAATTCTTGGTAATTGATTTCTTAAAGATAGTTTTTTGTGGAGATTTCGGGCTATGTGGCCATGTTCTGGAAGAGTTCCTTTCTGACATTTCATCTGCATTTGTGGCTGGCATCTTCAGAGAATGAGAGCCTGGAAAAGGATGGAGATATATATCCTGTGTGACCCTGGGAAGGAAGGAGTAATTTTCAAATGTATTGTTCTGTTGCTAATGGCAGTCCTCAGGGTGGGAGAATATGCAAAAGAGGACTAATGTCTGCTAACTGGTGCTCATTGTCTGCTGGGAATCCACTGGCCTTAGGCTGTTTCTCATTTGCATAGGTTGAGTCTTGACCTTGCTGTCCTTCAAGACTGGGAGCCAAGCCTTGTTTACTCTCAGGGTTTTCTCTTTCCTGTTGAAATTGTCCAGGTGTTTATGGATTTCAGTGGCCTCCCTGTGCAAAGTTTGCTGTCACAGGTCTCAGAGGGCTCCCCATTGCTACACCATCTCTCTGCTCGTAGAATCCATTGTCCCACTGGAAATAACTTGTCAATGGATTCTATGAGCAGAGAGATGGGGTAGAAACGGGGAGCCCTCTGAGCCCTGTGACAGCAACCTTTTACATGGAGCACTTTGAAAAACAAGCCCTGGAAACAGCACCGAAAAAGCCCACGACATGGTTCCGATATGTGGATGACACTTTCATCATTTGGAGCCATGGAGAAGAAGATCAGGCTGTATTTCTGAACCATTTGAACAACATCCATCCTAACATCCAGTTCCCAATGGAAAAAGAAAAGGATGGAACACCACCATTCTTGGATGTCCTAGTCATTCGCAAACCAAACCAACGTTTGGGCCACACAGTATACAGAAAACCTATGCATACAGACAGATACCTGCACAAGAACTCCAACCATCACCCAGGACAAAAAAGAAGCACTATAAAAACACTAGTAGACCGGGCAAAACGTATCTGTGAACCCAACTTCTTGGAAGATGAACTGAAACACCTGGACCGGGCTCTACAGGCAAATGGTTACTCCAGCGCAGACATCAGAAGGGCTGCCAGGCCCAGAAAAACCCAGAAGACTCAAGACAAGCAACCACCCAAAGGGAAGATATTTTTACCATACATCAAAGGAGTCACAGATAGAATAGGGAAAGTGGTGAAGAAACACAATCTTCAAATGGTTTACAAACCGACAAAGAAGATCCAGAAAAAATGTTTCGCTCAGCCAAGGACAAGAGAGACCCTCTCACCACCACAGGGGTCTACCACATTCCATGCAGTTGTGGACAGGTCTACATAGGGACTACCAAACGCAGTATGCAGACAAGAATCAAAGAACATGAGAGACACTGCAGACTGGGTCAACCGGAAAAATCAGCAGTAGCAGAACATGCTATAAACCATCCTGGGCATAAAATGCTGTTTGAAAGCACTGAAATTGTGGACCATGCCAACAACTACCATGTCAGAATGCACAGGGAGGCCATTGAAATCCATAAACACCTGGACAATTTCAACAGGAAAGAGGAAACCCTGAGAGTAAGCAAGGCTTGGCTCCCAGTCTTGAAGGACAGCAAGGTCAAGATTCAACCTATGCAAATGAGAAACAGCCTAAGGCCAGGGATTCCTAGCAGACAATGAGCACCAGTTAGCAGACATTAATCCTTGTTTGCATATCCTCCCACCCTGAGGACTGCCATTAGCAACAGAATAATACATTTGCAAATTACTCCTTCCTTCCCAGGGTCACACAGGATATATATCTCCATCCTTTTCCAGCTCTCATTTTCTGAAGATGCCAGCCACAGATGCAGGCGAAACGTCAGAAAGGAACTCTTCCAGAACATGGCCACATAACCCGAAAGCTCCACAAACAAACTATGGATGCTGGCCATGAAAGCCTTTGACTCCACACTGATTTCTTAAAGAGTTTTTGAATTATAGTCAGTGACTCATTAGTATATTTCTCTCTAGTTAGCTTTGAAAGGTTATCAGAGGGGCTAAACAGACAGGCAAAACGAGCAGCTTTCAAGCTGGCTTGAAGGTGTGGCGTTTAGATGACACATGTCTTGAAGCCATCAGGAAAGTGCCCTCTAGGCACATTATACAGAGAAAAGCTGTTTCAAAAAGAAGAGGGTTTTTTCTTGCTTTTTCCTGGCTTGAAGCCATGTCATGTGTTCATGACATGAGCACTCCAGCTGCCTTGGGAGCTGGTGGTGCAGTTGGTGGGGTTTCAATGTAGCTTCAAAAAAGGCAGCTTCAAGCCACTTTTTCCTATCCATCTGTTTCGCCCCAGAATTAGGGATTCTGTTTTCTTGGTATACAGAATATACACACAAGCCTTCATCTTATATTACACCTAAGGTCTAAGTTACACAATATTACTCAGATTTCACATTCTTTTCAACAGGAGGCAGTTACCTAAAAGCTTGCTTGTTAACTATATTAGAAATATACTTCTAATACTATAATTTAATATAGATTTTAAATCTAATAATTAATTGTGGTCAATCAGATAATATTGTTCTGTTCTACAAAGACCTTTGTGTGAGAATTTAAAATAGTTTCCCCTATGCATATTCAGGTGGGCAATGAAAGAGATTACTTTGATTACCCTTTAATATCTGTCACACATTTACTAATTTTATAGGGTAATGTGCAGAGAAATATGGTATAACATTTTAAGTTTGTAAGCTGAAATAATTATGTACTTTTCTACAGAATTTCTGAAGTCAGAAGTGCTATATTTTGTAGTGAAGCAGAAGTCAAGTATAGACCACCCTAAGGCATGTTTACTTGAAAGTAGCTCTACTACTTTCAGTGTGCACAGCATTAGTTAATATGCTGATATTTAAATTTTTCATTTATTTCAGTGGGACTTGTTTTTATGTGTGTGCTCAGTTTCTCACTGAAACCAATAAGTCTGGCATGGATTGTGAATATTGGGAAGAAGATTTTGTAGAACTATTTATAAAAGAGAAAGTAATATTCAACAGAAAGAATAAGAGCAAAATCATCTGAATATGTGGTCCATTTGGAGCTAGATCGGTTGCTCTCTAAGTGTTGTTATGCTGTCAGTTTGTGGGTGATCCTTGAAAACAATATTTGTTAAAATATATATTTTTGTAGCTAATCATATTTTAACTGAAGCTGGTCAGAACTTGAGTTCTAGTAGAAATTCTACAGACTACAGTTCTCATCTGTGCTCGGTGCTAATACATCTGGGATTATTGAATACTAGGCTATTATTACCAGACTGATTCTTTTTCTAAAATAGGGAAGTAGTTACTAATAAAGTCTCCTCCTGTCATGTTTAAAATATCTCAGAGTAGTTAGAGAACTAATAGGTGTGGTAATAGGAGATGTAACACTATTTTTAATCAGACTCTTTCATCCAGTTAAATCTAATGTGAGCCGCTGAGGTCATAGGAATTGATAATCTCACACTATTAAGAGTTGAAAACAATATTCTTTGAGATGTGGACTTGACCTGAATGAAATGCAGGCAATCATCCTACCAGCATTACAGTCACATGGAGCACCATAAATACCACTTGAATACAGATTTATTGACCAGTAGTTTTTAAAACTCTGAAATGAACTAGTAAGTTTGACTGTCATTTTACTTTATTTTTAAAGGTGGTAACTTTAAATTTAGTATTAAAAGAAGCACATGGAGCTATTGCCTTGGGTTGGAAGGATAAATCAATATGAACTAAGTCTAATTTAGAAAAATTATAACAGAATGTTTATTACGATATATACTCAGTCTATAAGTCCAAAAATGTGTGCCCAAAAATTGACCCCAAAATCCCAGGTCAACTTATTTAGGGGTCATTATGGAAATGTGATAGCAGCTCTTTCAGATTTCCCCATATGGTGTGGAGAAGAGTTTATTTCACTCTGGAGCCAAGGAGAAAGAGTCCTGGGTGATTGATTGATATCAATTGCTGTTTGTTTAAGAGCCCATGTGTCTGGGTGAAACTAAAGCTGAAACAAACAATGAAGCAAAAAGATTCATTTAGAGTCTCTCTTGCTATAAACACACATAACACACACTTAAGGAGCCTCCAAATTTTACCTTCAACCTATCCACGGGTCATGGCAAAATACATAATTTTGGCCCCCAAGCTTGACCTTGACTTACACATGAGTTAGTACTTTTATATGGTATTCAATTTTCTTAGAGAAAGAAGATTGAAATATATTGGACAGATAAAGGAAGAAACCTGGAACAGTACATGGAAATTGGAGACTGAGAAAGTTAATGAACAAGGGGGAATATGAGAAATAACCAATGTGATTACGATCTGTTCTCAGCTGGTTTAAATCCTACTTGTCAGACAGATCCTTTGCAGTGGTCACAGGTGGTCAGACTTCCTCCTCTGTTCTCTTATCCTGTTCCTCAGAGCTCTGTCCTGGGTCCCCTTTTGTTCTCTCTATACACACTGTCCCATGGTAAAATCATCAGTTGTTTTGGTTCCTCCTGTCATCTGTATGCCGATGACACTCAGCTGTATCTTTCCACCCCTGACCTTTCGCCGGGGCTTGAACAGCAAGTTTCATCTTGTCTGGCTGCCATCTCTCAGTGGAAGCGGCATTGGCACTTGAAGCTCAACATGTCTAAGACAGAGCTTCTCGTCTTCCCACCTAAGCCCACCCTTCAATACTCCTTTTCTGTTTCTGTTGATGGCACTTCTATTCAACCGGTTCAGCAAGCCCACAGTCTCTGTTTCATCTTTGATTCCTCCTTGTTGTTTATTCCCAAGATTCAGGCCACTGCCAAGACCTGTAGATTCTCTCTCTACGACATTTCTAAAATCCATCCATTCCTCTCAGCCTCCACTGCCAAGACTCTGATCCATGCCCTGGTGGTCTCGCTACTAGATTATTGCAATCTTCTTCTGACAGGGCTTCCTCTCTCTCACCTCCGTCCTTTAATCTCTCTCCAGAATTCAGCTGCCCATATTATCACATCCACTTGCCGCTTTGACCATGTTTCTTCTGTCTTATCCTCCCTTCACTGGCTCCCCTTCCCCTTCTGCATCCAGTACAAGCTTTTCTTGTTGACTTTCAAAGCCCTCCACGGACTGGCCCCTCCTTACTCGTCTGAGCTTCTTTCTCCTCACACTCCTACTTGTACCCTTCGTTCTAGTAGTCAAGGTCTCCTATCCCAGCCGAGGATTTCCACTGCTCTGTCCCGTATTCGTCCCTTCTCACTTGCTGCTCCTCACTCCTGGAACCTTCTTCCCCCACATGTGTGCCTCATCACTTCTAACCAGGTTCAAAAGTAAGTTAAAGACTATATTGTTTAGGAAAGCTTTCCCAGGATTGTGCCATCTGCCCCAGGATGCCTCCTTTTAATTATGTATTAAGAACCCGTGCCCTCCCTCCAGTTCAACTGCCTTGGTCCAGGCCCCAGAGGGAGAGAAGAACCACTGGTTCTCATCACCTTCCCACCACCTTCCCCTTCTCCTTTTGTGTTGTCTCTTCTAGATTGTAAGCCTGAGGGCAAGAATCCGTCTAAATATAAGATTGTATGTACAACACTGTGCAAATTTACAGCGCTATATACCGGTAAATAAAATAATAATAATAATAATAATAACTCTGAGCAGAATGAAGCAGCTTCTAGCTGCTTTGGAGGCATGCTGATTAGACGACACACGTGTCCAAAGTGTCCAGAAGCCACACCAAACCTGCGCTCCGATACTTTGGACCAGAGCACAGAGGAGGTTGGATAATTTAACTTCTGTCAACCCCTTCATGCATGGCTCACTTTAGGGGTGGGCTGTGCCGTCAGCGGGGTTCAGACTCACTTCTGGCTGGAAGATTTGTGCTGCTCTTTACTGCCTATCTGCTCCAGCCCTCTGTCAAGGAAAATGGATCATGCAGAGTTATAGTTATATCCTCTGTAAAACCATTTAACAGGGAGAGTGGGAGGCAGGATGGGAATGATGGAGCAAATTAAATTGAATTATTATGTAATGGTTTATAAAATATTTAATAAATAAAAATTAGTTTTAAAAACTTTCAATATGGAACCCAACATAATAGCACACACTAAACATGCACAGCTACATATGCTAAACATATTCCAAGATGTCTGCATTGCTCAGTCAATCGGCACTGGCATATGTTCTTATTTACATCATTTTATCCCCATTTTGTTGATTACTTTAGATCAGGATAGAAAAATTTTAGGCTGTGGGTCACAGACAACCCCGCTTTTCAGTGCTCCGAAGCCCGTTTTGAGAGCCCAGGGCCCCTCACTATTCAAAAAGCATCATGAATTCAGGGGGGCTAGCGGAAGAACTTGGGCATGACCCTCGGGAGTTATGGGCCTTGGGTGGGTGATAGTTTCCCACTCCTGCTTTAGAACAGCCCTGGTGGCGCAGTGGTTAAATGCCTGTACTGCAGCCACTCACTCAAAACCATAAGGTGGCGAGTTCAAGACCAGCAAAGGGCTGAAGCTTGACTCAGGCTTGCATCCTTCCGAGGTCGCTAAAATGAGTACCCAGATTGTTGGGGGGCAAATAGCTTACAATTGTAAACCGCTTAGACACTCATTAAGGGTATGAATCGGTATATAAATGAAGCTGTTTGTTGTTTTGTTTGTAGATATGTGAATTAAATGAGAAAATATGTGCTGTGGACTTGGCCAAATTGTACTTGGCCCGATTGTACTGGATTGATTTGATTCAGCACATAAAATTCTTTTTGGAACTGTATTTGGGCCTTTTTATTTTATTTTCTGTAATGATATCCTACATTCATCTGAGCCTTAGTATTGATAGAACTGACATTTGAGAGCTGTGCACTCAAACATGTGTATCTAGTTAACTATCAGAGCCATCGTCTTAATTCATAAGATTTTTATATAGAAACTGGTGACCACTTACAATCCCTACTGCCTATATTACCTGCGTGCATAATAATTGTGGAGCATGTTTGTTAAGACATGCCTAGCTTTTCTCCAAACCCTTTCAATATTTCCAGTGGAGAGCTGAAGCACTCAACCAAGGGTTTTGGCAACCTGTTTAGGACTAAAAAGTTTGAACTGATAACTAATGATGTAATTTGTAATTCACTAAAACAGTGTACATAATATGCAGTGAATACATGTATATACAGAGACATAGTGAGTGTTTGGCTTGAAATCGTTTTCTTGCTTCTTCATAATTTGAAAACAAGTTTGGTTTATGGCATGAAATTATGAAGGCCATTAGTGTCTTTGCATAGTTCAAAAATTAAAGCTGCTGAGATATGGAGGTTTAAAATGTAGCTACTCTGCATGCACATTAACAACTTTCCTTTAAGGATTTATACTGCCGTTGCTTCCTTTTCATGCATAGTGTAATACACAGATTTTATAGCATGTTACTTTTTAAATATGTAAAACTTGCAACAGGAGCCATTATGGTTTGTGCTGTAAGGTGCCTGTGGATTAATGGCCACTGGGACATTTTTATATCATAACTTTCAATTTCCTGATGTTGCAATTCAAGTGTGGAGAATATATGTATATGTATTAAAGACACTGTAATGGTTCATTTATAATTATACAGTGTGTTAATTTACCCAATTTCATTTTGGACTCACAGTTTTCTGTCTCAGTGTTGTGTTTACATTATGAAACTTGACAGCACTTCCAGTGTGTGTGTGTTTTTTTTATCTTCAAAAACCGCAATTTGTGATATAGAACATTTGGGACATACCAGGACTTGGGGTCCACTCACACTATACAGTTAATGTTATATTCCACTTTAACTAGCATTGCAACATCCCAAAGAATCTACAGGCGAGTCTACAGGGGAGCATATAAAATTCTTAATCATTTTCAGTGAATGATTCTCACTAAACTGCAAACCCCAGAAATCCATAGGATACTGCTATTGTAGTTAAAGTGGAATTCAGTGCTATATTTGCATTGTGTGGTTGGCTGTCTTGTTACTTGTGGCCATGATACTAGGGCCCTTTTATGGAACAGAATAATAGCACTGTGATTCTGGTGAACTGCTGTGGCTTTATCCTATGGAGTCCTGGGATACAGTATATGGTATAGGGAAGGGCATTTAGAATTATCAGCCAGAGGGCTCTAGTGCTTCACCAGACTACAAACCCCAAGATTCCATAGGATTCAGACATGGCTGTCAAAGTAGGATCATAGCACTGTAATTCTATAATGTGAACGAGTCCCTAGTGTTGACTCCTTCCATTGCTTCAAATGCTTCCCTGTACACAGCTCTGTTGAGCAGAATACTCCTTATTCCTAAAACTGACAGTGGGATCTTAAAAATAACACAGTTTGTAGAACACGTCTCCCTATTGTTGTTGTTCTCCCTATTGTTGTTGTTGTTGTTGAGTCGAAGGCTTTCATGGCTGACATCCATAGTTTTTTGTGCAGTTTTCTGGCTATGTGACCATGTTTTAGAAGAGTTTCTAGAAGAGGAGTTCTAGAAGAAACTCTTCTAGATCCCATGATAGGATTGCCTTATGAAATGACTTGAAGGCAAGCAACAACAACAACAACAACATAGTTTTTTGTGGGGTTTTCAGGCTATGTGGCCATGTTCTAGAAGAAACTCTTCTAGAACATGGCCACATAGCCTGAAGACCCCACAAAAAACTATGTTGTTGTTGTTGTTGTTGTTGTTGTTTGCCTTCAAGTCATTTCTGACTTTTGGTGACCATAAGGCAATCCTATCATGGGATTTTCTGGGGCTAAGAGTGTGTGACATGCCCAAGATCACCAAGTGGGTTCCCATGGCCAAGCAGGGAATTGAACCCTGATCTCCAGAATGCTAGTCCCATGCTCATATGACTACACCATGCTGGCTCCTATCTCTCTATAGGACACAACAGTGACTACAGACACAATTTTTGGGTTGCTTTGGTTTGGCAGGAAGTTAAAACTGTATGTTTTCTCTAAAACAAATTAAGTACTGTCTGGAATGCAAAGCTCATAAAGATGTTTTGCCTAGTATCCTGCTTCCAGATAAGGATGTTGATTCATGTTTGAGAATTACAGTAATACTGACATTCAGATCTGATTTTTGATATAAATAATGTAAACATCAGAGGTGCAGACTTCCTCTCTTGTACTAGGATCATGTATATATTTATATATTTTTATGTATATTCTGAATACAAAGCTTTAAAAGGAAATATATAAAACCTAATTATTAATCCTAGTTAGAGTAGACCCATTGAGTAAACGGAACCTGCATAAATATTGGTTTACCAATCTCCTTTTAGTTTAATGGATTTAATTCAGATCATGTTCTTCTTATTGCCATTGCTTCTCAGTGAAACCTACTCCACTATGGTGGTTTATTGTGTTCGTCAAGTAGTATTTGGGTCAATGTATTAATGAAAGGAATTCTTGAATTTTGTAGTGCTGTCTGAGTTTTTCTGGCTTGGTAATTGCACCATGTTGTGGGCAAAAGTCAGAATCAAGGTTAATTTGTGCTGTGGATTTTGAAATCCATCATGCTGAACCAGGTCATCAGCTTTTTCTCTATCAGTAGCTTCATTTTTTTTTAGATGAAGGGGCTACCTTTAGCCTAAGTATGATTTTGGAAATTTGCTTCTTAATATTTTAAAACTATATATATATGACATTTCTATTGCAGTTGATCTTAGATCAGGCTCTGACGTATTAGTTAAAGACTAATGGCATGCAATCACTGCATTTCATCTCTAGGTTAGTTTTTCCTCAGTGTTCTCTGGAGGTATCATTAATTTAAACTGCAAACTTTTGTATGACGACTATTGACCTACCAGTTAAAGCCATTCTGAGAACTGGATACAGGTCCATTTTTTAGATCTGGTTCCTCTCCAGTAATTCAGCAGAATCTGTTTTGTCATTCGAGATAAGGCTATAACATCTTCAAAATGTAAAGTATGATAATGCATTAATATATATATATATATATATATATATATATATTTGCAGTGTACATTGTATCCCAATTTCAGCGAAAGCAATTTCTTAAATTCTCTTCCTTCAATTTTTCATGATTTTACATTATGATCACTGATAACAGTTTAGAGGGAGAGATGAAAGTTAGCTATTAATGACAGTTTGGATGCTACTTTACCAGAGAAAGAAGGTCTGATCACTTCTTCAAAGCAGTAGGGTTCCCCTCATGCGTTTACTCTAGCTTCTGCAAGTGCCTGGTATGTTCACCTTTGAACATGTATACAGCTGTGCACAGTACATACTCATTATACTTTTATCAGTCATATTTTAGTGTGTTTATTAAAATGGAATTGTGGCATTTATATTTTATTAGCCAGGGTTTCCAGGAAAAATAATGAGCAAGGTTGGTAATTCAAATTATTTTTGTGAGCATTTTGGTAGAGTTTTCCTTCTTCTACCTCCTTTTTTTTTTTTTTTTTTTTTTTGTACTCAGTAATAACATTTTGTTTAGGATATAAAGCATAAAGAGAGAACAGGGGACAGAAAAGTAGACAAGTCTCATGGTAATGCTGCTTCTGTAAAAAAAATCTCATTCTGATTTGATCTGTGTACCAAATCATAACTTCTCCTCCATCTAAGTAGGGCAATATGTATGTCAGAGCAACAGCACTTTGTAATTTGGCACAAATGTTATTTATTTGGAATCTTTTCCATTCAATGACATAAGATGTCGAGCTGAACATGTTGTAGATGTTGTGGTAGAATACATTTCTCATGTGTGGGCTTTTAACTTCCTAAGAACCATTACGGAAACAGTATACTTTGTTGTCCTATAAGTTAAAAAGTTTGAACTTATGAGTTAGAGTTACACTGTCCTTGTGCTTTGTGCGAAAGCTCAAATATTTGGTTAGAAGAAGGATTAAACATGATCTGTAACCTAACACTGCCCATTACGTCACCATCACTTTTTGATTTGAGCTAGGTTGACATCTGTGAAACCACATTTATTAATGTACATATGAAAGATCAAGTGCATCTTCCTTAATAAGCCCCTAACAAAATGAATGAGGTTTTTTTTGTACATAGACTAGTTCTCTCAAACCTACCAAAAGTTGCAATTCTGCCCAGCTTATTATTACTTTTGTAGCTTTTGTGATTTGTGGAAGCTCAGATTTCCTGTTGATCAATATTAGTTTCCTTTTGTAGGTTTCAGTGAAAGACATAAATTCAGGACCATTTACATGTTTTGAATTCTACTTTTTAGAAAATTTTAGCCTTTCTTTCTAATAATCAGGTAGAAAATTTTAATATAAAGTTATGGATGGATGCTATGAAAGACAAAAATGTAGTTCTTCTTATTAACAGTTTCTACAAGTGTGGCTCACTCACTGAGGAATTTGGGGTGTTTCCCTTCCCTACTTTTATGGGAGATCATTTCTTCAACCCTGTTTCAGAAAGGAAGATGCAGGAGAGCAACACTGGAGATCATAATAGGATATTCTTGTTGACTTCGGCTTATGGTGATCCTATTAGTGAGAGACCTCCAGGTCACTCTGTCATCAGCAGCCTTGCTCAAGACTTAGAAATTTAGAGCCATGACTATTGTGATTGAGTCTATCCATCTGCAATGTGGCCTTTCTCTTTTCCTACTGTCTTCTAACTTATCAAGTATTATCATGTCCTCTCATGATATATCGAAAATACAATAGTCTCAATTTAGTCAGTTTGGCTTCCAGGGAGAGCTCAGGCTTGTTTTGCTCTAGGAGCCATTCCTTTGTCTTTTTAGCAGTCCACAGTATCTGTAGAATGCATCACCAGCATCACATTTTAAATGATTTTCTTCCTATGAGCTTTCTTCGGTGTCCTGCTTTCAGAATCTTACATAGAAATTGGAAATACAATGGCAAAGGCAACCTTAATTTTGATATTCCATGATATTAGTAAGTCATTTATACCTGGTAATTTCTGCCAAGTACTCTGAATGCAGCTTCTACTTCACTTTCTAAAACTTCAGGTTTATCTTCAAATGGTTCTTCCTTGAATGAATCTGTCATCCTTTCAGTTCTTTTATCTAATTTTATATAGTGTTCCAGTGTATTGTTTCCATAATCTTTTAATTTGTACATATACATGCAATATCTTCCCTGCTGCTCATAGAGCAGCTCCATCCTTGGTTTAAATTTCCCTTTAATTTCTTAGATCTTATGGAAGAGATTCTTCCTTTTTCATTACCATCTTCTATTTCTGTGCACTGATTATTATAATAGTTCTCTTTGTCTGTTCACACAAATTGCTGAACAGATATATTCAGAGGTCTGAGCATTTTTTCTGTCACTTTGTAGGAGTCCTGGTGGCACAGTGTTTAAATGCCTGTACTGCAGCCATAAGGTTGTGAGTTCAAGACCAGAAAAAGGGCTCAAGCTTGACTCAGGCTTGCATCCTTCTGAGGTGGCTAAAATGAGTACCCAGATTGTTGGGGGCAAGTAGCTTACAGTTGTAAACCGCTTAGACACTCCTTAGGTGGTATGAAACGGTATATAAATGAAGCTGTTTGGTTTTTTTGTTTGTTTTTGTACTTTTGCTTCTCATTTATCCTTAACTGGTGGAACAGTTTCATTTGTCATCTATTCAGGCTTTTCTTTCTTTTTGGTCAGAAATATTGTCCATTTCCTTTCTTCATTGACAATTTCCATGTGTTCAGTCTAGAGCTCTTCTGGCTCCCAATTAATTAGGCTTATTGCTGTAAATCTGTTTTGTTGCATTTTCTTTAAATTCTTTATGTTATTCAGGTTGTATTTTGGCACAATGATTAGTTTAGTATTCCTCTTTAGCTTTACTCTGTCTTTTGATATTAGCAATTCATGATCTTTGCCACAGTCTGCTTCTGGTCTCTTGTTTTTGAAGAGAGAGTGGAGCTTTCTTATTTTCTGCTTCCAGTTACGTAGTCTATTTGATTTCTATATTCGTCATCAGGTGATGTCCATATATACAGTTCCTCTTGGGCAGACTGAAGAATGTGTTTGCAATGAACAAACAGTTGGCCTTGCAGAGTTCGATCAGTTGCTCTTCTGCTTCAGTTCTTGATCCTAGACCAAATTCTTCCACAATCTTTGGTTTTACTTTGTGTCCTACCTTTGCATTCCAGTGACTTACGATTAACAAGAAGTACTAATTTGGTGTATGGTCAATTTCTTCCTGAACTCCAGCATAGTTTTTCATTTGCTGCTACTTCTGCTTCTGTAGTTGGAACAAACACTTCAATTATGGTAAATTGATTGTTTTTCGCTGATGTCTTATTGCTATTATTCAATCAGACTTTATATTATATCCTTTGGCTGCTTTTGGTACATTTTTCCTGACTATTAATACAATTCCATTTCTTCTTAGATTTTCATTTCCTGAGTAAAAAACTGTGTAAGTATGTACTGAATATGTCCTGTTCGTTTCTGCTTTCGCTTGCTCACCCCAAGTATTGCAGTCTTTATACATTCCATATATTGTTTTACTACATCTTGCTACTTCAATCCATTCTTCTCTACATTCCATGTTCTTATGTGCTGTACAGATTTGGATTCCCTTTCACTTCTGAATACACCAACAGCAGAACATCCTTTCAGCTTGAGTCCATTGTGTGATTTGCTACACCACTACTCATAGCTGTTGTCTGTTTTTCCCCAGTAGCTTGTTCAGTGACTTCCGAACGGGGACTGCATTTTCTGACACTATCTCTTGCTTCCTTTTTGGTTATCTCAAAATAGGGTTTTCATGGTAAAACACATTCAAAAGGGGTTAACTGCTGCTTGCTTCTGTGCAATACTAAGAAATGTTAGCTATGGTTGCCACTGCTGTTATCTTTAAGAAATCCTCTGACAGTTTTTCTCCTCACCAATGCTGCTGCCCAGAAACTATTTGGCACATTTAGTCTGACTCCTTAAAAGTTTGCCTGACATAGGAGAACCTACTAACAGCACTGCTACCATCAGCATATCTTGCCTCACAAGGGCACACAATCCCACTACCACAGGAGGGTATAACTCGCCAGAAAATGACCAAGGGCTTTGCTGAATGAAACATCTCAGTTACTCTGCCATGACTGATCCCCACAACTCTCTACCTACACTAGATCATGGGAAGATCTGAGACCTTTTGCATTGCTAAAGTTAAGCACATCTGAGACTTCATGGTGGAAATATTTGGGATGTATAATATGTACTGAACAGAACAAGTCTACCTGGTCACTCTCTTCCTACTTAGTTAGAGAACTTGTTACTATGAAAAGTAAAATTATACCCTTCTAAAAACGATATGTGAAACTAACATCTTTGGCATGTGTTCAAATATCCTGATATCAGATATAATCAATAATAAGAGCATGACATAAGATACACGAGCAGTTGTAAACATATTTCATTATTCACTATGACTCTTGGCCTTTGGTTAAGTCTCAACTCATCTGTGTTTGCAGAGAATTTGCTTTCTTGTTTGATAGACCTGTTATCCATATTTAATTTCACAGAAAACTGTAGTTTAAATATTATGGTATGTACAAGAGTTTTCATGAACCCTGGGCTCATGTGCTCACTGCCTCTTGTGATTCACAATTCTGATGTGTTCCCATATTTTTAAGTAACCAGAGGTTCCTAAATCTGAATATCACAGGGAATTCTGGTTCATTTAAAAACAGAAACAGATGATTCTGATGTTTCCTGGCACATGAAATGGGGAGGGATGTGTGAGTTTGAGGATTATTCTGCTTGGTGCACATAATGCAAAACCATACATAGTTTAGCATTACAGTATATCTAAATGTGTTACTAAGACATTGTGATGACTGTGTTATTGAGGTAACATATTTAACAGAGCCATAAACACGCTCCTGTTTACAGATCACATTTTGCTATGACTATGGGCAAAAATGCCCCACGAACTTCAGTTTATTTTGAGAATTATTGGGCTGTCACCTTAATATTTGGAACTGTCAGATCCATCCCAGTTACTGTAGCTATTCATTGTACTTTTGCTGCCTTATTTCCATTCTAGAAATGCGATAGAAATAAAACAAAGATTACTAACCAAGATTTCTGACACAACTATTTAGATTTTCTTTCTAAAGGAAGATCTTGCCCAACTACCATGGAAAAGTTAGGAATTGTTAAGGTGTCACATTCACTACCTCATGAACTCACCATAAGCTGCTTCTTAATTACACTGGCAGTATGGCATATCATTTACTTTCAGCGAATTCTGCCTGCTGTGAAAGTGCATTTACATTAGTTTAAAAACTGATAAGCACATATTGTCACATCGTATATGCACTCTTATTGAGTATAGAACTTGCTGAGCATAGTAGGTGTGCCATATTGTCAATATATTGCCGCGCAGGTCAGGGCCCCCCCCAATAAATACAGAAACCTGGTTGGAGGAAAAAAAGGCCACAACTTTATTAACTGTTCCACACATGCAGAACAACACAAAACCATAGGGTTGGCCCAAAGCATAAGGTCTGGATCTGGCCATCAGCAACACCCTGGTTGGTTGATGTACCCTTGGTAGCAGGGGCAAACATCGGGATGACGTAGGTGCCAAGCTCCGCCCTGTTGCGCAGTTAGGCAACTGCGCTGCTTCACATCGAATTGCGAGACATCCTAGTCACCGGGTATTAATCGACTGTGGCCCCCGCAATGGCCACAGCGAACCGCTCCTTACCCGGGTCATGAGGACTCCCGATCCAGTGCCAGCGGGCCCTGGAAACCCCTACCCCAGATCCAGGCCTATGCTGCCACCCATAACAGAAGTTGTGACAATCAACTCCCTAAACAGGGAGGGAGGGTGGGAGAGCAGAACTGGCAATGGTGCCGACGCTCACCTTACACGGCCTTAAATAGGCCCAACAACCAATGAGGGCTCAGGAACGATGGAGGCACCACCCTCTCCGAGCTCTCCACCAATAGGAGGGCACGCCATACCCTGCTGTGGCCAATCAGACAGGTTCCTTTCCTGCTCCTCCTGGTGGCCAATCAGCATCGAGCCCGCGCTCGCACCGGCCGCTGGGGCGCCCAAGCCTGGCGCGCGGGAAGGGGAGAGGCCTTCCTTCACGCGGCAACAGCGCCGGCCCGTTAATTCGGGCGGCGCCATTTGCCGCGCAGGTCAGGGCCCCCCCCAATAAATACAGAAACCTGGTTGGAGGAAAAAAAGGCCACAACTTTATTAACTGTTCCACACATGCAGAACAACACAAAACCATAGGGTTGGCCCAAAGCATAAGGTCTGGATCTGGCCATCAGCAACACCCTGGTTGGTTGATGTACCCTTGGTAGCAGGGGCAAACATCGGGATGACGTAGGTGCCAAGCTCCGCCCTGTTGCGCAGTTAGGCAACTGCGCTGCTTCACATCGAATTGCGAGACATCCTAGTCACCGGGTATTAATCGACTGTGGCCCCCGCAATGGCCACAGCGAACCGCTCCTTACCCGGGTCATGAGGACTCCCGATCCAGTGCCAGCGGGCCCTGGAAACCCCTACCCCAGATCCAGGCCTATGCTGCCGCCACACAGGCAGGTCTGAAAGAGCGCCTGCCGCCAACCCTAAGAACCGAAAAAGAACCCTCCACAAATAACATTAATAGCATCCGCTTGAGCAAGAGTCCAAATCAGGGTGCACATAGCCCGCAAACACCCTAGACTTCCATCAACCAATTTACTTGATGACATCAGTAGAGAGTCCAGCACAGGCTGTAGATGTGGCCGCTCCAATGCGGAATGAATGGCCCCCAAATTCAACCAAAAGAAGACCCATCGCCTGAAGGGCCAGCTTTAACACAGCAACAAATTGAAAGCGTGTGCCAGGTGAGCCATCAGCATGACAAAATAGGGATCCTTGACATGCAGGCTGGTGCCTAATAAACCTTTTTAGAACCCGAACAGGACAGAGGTGCGAGTCTTTTAGGTGCCCCAATATGATCGATGAGGCTCAGCCCAGTTTATCACATTTTGACCTGAGAACTGTCAAACATACAGCATCAACATTGAACAAAACATCAGTGATGCACAAGTATCTTTTTGAGCAATAGGTCTTCGAAGACAGGACCAGCTCCCCTACCCTCAGGGCCCCAAATGGCGGGAAGCTGGGAAACAATATCCTGAAGCAGTGTAAAAACAGATAGGGTGCCTGGCATCGTTTTTGTCCATATGCATGCATCTCCAACCCTCCAGAGTGCAACGCACTTGGAAACAAGCACATGGATCAACCAGGCTGGAGGCTTTTGCAACGAACAAAATACCTGCAAGGTGAACAGAAACAGAGCGCGGGGAAACCCCACTATACTTTAACCACGCCATGAAGCATAAAACAGTTGTCGAATCCATAGGCCAAAGTGCCGGAATGCCTAGGGCACCCCACAAGGAGGACAATTTAGAAAAAACCTTGTTATAGGCCCTGAGAGTGGAGGGGGCCACCGAAGACAAAATGCCCTGGGGTCTGCCTTTGGAGCCAGCCATTGAAACCTGTCTTCCTGGAATCGAGAAAGAGCATCAGCTAAATTATTTTGCAAACCAAGAACAAACCAAGCTGTGATAGAAATGTTAAAATTAAACAAGTGAGTACGAGCCACAGTACCAGCACGACTTTTTCTGATTTGAAAGACAGGCTATTAACAACAGCAACTATGGCTTGATTATCGCAGCCGAACAGAACACGTTTGGTGGAGAACTCATGTTTCCAAATAATGACAGCCGTCACAATGGGAAATAATTCCAAAATAAATAAATAAATAAATAAATTATTAACAACATCCTCTTAAGCCCAACCCTTTGGCCATTTTTGAGCACACCAGTGTCCTTGAAAAAACAGCCCAAATCACAATCTTCAGATCCTCTCTAATACCCTTGGTAATGCTCACATGGTAATGAGGCCTGGAAATACCTGCAGTAGCTCTGGCCAGCCTGGCACAAAAGGGGCGACCAAGAGAAACCACACAGCACGCAAAGTTCAGGTGACCCAGGAGGGATTGCACCTGTCTCATAGTAACTTTTTGGGATGCAAGAAATTCTGAAATAAAATAAGTTTTTTTTTTTTTTAGAGCACTCAATTTGTCAGGAGGGAGACGAGAAACTCCTTCAACCGAGTCCAATTGGACACCCAAAATTGTGAGGGACATAGCTGGCCCCTTAAGTGTTATCAGCTGCTGAAGGGACCCCGATCTCAGATGCCAAAGCAGAAAAGGTATTTAGGAGCATCTGGCAATGGTCTGAGCCGGACCGTCCGGTGAAAAGGAAATCATCCAGTTAATGAGTCACAAGCGGGGAGCAAGCCCTGCGCTTTACCTCCCACTCCAGGAAAGTACTGAAGGCCTCAAAGGCTGCGCAGCTAATTGAACAGCCTATTGGTATAGCCTTATCGAAATACCATCGGCCTTGTACCTTAAGCCCTTACAGGTGGAAATCATCAGAGTGAACAGGCAAAAGGCAGAAAGCAGACTGAATGTCACATTTGGCCATTTGGGCTCCGCGGCCACATGCCTGCACTAGCTGGACCACATGGTCGAACGAAGCATAGCTAAGTCGGAATTCCCCCAGAGCCTTCTTGGGGACAACTCTTAAGGGAGACACCTGAATGTTTGGGAAAGGCGGAGAATCAAAAGGCCTTTCAATGCAGCCGGCATCTATTTCTTTTTGAATCTTTTTCATAAGAACCTCCGGCATATCTCAAGCTGATTTAAGATTCTTAGACTCTGAAGGAGGAGGGGAACAAGTCACCTTGGGCAGGGCCCCATGCTGAAAGGGATGGTGGCCTGATTTTGGGCAAGCTGCCTTACTATGGGGCCCCCGACAAAGTTCAAAGATGTGGTCATATCTGCAGTGAGACCTGGAGCATCTTCCTGCATTATATTCCCAGCAGATCAATTTATGTCCCTCTTACCATCCGGTCTGGTGGCCCCTTTGGACCTGGTCAGAGGAACCACCTCAAGCAACCAAATTTCATTGTGAATAAGATCCCAGTGCTCTCTAGAGCTCTGAGAAGCCTGCTGACAAAAGGCTGCATCATAGGTGATAGCAGCTGCCTCACCAGGTACATCTCTGACTCTAAGAACATGAAGCATGTGGCAATCTGTCAAGCTCTCTTGAGGAATGCATTTGAGATAACAGCCCTATGGAGAATGTATGCTCTGCTGAGGGAACCTTAGGGTGTTTTGTTTGTTTGTTTGTTTGTTTGTTTTGCCCATTTGGTGGATGTAACAGCAAGGGCATCATGCCCTTTTGGTTGCAATAGTGTGAAAATGTCAACAAAACAACCTGTTAAAATTCCATTTTTGCACATATTTTTTTTTGAAAGGTGAGACCCAGGAGGACGCTCACCAGGAGCTGAGGGAGGGATGCCCAAGGCCCAAGGCCCATACACCTTGCAGGCCAGGATGCCAGGACCTGCACTGGATAGCACAGCAGGGAAACCCAGGGACCAAAGCATGGTCCACCCAGAACCCTTCTCTACCTGTAGGCACAACCTGTGAAACACCCCCTCCCCAACATGTCCCAAACGAGACACAGATGCAGTCCTGTTCCATTTACTCTTTTTTCCCTTGCATTTCTTCCTTTTGCCACCGGCCACAGAGGTTCCCGCAATAAGCTCGTCGTCCTCCGAACTCGAAGATGTAGAGCTAGAGCCGGATGAAGAACTTGAGCTGGAGACATCCACTCAAGCAACGGAGGTCCAAGCCGAAGAGCTGGGTCCCAAGCTGAGGACATCATCCGCCAACTGTTGTTCCCTGTCGCCTTCCCGGGATCCAGATCCAGACATGCAACACAAGCAGATGTCGATACTTGGGAGGCTGCCATGGCCTTAGCGATGATTTCTGAGAAGGACCACATCAGTTTTGCAGCCATCTCTTGGCTAATGATCAAAGATGCCTGCAATGGGGGAGGATGTCCCTGGACCATTACTATTGTCGCAGGATCCACCACAACTGTCGAACTCCCCTGTCTACAGGCATACGTACGTGCTGGGCACCTCCTAGTCCCTGGGGCTAGCTCTTCCCAGGACCTACAATTTGTTTTCACAAAGAACTGGTAACTTGTGCAGCACCACTTGACTTCCTTGATTTTGGTGACATGTTGAAATTGGTTGGTCTGACAACACTAAGATTGGGACTGTAGTCAGCAAGAAAAAAGTATTGCAAAGCTGCTTATAGGTGAAGGGAAACACATGCCCAGCAGGGCTGAAGCCGCAAGCACTGTGTAAATTACAGTTCACCGTTGTCAAGTCACAAGCACTGGTTACAAATCACGTGCCCAGCTGGCCAAAGCCGTGTGCACCGTGTAAAGTCAGCAGTGCAATAATCACCAACCAAGTAGAGAGCACGTGCCCAGCAGGGCCGAAGCCGCGAGCACCGTGCCGAAGAACAGTTTGTAGTCACAAAGTCATCAAGACGATTGTTTGCACGTGCCCAGCAGGGTTGAAGCTGGGAGCACTGTGCAGTTAAAACAAAAAACAAACCAAAACAAAACAAAAAACAGTTTGAAGGCAAAATTCCGAACACCACCAGGAGCACCGTGCAGTTGAAAAAACAGTTGAAGCCAAAATTCCGAACACCACCAGGAGCACCGTGCAGTTGAAAAAACAGTTGAAGCCAAAATTCCAAACACCACCAGGAGCACCATGCAGTTGAAAAAACAGTTGAAGCCAAAATTCCAAACACCGCCGGGAGCACCGTGCAGTTGAAAAAACAGTTGAAGCCAAAATTCTGAACACTGGATGTGTGATCAGCAGGGGCCAAGGCCGCAGGCACAACAATTATTAATTATTAAGACTAAAAAGGAAGACAAAACAAAACAAAAGGCCTTCTCAAAAAACATGAACCCTGTCTGCCAGTCCCTTAGCAACAAACCTGAAGGAGCGGGTGATTGTTACCAAGAAGTGGGGAGGTGGTAAAGATGCCCTCACCAACAAAATGCCCCACCTATTAGGCAGCGAGGAAGGCTGTCAGACCCAAAGCCCCGCCCCCTACCGTGCGGCAAAATAGGCAGTGAAGCCTCTGATCTGCTGGCCCCCAGAGCAGAACTGGCAATGGTGCCGACGCTCACCTTACACGGCCTTAAATAGGCCCAACAACCAATGAGGGCTCAGGAACGATGGAGGCAGCACCCTCTCCGAGCTCTCCACCAATAGGAGGGCACGCCATACCCTGCTGTGGCCAATCAGACAGGTTCCTTTCCTGCTCCTCCTGGTGGCCAATCAGCATCGAGCCCGCACTCGCACCGGCCGCTGGGGCGCCCAAGCCTGGCGCGCGGGAAGGGGAGAGGCCTTCCTTCACGCGGCAACAGCGCCGGCCCGTTAATTCGGGCGGCGCCATTTGGTGGGAACATATTCTGAAGATTTTTATAAAACACTTCTTTAATCCGAAAGGATCAGGGTCTCAACAGCTACGTTGTTCTATTTGAATCTGCCTGTAAATTATGATTACTTCCCAAAGACCTGCTTTGTATCTACCACAGAAAGAGAGATGGTATTTGGAAACATGAGACAGGGCTGTTTTGTGGCAGCACTAAACATGTGCAATTCCTTTCTGAAAGAAATTAGAATATCTCTATCATGGGGGTGAAACAGATGGGCAAAATAAAGCAGTTTCCATAGGCTTTGAAGGTGGGCATTTAGATGGGGAAGAAAAATGGAAGATGTCTCAAGAAGCCAGGATGGATGACTAAGGAACTTTCAACTGAGCTAAGTTCTAAACGGGACATGTATAAGAAATGGAAAAATGGGGAAATCACCAAAGAGGAATTCAGACAAATAGCAAGTACTTGTAGGGGTAAAGTCAGAAAAGCTAAAGCGCAGAATGAACTCAGGCTTGCTAGAGAGGTTAAAAACAATAAAAAGGGCTTTTTTTGGATATGTATGCAGCAAAAGGAAGAAGAAGGAAACGGTAGGGCCACTGCGTGCAGAAGATGGCAAAATACTAACAGGAGACAGATAAAAGGCAGAATTACTCAACAACGTCTTTGCTTCAGTCTTCTCAGAAAAGGCAAAAAGTGCTCAAGCTGAGGATAATGGAGCTGAGGACAGAATAGAGGAATTTCAGCACAGAATAAGTAAAGAGACAGTACAGGAATACCTGGTTAATCTAAATGAATACAAGTCTCTAGGACCAGATGAACTATATCCAAGGGAATTAAACTGGCAAATGTAATATCGGAACCATTGACAATAATCTTTGAGAAATCTTGCAGAACAGGAGAAGTCCCAGCAGACTGAAGGAGAGCAAACGTTGTCCCAATCTTCAAAAAGGGAAAAAAGAGGATCCCAACAATTATTGTCCAGTTAGTCTGACATCAATTCCAGGAAAGATTCTGGAGCAGATCATTAAACAGAGAGTCTGTGAACATTTAGAAGGCAATGCCATAACCACAAAAAGTCAACATGGGTTTCAGAGAAACAAGTCATGCTAGAAAAACTCTTTTTTTGATAAAATTACCAGCTTGGTAGATGAAGGGAATGCTGTGGATATGATATATCTTGATTTCAGTAAGGCCTTTGACAAAGTTCCCCATGACACTCTTGCAAACAAGTTTGTAGAATGTGGGCTAGACAAGGCGACTGTTACATGGATTTGTAACTGGTTGACTGGCTGAACTCAGAGTGTGCTCAACAATGGTTCCTTTTCATCCTGGAGAGAAGTGACAAGTGGGGTCCCACAGGGCTCTGTCCTGGGCCCAGTGCTATTCAACATCTTTATCAATGACTTGGATAACAGAATTGGGAGCATACTTATCAAATTTGCAGATGACACTAAACTAGGAGGAGTAGCTAATACCCCAGAGGACAGGATCAAAATTCAAAATGACCTGAATAGACTAGAAAGCTGGGCCAACGCTAACAAAATGAAATTCAATGCGGAGAAATGTAAGGTCCTGCACTTAGGGTGGAAAAATGAAATGCACAGATATAGGATGGGGGACACCTGGCTGAATGAAACTACGTGCGAAAGAGATCTAGGAGTCCAAGTAGACCATAAGTTGAACATGAGTCAACAGTGCGATGCGGCAGCTAAAAAGGCCAATGCAATTTTAGGCTGCATCAGTAGAACTATAGGGGCTTTCTAGATTGGCAAAAAGAAGTGTGTTCGTGGCTGCATGAAACCCTAGCCTTTAGATGAGAAAAAGGGAAAGTGTGCCATGAAAACACTTTTTTTTTGCGTTTTAGGGGAGAAGAAGCGCCTTTAAAAAGGTGCTGGTTTTCCCAGCTTCTTTTTTAAAAACTGCGAAACAGCGCAGCTCCATCTAAAGGCTGTGGTGCAGCTGCTAAGCATTAAGGAAAAGGCAACTTCATGTCACACTTTCCTGCCAATCTAGAAAGCCCCATAGTGTCTAGGTCCAAGGAAGTAATAGTGCCACCATACTCTGCCTTGGTCAGGCCCCACCTGGAATACTGTGTCCAGTTCTGAGCACCACAATTCAAAAAGGATGTGGGGAAACTGGAGCATGTCCAAAGGAAGACAACTAAGATGGTGAGGAGTCTGGAAGCCATGCCCTATGAGGAGCAGCTTAGGGAGCTGGGGATGTTTAGCCTGGAGAAGAGAAGGTTAAGAGGTGATATGATAGCCCTGTTTAAATATTTGAAGGAGGGAGAAAGCTTATTTTCTGTTGCTCCAGAGACTAGGACGTGGAACAATGAATGCAAACTGCAGGAAAAGAGATTCCACCTCAACATTAGGAGGAACTTCCTGACAGTAAGGGCTGTTCGACAGTGGAACACACTCCCTCAGAGTGTAGTGGAGTCTCCTTCCTCGGAAGTCTTTTAGCAGAGGCTGGATGGCCATCTATCGGGGATGCTTTGATGGAGAGTTCCTGCATGGCAGGGGATTGGACCGGATGGCCCTTGTGGTCTCTTCCAACTCTATGATTCTATGTTTCTATGACACATGCCTCTAAAGCAGACACAAACTGGACTTGACATTTTTCAGTAGTCAATCCAAACCTTTGTTATTTTCAGCTCCAGGGCTAAAAACTGGAGCAAACAGAACCTGGGATAGTCCAGCTCTCCCCCCCCCCCCCGAGGCGAATTCGAGGCTGTGGCAAAGCAAATGAATGAAAGTGGCACAACTCTATTGAATGTGGTGTTGCAGCTCTAATGAATGTGGTGGTTAAATGCTTGTACTGCAGCTTCTCAGTCACAAACCACAAAACTGTGAGTTCAGTACCAGCCAAGGCTCAGGATTGACTGAGCCTGGCATGAGGGGCCATGGGGGGGGGGGGCTCCATGATTGTGCTTTCCAATGTATCGCTCACACACTGATGCACTGATGCCCTGTACTGGTGGAGCATCGCGACTGTGTGGCCTTTCAAAGGCACAACCATCTAATGGGATGGCTTCAGAGCATTCAGCCTTAATGGTGGCATGGCCACACGACTGCGCTCTCATTAGAGATAATGGGACTTGGGCATCTTTGGATTTTGGCATCCAGGGGGTCTGGAATGAATACCCTGTGGATACCGAGTGCTGATGTAGTTGGTATTTGAGAATCTCAGATGTTTTTTAAAAAGTAAAAAGTATGTAGTCGTTATGGTTTGAAAGAATAGACTGGGAAATCTCAGAAGATAAAATTTCTTCTTCAACACCATCTAGTGTTTCAGAAAATGAAATGTCAGTGGTTGACACCTAGTTCAGAGTTCGTTGCCTCTACTCTTCAGTAGTCCCACCATCATTCACACACACACACACATACATAGAGTGGGCCCTCCATATCCATGGATAAATCATCCACAGATTCAAGCGCCCATGACTTGAAAATATTTTTTAAAATATACACAATGAAAAAAGCAAACCCTGTTTTTGACATTTTATATAAGGGACACCATGTTACTGTAGCATTGTATTTAATGGGACATGAGCATCCACGAATTTTGGTATCCACAAGGGGTCCTGGAACCAAACCCAAGCAGATACCAAAGACCCACTGTACCCCATACCCATATTTTCATCTTTCCCTTTATTGTCCCTTCATTCTAATGCTTGTAAAATATTTCCATTTTTTCCTGAAAATCTTCATGTCTGAGGCAGTATAGGCAAAATACAGGACATTTACATTTTATGTCTAATATATATTGTTTTATATATAATTTCTGCTTTTTCTACTTACCAGGACTGTCTGTGGTAATATGTGACATATAACAATCCTGTGTTAGTATTTGGTTTTGCTTTTGTATTTTGTTTTTGGCTGAAGTAATGTAGTATATTTTATGTTCTGTTAAAATATTTCTCTATAATTAGTCTTCACCAATATGTCTTGCCTCTGAATAATGGTGAGGGGTGGGTGCATTTTGTTGCTCATTGTTGAAGGGAGAGTTCCTTATCAGAAGTGGGCACTATTTTGAGATGGTGGAACTAACAGGAGAAGTATTTTTTCAAACAACAAAGTACTTTTCATGTCTGATACTTGCTGAAGAATTGGCCTCTCTTTGAGTATTAAGAATCTTAGCACTGTTCATTGGTAGGGTGGGAAGCAGGGAGTAACTATGATGAAATGTAGAACACTGCATTTTTCAAGCCACATAGCGATGTACTCTTGAGAATGAAATCAAGCCATTAGTACATCATGGGGAATAACTGGTTCCAAAGGGACACACACCCTTGAGAGAAAAAGTACTGTAATGAGGAAGTGGCAATGTTCCTTTAACATTTGTTGCTTCCTTTGAAATTGCTCAAATACCTGAAATTATTTATACCTAATTGAGCCTTGCATTCCATCTGATAGAGTAAATATTCTTAGGCCATTTATCATCAGTGACTTTTCAAGCTCTCATAGGAGTACATAATCTATATTTAGCTTAACTTGGCTAGGTCAAGGTAATTTTTTTTAAAAAAATAAAATTATATTTGATATGATAAAACTATACCAAAACTAGAAAAGAAGTTTTGACATGATTTCCTTATTTTTATCACACCAACTTCGTGACTAATAAAGTACACATGACTTTGCTGCTTGAAGTATATGGTTTTCTAATTGATTTCTATTACCCTTCAAAGTTGATGTGGATGGCAGTTGTGGTTAGAACATCCACTTATGCTAGTTGCTACATCAGGGATCAGAAGAACCATGCATTTAGTCCTAGATGCCCAAGTGGACCTTGGACTTGTGTTATCTACAATAACAGCCCTCGGGAGCATATGCTGAATTGCTTTTGCAACTGCAAGGCATTCTGAAGCATTTTGAGATACAGAATGCAGTTGGGCTGCTGTTGTTCAATGGATGGAAAAGAAGGAGATGATCCCAATGAATATGTCCTTAACTGCAGAACATAGAACTTTTAAATCCTAGACTATAACTTACACTGCTGTTTACAAAAATAATTTTGCCCAGTGATTTTTTGCAAATAGATTCCTCTGTACCAAGCACTATTCTTGTGCATCATTCTTTCTCGCAGCATCTCATATCATCAGCATTAATATGCTGCATTTCTATTTTGCCTTTTCTACAAGTTCAATATGGTGTATATCCCTTTCCCAGCTCTTGCCAGAAAACCGTGTAATAGGGTTGTCATCAGTTGGAAACAACATAAATACACACAGCAACAACAACCATAAGTGACAAGCCTTGCAAATATATTATATAGGCCCAAACTAAATTTTTAATCCCAAGAGGAGTAGACCCATTGAATCAAAGGGACTAAAATAAATATTGATATACCAAGTCCCCAATTATTTTGTAGACATACTGGGGACTAAGTAAGCAATGTCAGCCATTTTCTTTCAAAAACAAACATTTTTTTAACCAAATTATATCTGAGTATGGATAAAGACACTGTTGTTTATCGCTTCAGAACATTGACTCGTTTTGAGCAATTATCAGAGACTATTTGGTTTCCTTCGTGTTTTTTTTAATTGGATATTTTATTTGTCTATTTGGTTTGTTTCTGCTGTGGTTTTATATGTCAGCTGCCCTGTGGCTGGGAGTGTGAACAGCCTCCTTAAAGTGTACAATATTGTTCTTTTCCAGCTAGTTTGGTGTAATAATGTATTTTGCATCTGCTCCAGGGGCTGAAAATGTCACTTAGTGATGCTCCCAGTCTTTGTAGCTTTAAGTCCTGGGGTGGACAACTCAAACTAGGTTTCCTTAGGCTGCCCCAGTCATGTTTCTTTTAAGTCATGTTTCTGTATTTCCTTTAGTATGAAAGATTATTATGGTTGAACTGTGCTTGAAATGCCTTTTAGTTTTATGTACTATCCGTCAGAGGGCAAATCTGTTTGAAAACAAATAAGCTATATTATATAGACACCACCCAAACTTTATAATAAGGGTATATTTTAAAGCTTGCTGTGTGCCATTGGGAAACAGAGGCACAGCTATAGCCTCAGCATTTTCCAGTACATGCATCTATGACTGAATTGTTAATTGTAACCTAAATTTTAATGGAATATGACTTTGATTAATAGATACTCTCCTTTTTTCATGCCTGCAATTTTAATTAGTCTTTTTTAAGTTAAACTTATTAATGAAACAAAAAGATTGAATCCCTTTAAAATTGAACTCACTGGCTGAGCTCTTGTAATGTGGTTCCGCTTTTATCATGATCCTATATGACATATTTTAAAATGAAATAATTATAAAGTAGGCTTTATTAATAATATGAGTTTTTAAATTTTTTTTTTAGAAGAATCTTGGCCAACTTGGATAACATAAAGGAGAATGAGTGTTCTGCTAATTGAAGCTTTCTATGGAGGTTCACACAAGCAGCTTGTGGATCTTCTGCAAGAAGAAATAGAAGATTGTGTCCTTTTCACTCTTCCTGCCAAGAAATGGCACTGGCGAGCGAGGACTGCAGCTCTCTACTTCATGCAAAATGTGCCACCCAGTACTAAGTATAAGTAAGGATTGCTACTGATATTTCATCTCTCTAACACTTAGGTTTTCAGAGTTGCTCATACAAAATTTATATCTTCATATAGATTTGAGGTCAGCTAGAGAAGGTGTCCTAGTTTAGATAGAGAGAACCTGCTTAGTATTTAGGAGGGTGCTTTCTTGTTTCTTTCATAGACATTTATGCCTGGTAGCAGGGCTGGCAAATAACATCTATTGAGGCGGTAGGGCCAATTATATTTCTGGAGCTTACTCTGTTCTACAGATATTGGTCCATGGACCTGAAATTTAAATTGCTAGATAAACTGACCCCCCCCCCCCATGTTGCCCTTGATGAGAGACCAGACTTCATGCTTGTTGTTAACGGACATCAAGCTGACTTGGATTTATAGCAACCCTATGAATGAGAGACCTCCAACTCACCATCTCCAACACATCAAAGATGTATCTCTACACTTCAGGATCTTGTGTACTTTTTTCATAGCTGTCTTTCCAAGTCCTAATCTTCTGATTTCATGATTGCAGTCTCCATTTTGATTAATGACTGATGCAAGGTATAGAAAATGTTTATCTCAGTGCCTTCATTGTATTTAGGTAAATCATCTGCTGTTATGATTTTTGTTTCTTAATGTTCAACTGTAAACCTGCCTTTCCACTTTATTCCTTGACATTCTTCAGTAGTCAATCCAAACCTTTGTTATTTTCAGCTAGTAATATGGTTGCATGTTCATATCTTACATTGTTGATGTTCCTTCCTCCAATTTTAATTCCTCCTTTTTCCAGGTGTAATCCTTCTTTATGTATTGTATGTGTAATGTATAAATTAAATAAGTAGGGTGATAAAATGCAGTCTTGCCTGACCCCTTTGCCAATTGGAAACCATTCCATTTCTCCATATTCTGCTCTGCCAGTATCCTCTGTCCTGAGTACAGATTACACACCAGGACAATTAAATGTTATGGCACAGCCATTTCTTTAAGAACAATCCAGCGTTTTTCACTATGATCTGAACAACCAAAGTTTTTGGGTACTTTCACACAGAGGCACTTACTGCGCTAAAATCGTTGACTAAATGCTTCAGAAGCGTAGAGGTGGGATAGCCGGTTGCACTTCTCAAGCATCAGTGAAGCGCGTTCCCTCACCTCTTCCGCCGATGAAGCGTTCGTGGGGCAGCCATTTAATAAAGGAAGTTCCTGTTATTAAAGAAATGGCTTCTCCATGAATGCTTCATTGACAGGAGAGGAGTGGGATGCCTCAATGATATTTCAGAAGCGCGACCGGCTATTCCACCTCCACACTTCTGAAGCGTTTAGCCAACAATTTCAGCGTGGTATGTCTACATGTGAAAGTACCCTTTGCTGTAATCCATAAAATACAGGCTGATTTTCTTCTGAAATTCTTTGGTATGTTCCATTATTCAGCATATGTTTGCAATTTGATCCCTAGTGCCTCTTGCTTTCCTGAACCCAGCTTGGACACCTGGCATTTCTTGCTTCATATATGGGAAAAGTTTTTTTGTAGAATTTTGAGCATCACTTTGCATGCATGGGAAATTAATGCAAGTGTTAACTGTAATCCCTGATGTCCCCTTTATTGGGGACTTGACAGTTTATTGAGCATTTTGAATCTCCCCCCCCCCCCAATTTGTTGACAGATTTTAGTTAAAACTAGAGTTGATTCTACCTCTGCAACTTGAAGCAGTTTGATTGTTATTCCATATGCATCTAGTGGTCTATTTATCCAATACAGTATGGTAGTTAGTTCCAAATAGAGTAAACCCATTGAAATAATGGGAACTTGATACTCAATGTTCATGTATGTTCCATTGATTCAGTGGGACTTCTCTTTCAACAATTGTATCTATGTGGTGAATGATCACTGAGTGATCTGTTTCTTAACCATCTATTTTGAGAAGGTCATATATACAAACAGACTCTTTTCTGTGAAGTTGAAGGCCCTCAGAACCCCTCTTTTCTCTTTTGTTTGCCTCACACTCTTATTTGTTTCTTCACCAACAGCTACAGCTAAGATACAGGTACAATGAGTTATGGGTAACCTGTTGCCTAGATCCAGGTTTTGCACATGCTACTTTTCTTGACAAAAGTAACCCATTTCATCACCTTAAATAATTGTGCGAATCCACACTGGTTGATAATATGCCGTGCTGCATGTCTGCTGTGATTTCAATGTAATGTTAGAAAAAAATTAACATTTAAATTGCAAATTTTAAAAAATGATTTATTTTCTCTGCCTCTTCTTTGATTCTCTTTACTATACCAGATTTCACATGCAATTCTAGCCTGAAATGACTTTTTCAGATTTCACATGCAATTCTAGCCTGAAATTTTTTTATATTCTTTTTTTTTCCTGAGGCTGTTTGAATGTGATTTTTGCATTGCTGGACTTTGGAACAATCCTATTTTATAGGAGTACGTATGATAAACTATTATGTAAATTTTTTCTGCATCACAACGACAGCCTCCAACGCATTGCAATGTTATCTCAGCTCCTTCAAGGTCAGCAGCCCAAGCTGTCCAGCACTTGCTGTATTAAGCTAATCAGACATAACTCATAAGCATACACCTCATTAGTTTAACGTACAGTTACACTGACCTAAGATAACTTAATTCCAATTTGTCAAATAACCTACATTTTAACAGAAAGTACTGGAAGTTTAAAAACTGATTTGAAGTTAGCAAACTTGCAATCTGTCATGTACTTATGTGCAATATAACCTTCACAAACAGTAAATAAATCTACAATTAAGCAGTACAGCATAATGAAGAGGTGATGGCACTGTCTTTGTTATTGGCATTTCATTAAAGAGAAAATAATTTTGGGTACTTTTTATAGGTATATGCTTAATAAAAATGTGGTACCAGTAATAAGTTGGAAGTTAAGCACTTCAAAGTCTCATTTATTTCAAGTTTTAAAAATAAGTATGTGAGTATTATGTTTCCTATTACAAACAGTATTTTATTTAAATATTAAAATCCTTATACCCTGCCCTGGCTATGTACAACTGAAATCAATCTATACAGTTTATGACAATTTAATATTGAAAATGATAAAAATAATTTAAGGAGACAACAGGACTTCCAAGATCAGATATTTGCTGGATTGTACCCCATTAATGCTCTTAGTAATGCTCTTAGTATACAATATATAATTGATTATAAGTTAACCTCACATATAAGTCATGGGCAAGATTTTGGGCCAGAATTATGAATTTTGATATGATCCATGGATAAATCGAGGTAAAACTTAGGGGCATGTAACAAAGGATTTAAAGGATGATGCACAGGAATATGATGCCAAAGAACTTAAAAAATTCTGGCAGGCAATACTGTTTCTGCTCATCCTAAAGGCTGGGTGGATGAGAGAATAGAGGGGATCCATGCTTCTTTTTGGTGCTTCCAGTAAGCTCTCATCTTTTACCACTCTGTTCAGAGAAAGAGGATGACTCCTATAAGAGTTAAAGTACAATACTTAAATTGACCCGTGGATAAGTTGTCCCAAGTTTTTTGGGTCAATTTTTTGAATTAAATTTCTAGACTTATACATAAGTATATACAGTATTAATAACTACTGGTATGCTCCTGGTATAGTTGTAATAGTTGTAACTAGTTGTAATTACAACTAGTTGTAATAGTTGCTTTCATTGTTATGAAAGACTGCCATAGACTGCATCCACACTTCAGAAGTAATTTTGTGTGACATTAGAAGAGATTTGTCATTGCTTTGAGTCTGAGCGCATGTGATCTGCCCAAGGTCACCCAGTGGGTTTCATGGCTGAGCAAATCAAATCTTTTTCTCCACTGTACGTAATGAGATATTTTAGAGATGTGACTCAAGTCTAAACATGAAATTCATTCTTATTTTGTATACACCTTATATACATAGCCTGAGTGCAACTTTATACACAATATTTTAAATATTTTTTCATGAACCAAAGATTGTGTATATAGAGATATCAGAAAGTAAAGGGGTCACTGTCTCAGTCACCCATATGGACAATTTTGGATTTTGGACTAATCTGGATTGTATAATTCTTTATTAGGGATACTGATGGAGTTTCCAGAAGAACAGCACAAATTGAGATTCTCATGCCTTCCTTTTAATGTGAACTCTTATCTACAAATTTATCACTAGTCCTGCTATTCATGGACTGATATATACAAAAGACAGAGAGAGAGAGAGAAGGTAAGAGAAAAATAAATAAGAAAGAAAGAAAAAAAGAAGAAAAGAGAAAAGAGAAGGAAGGAAGGAAGGAAGGAAGGAAAGAAATTTGACCCCCCCCCCCCCACACACACACCTAATATATTGTGCTGTATTACAAAGTTGAACTAGGGTGGAATTTTTTGAGCCTTTATGGCTTACATCTCATATAAACTCAGAAACCAAGGTGTAGATTATGCAATATTTTTTCTCCCTTCTTTACAATAGAGGGGGAATAATTTTGTAAGCACAAGAATTAGGCATATTGACCTTACAAAAATGTGAACCTGGATATCAAATGTTGTAAGAATTTGTTCTAAGAAATGTTTGGTTGTGTATGGGTGGATTAGCACTGGGCTCTTTCGTGTATCATACACATGAGGCAGGTTTCACAGTTAAGGAGGAAACAGGGTTGTGGTATAAGCCTTGTTCATGATATCACAATGCTTATTGCTCTGACCCTTTGTTTCCATGAAGTGGACATAGTTGTCTGAATAGGACTTGGATCTTACACGATTTTGATTCTAAATACTATGGACTCTACATATCAGTTCTTGTGGATATTGGAAAAGGTAGTGCTGGGGCAGCATGAGTTTTAGGAGGGACCAACAGTACTGCCCCATTTCCCCTTCTAAGTTGAGAATTCTCTGAACATATATAAAATGTGAAGTAAGTGTGTGTGTGTGTGTGTGTATAGAGGTCACACCTGTCTTGTTTTTCCACACATGGAAAACAATGTCATTATAAGTTACATCAGCCAGTCATAGCTTTTGTAAAACATGAAGATTTGTACCAGTATTATGACTATCTCAGTGTTTTCATTGTTCTGTGTTCCTTCTTTAAGGTCTCTGTGCCTCACACAATAGGGTCTGCGCCTGCGCAGAGACTCCATTCAGATAGCTGAAAAGCTGAGCAGATTGGCAGTAGCCCTGCCCCTCCCATGCACTGACCATGATCCTGCCAGTCTAGCTCCTCCTTCAGATCTCTTTTGTCCACTGCAAGAGAAACATCTCCTTTGGGTTGCTGAACCTTTCTTCTAAACGGCTGAGTAGAATTCTTTTTCAGAGACCTTGATTTTCATTTTATTTCTATTTTATCTTTTACTCTTTCTCTGAGTTTGTCCCTTCTCTTTTGTTCCTGGAGTGTTAGCGAGGCTCTTTTTAGCCCAGACAGGCTCCTTGCTACTAGGCCTTTTATGGCGAAGCCCATGCACCAGATAGATGTCCCCAATGTAAGGCGTTCACCCCGGTGACTCTTCACAAGAGAGCCAAAAAACATAAGTCCTTTTTGTGGGTGTGGACCCTTCGGTCGCCCAGAAGTCAGCACTTCAATTGGAGCCTTTGGGCAGACTTCCTATATCACAATTTCTGCAAATTCGCAAGATCTCAGAAATGGCTTCAACATCGACACTGGCATTGGCACAGCTGACTCTGACTTCAACACCTTCGATGTCGACATGTCCCTCAACATGGATTGCGACTTCTGCACCAGCGCCATCTATGTCTGAGTCGGCATCCAGCCAGTCAGTTCAGGAGGTACCCTCTGTCTCTCAGAAGGCTAAAAAGAGGTCATCACATCACAACATTGACAAAAATAAAAAGAGGCACAAGATGAAAGTGGTTGACGCTCCCGCTAATGTCCCAGCCTCTACACTGATGACAGCACCTCCCTTGGTGTCTATTGCGCCAACCCAGCTTGACTCTGTCATGGCCTTCTTGATGCCCACATTGATGCCGGCGGCTGATCTCTCCGCCCTGACCCCAGTCACTGTTTTAGACCCGGCATCGGTGGCTCTTGAGTTGATACCAGTGTCAGCGACTCCGTCTCCGGTCGTTAGATACCCGACGTCAATGATCTCTACCTCAATTGATCTTAGATGGATCTTAGCTACTCCATTGAGGGCCTATAGGCTGAGACTCTCGTCTCCTTTGCCTCCTCCCCGGCAGATTTTCCCCCAAGAGCCACTTCTACGAATCCCTGTATTCCTTGGTGTCGTATGTGGCTCAACACTGAGCTGAAGATTATTGGAGAGAGAGGCCTCCATCCTACCGCTCATACTCCCCTTCCTACAGAGATCGGTATCATTGCAGGGATCCTCACTTCGAGTCATTCTACTAACATCGCTCCCAATCTTGATCCCCATTGAGAGACCGTGATGACTACAGAGCTCCCTCGCCACATCCTCCCACTACCGCCATGGTGTCAAGATTGCCAGATTCCTTATTGGTTACGATGACGGCTGCCCCAGTGCTGACGCCGACACCGACGCTGACACCTATCCATTCAACTATTCCTATCATTTCTTCAATGTCGGTGACTTTGACTTCAACAATTCCAACGCTGATGACCTCGACATCGGTGGTTCCCTTGTTGCCAACTATACTTCAACCTCTTCCTTCAGCCACAGCTGTTACAACTCATTCTACGGGAAAATTGGCCTATGAACCAGAGGATTCTCCTGACTCCCCTATTCCAGTTGTCTCCTCCCCCAAGGAGGAGGTGGAAGACTCCACTCTACAATCTCCCACTGAAGACATCAACTTTTTCTCTGGAATTGTGGACAGGATGGCCAAGGCAGTTAGCCTCCAGGTGGACTAAGCCCCTAAGCTGCCTCAGGATCCGGTCTATGCCATGTTTGCAAAGCCAACCCAGTCTGCTGTCATTCCCTGTCTGGCATCCTTTTCTGATATTATGGCTCTTTCTTGGATCAAGCCAGCTTCGACAGCCCCAGCATCCAAGAAATTAGAGGCTATGTACAAGGTTCAATCCAACACTGCTCCTTTTCTCTTTACCCACCCAGCACCTAACTCCTTGGTGGTTGAGTCAACCTCTAAGTCCTTGGGTAAGAACCAGTCTGCCCTGGTGGACAAGGATGACAGGTGCATGGATATCTTCGGCAGAAGATTCTACTCCTTCTCTGCTCTCAGTGCCAAGATTGCAAACATGCAGGGCTGCATGGCTGCCTACCAAAAGTTTCTGTGGGGTAAGATGACATCATTCATCCGCTTTCTGCCCCCAGCAGAGAAGTCCACAGGCCTTCTCTGGGGAGGCCCTCTCTTTGGTTGCAGAACAGGTACATTCGACGAGACACTCTGTTGATTGCTCGGCCAAAATAATTTCTGGAGCTGTCGCTCTTCATAGATTTGCCAGACTGAAATCCAGAGATCTATCTGAAGAGGCTAAGTCCAAGATTGAAGACATATCCTTTGAGGGAGAAAGTCTCTTTGGTGCCAAGAAGACAACTCCCTTGATTCTATGGCCAAAGTGCATCTTACCAGAAAGCACCTTGGCATAACTTCCAACAAACAACAATATAGAAGACAACAGTGGCGCAGAAGACCCACCTCTTCCAATTTTTCTCGTCCTCCTGGCTATAGAGGCTCTCCTCATCAATATTTCAAGAGGCCCTACAAACAACAACATCAACAACACCAGCATCAAGGACAACAACAATAGCAGTCTCAGTCCTTCAAGAAGTCTTCCTCTTCTAAGTCTCACTTTTGATGAGTCATCAGGAGTGACACCAGTCTCTCACCTGTCATGGCCCATTTCCTTTACTCATCATGTTTCCAAACTCCACCACTTCTATGACAACTGGCGTCGCATCACCTCAGACACTTGGGTCCTCACCATCACCCATCTGGGATACGCCATAGAGTTGTCAAGTATTCGTCCAAGTGGTGTTTTTTGTTCTATTCCTTCATCCCCTCATCTTCTAGAGGAGATCTCCTCCCTTCTCGACAAAGGAGCCATTCGATGGATGCCAACCAGCTGCAGACTGGAAGGTTACTTCTCTCGATACTTCACGGTTCCAAAGAGAGGTGGTGGCCTTCGTCCCATATTAGATTTGAGAGGCGTCAACTCCTTCATCACATCCCACAAGTTCAAAATGGTGACTCTACAGTCCATTCTTCCATTCCTGCATCAAGGGGATTGGTTCACATCCATAGACCTGAAGGATGCTTATTTCCACATCGCCATCAGACCCCAACACCAAAAATTTCTTTGTTTCGCTGTTGCTGGAGATCTCTTTCATTATACTGTCCTTCCTTTCGGGCTTTCCACTGTCCCCCATGTCTTTACCAAATGCATGGCAGTGGTCATCCCCAGCCTTCGGTTGCAGGGTATAAAGATCTTTCCTGAACCCGACGATTGGTTACTGGGGTTGTCCTCCCAATCCCAACTGTTAAAGGACATTCACTCCACACTTTCTCTTCTCACCGACTTGGGCCTTATCATCAATCCCTCCAAGTCTATTCTACAACCTGACAAGGTGATAGAATACATAGGCACCTCATTAGATTCTGTCATGACATGGGCCCATTTACCGACCAGAAGGGCAGAAGCCCTGTGGGATCACCTCCGCTATGTTCTATCCATGGATTACTTGACGGCAAGAGACATCCAACGACTTCTCGGCCACCTATCATCTACAATGGCTGTCACCTATCTTGCTCGCCTAAAGCTCAGGCTGTTGCAAGAGTGGTTCCTCTCAACATTTGAACATCTCCACGACAGCCAGTCCAAGACACTGTCCATTCCTCACATGTTTCTGGACTCTCTCGTTTGGTGACTTGCTCCATCCAACATCCTCAAAGGGATGCCCTTTCAAGCCCCAGAACCTTCCAGGATGGTCACCACCAATGCATCTCTGACTGGGTGGGACACACACTACAAAGGCCTTTGTGTTCAAGGACGTTGGTCTCTGGAGGAGGCGACATTACACATCAATGCCCCAGAACTCCTTGCAGTCATCAAGGCCTTCCGTGCCTTTGAACAACATTTTCTTCACAGAGTAGTCCAGGTGGTAACAGACAATACGACCACGGTCTGTTATATCAACAAACAAGGAGGAATACACTCCCCTGTCCTCCTCCACCTGGCCCAATGGTTCTGGATGCGATGCCATCACCGTTCAATTCATCCAGTGACAGTCCACCTTGCAGGCAAAGACAGTGTGTTGGCAGACTCCCTCAGCAGGGACCACCTGGCTTGCCATTGGCTCAGCTTTTTACCTCACCAACTCTCAAAAGATTATTCAAAGGCCTTCACCATTTATATCCACCATTGCCACCTTTGGCTCCAGTGTGTTCCCTCTCTTTGGTGCTCACACAGCTCATGGGACCTCCATTTGAGCCCTTGGGATCAGCCTCTCTCAAACTACTGACACTCAAAAGTGTCCTTTCTTGTGGCTGTAACTTCAGCCAAAAGTGCTTCAGAACTGATGGCCCTCCACTCAGATGAGCCTTTCCTTATTTTCCACAGGGCCAAGGTAGTCCTCAGACCAGACGTCTCGTTCCTCTCTAAGGTGGTTTAACTGTTCCACCTTTCTCAAGAGATTGTGCTACCAAACTTCTACCCAGACCCCACCTTGGCTCTGGAGAAGATTATGCACATTCTTGATGTTCACTGTGCTTTGGCTTTATATGTTCAACGTTCTGTTTAATTTAGGTTGTCCACCAAGTTGTTTATTTGTTATGGTGGACTCAAAAAGGGCAACCCAGTTTCCTCCCAAAGATTTTCCAAATGGATTGCTCAGACTATTGCTTTGGCCTTTGAACTGGCTAAGTGCCCTCTACCACTTGGTGTCCATTCTCACTCAACCAGGGCTGCTGCTTCGTCTGTTGCCTTCCTCTGTGGCGTTCTGCTTCCAGAGGTCTGCAAGGCAGCTATGTGGTCACAACCTTCCAAATTTGTTCGGGATTACCGGTTGGATTCCAGATCCCAGCATGATGCCAGTTTTGGTTGTGCTGTTCTGTCTTCTATTCTGCAGTGACCTTCCCACCTCCACAGGTAAGCCTTTTAGTCACCCTATTGTGTGAGGCACAGAGACCACGAAGCAGAAATACAGGTTGCTTACCTGTAACTGTGTTTCTTCGAGTGGTCATCTGTGCCCTCACACAAATCCCTCCCTCTCTCCCCTTGGTCAGGTCCCTGCTCTTATTCTGCGCTGGACTTGAACTGAAGGAGGAGCTAGATTGGTGAGATTGGGCAAGCTCAGTGTATGGGAGGGGAGGGGCTACTGCCAATCTGCTCAGTTTTTCAGCATCCAAATGGGATCTCTGCGCAGGCGCAAACCCTATTGTATGAGGGCACAGATGACCACTCAAAGAAACACAGTTACAGGTAAGCACCCTGTACTTTCCCTCCATTAAATTCACTTTGCCTGGCTTTCTTTTTCTGCTTTGTCCCAATGTCTACATTTAGGAGAAGAATACAGGAGGAGGAGGAAGAAACAATTACTAAAATACATAGTCTTCTGCCATCTATGGCACTGTGGAGCTCGTAATAGTATTAATAATAATAATAATATGGAGGATTAACATTTGCAGCGATTAATGAAATCATAATTTGCCATCAGAATAATGTGGGAATTTCATGTGATGGGAGAGAAATACCAGGGCATCAAATGCATTTTGGGAAGTCCTTAAACTAAATTCCTCAACTTTTTTGGGGGGGGGGATCTGAAAGAGTGAACTGTAACAAATGAAACATATAGATAATGCCAAGTGCCGCCCCCCCCCAACAAAAGGAGGAATGTTATGGGTTAGAGTAATGCTGAAAAATAGATACTGCAGTTTCTTTTAATATACAGCTATGTGTCTTGATTATTTGAAAATAAGCTGAACCTATGAATAATACAGAAATAAAATAAATACGAGACACTTTAAGAGGATAAACTATACTAATTAAAAATCATAAATGTAGAAATACTGAATTATAACATGCAATTTCATTACACTTTAGCACTAGCAATGTAAATACCAGTATATATAAAATGAGGCACACACATAATACATTGCAAGCAAAACAAAACAGTTTCCCAGATTCTTTAAAAACCTAAAATGAAGGAAGCAAATATGCCAGAGTCAGACTTCCTCCCTCCTCAAAGGTTTCATTTTTCTATGAGGACCTGCTTTAAAAATCAGCAAAATATTTATGCATTAATTGTGACCATAGATCTATAAGAACATTCATGTTATACAACTAACAGCAGTTAAAAAATGGATATTATTTTGTTTTTGTTTATCAGCTAGCAGTACCTATACACATTTACCCATAGTTCTTAGTACCTTTGTATTATGAACCTTGGTGTGCCACATGTCAGATGGTCCTCATTAATAAACAGTCATCTCTCTGCATTAAATAATATAATATTGATGCTGATATATGCCAGTTAGACACTGTTCGAGGATCTACTGAGTGGGTGTTTTTAGCTGATATGTCTGCATTCAGAAAAAAATTATGACAAAAAAGTAAACTCAGAAAAATTACCTTGGATACTGCAATAAAATATGGGTATACAGTAGAGTCTCGATTATCTGTCCTTCGGTTATCCAACATTCCAGATTATCCAACATCGCGGCTGCTGGGATTTCTTTAAATTTTCTGGGATTTTTAAAAATTTTCAGAGGACTGAACTGTTTATACTGTACATCACAATGTTAATCAGTGATTTCTTTACATTTACTTTTACTGTTACAGCAATAAAATTTCAATAGATTTGCAATTCATAGTGATTTCAAGGCTTTTCTATGACCCTCTGCATTATCCGACATTTTTGGCTATCCGACTATCAGTCGGTCCTGTTTATGTCGGATAATCAAGACTCTACTGTATTTTGGGTTTATAAAGGTAAAGGTTTCCCCTTTGACATGATTGTCTAGTCATCTGTAGGGGGCAGTGGTCATCTCTGTTACTAAGCTGAAGAGCCAGCATTGTAAAAGATGACTTTGTGGTCATGCGGCCAGCATGACTGCACACCTTTCCACCAAAGTTATACCTATTTATCTTCTTGCACTTATAGATGCTTTTGAGCTGCTACATTGGTAGAAGAAGTTTGGGGTGTATTTGGATGCAGCCTCCCTCAGTTAAAAACATTGTGATATTGTGTGAGCAATGTAGTGTCATTACCTCCAATTAATTAAGTTTAGGGATAGCAAGGAAGCAATAAAACCATGTTTCAAATGTAACTACTAAGTAAGAGTGAAGTTAATTCAATGATGTTATGAGTATTTGTTTTTAGTTATGTCCAAACAGTAGAAGCCAGTGTGGTAAAGTGGTTTCAGTTTTGGACTAGGACTCTGGGAGACTAGGGTTCAAATGGCCACTCCACTGTGGAAGCCCATTGGGTGATATCAAGCAAATCAAGTTTTCTCAGCAGAAGACAAAAGCAATGGCAAACCGCTGAACAAATCTTGCCAAGGAAACCCTGTGATAGAGTCACTATAAATCTGCTTGAAAGCTACATGTCCGAATAGCAACATGTCCGAAAGTTTCCTCCCAACCTCATGTTAAAGATGCAGTTTGAAAGGAATTTGGTTTACAATGGTTTTACTCTGTATTCTTGTCAACATGTAGGGTTTCTTCTCTCAGAATGGAAAATACTTGAAAAGTAGCACATAGCACAACAGGTATTGGCAGTGAGTTACTCTTGCAGCACTGCAGTGAGTCATAGCAGTGAGTTAGTTTTCTGACACTGTATTGAGTAATGGTGATTTTTTAAATAAATAAAATAAAATAATTTTTTAAAAAGTAACTTTCCAAGCTGGGAATTTGGTTCAGTGCCTGTAATGAAGAAGCCGCACAACCGGTTTGCATAAAAAGAATGATATCAGAGCTGTGATCAAGACTATGTTGATAATGATTCTTCCCATGTTATCCTAACATCCTTCTTGATGTCTGAATTTCTGAATTAGTGGAGCAGCAAGGGGTGGAGCCATGGGGATGAGGAGAGACATCAAACAAACTGCTCCTGTTACATAACAATCAGACTTCTGTATTTTCCTGCCAGATGGCACGGGGATTCTAGACACATTTGTGCACCTTATTATGAATCCAGAAGCAGAAAAAAAATTGTTGCTGCTTGGCATGAGCATGCTGACAAGACAGCTAACCAGCTTTCTAAGTAGGTACATGAATGATCACTATGTTAAGGTTTCCTCTGATGTCAACAATTAATTTTAATCAACTGCTTTATCATTTTCATTTCAGTCAAAGCTTGCTTGTGATTTGTTCTAGTAAGAAGCAGTCCTTTCCCTCAATTTAATTTAGAATATTTGGGGAAAAGTTTTCTATGTTACTTTTTTAAAAAAAATCACATGCGCACACTGAACAAGTGCAAGAACAAAACCTTTAAGGGGAAGTGTGTAATGAAGGTGACATGGGGGGAAATGTAAAGAAAACTTGTCATTTTTTAAATGAAGAGCTACCATCTGCCAACACTTCTATTAGAGGCAAAGATTATTAATGCAAAATGAATGTTTAAGATCATATTTATAACTTTCTGAAAAATCTTCAGGTAGTGTATCTTGTTAAGTCCCCCCCTTACCACATTATCCTGTTTGAAACACACACACACACACATACACACACCACATACTCATAACCTAAACATTGATCTGAATTACTGAATTTATATATTTTTTTAAAGACAGATACTTGATTACTACATCCAGGAATTGGCTTGTGTTGTGGCGTTGTTGTTGTGTGTGAGGAGCCCTGGTGGCACAGTGGTTAAATGCCTGCGCTGCAGCCACTCACTCAAAACCATAAGGTGGCAAGTTCAAGACCAGCAAAGGGCTGAAGCTTGACTTAGGCTTGCATCCTTCCGAGGTCGCTAAAATGAGTACCCAGATTGTTGGGGGCAGTTAGCTTACAGTTGGAAACCGCTTAGATACTGGTAGTTCAGTATGAAGCGGTATATAAATGAAGCTGTTTCTTTGTTTTTTTGTGGTGCATTGGTCAACTCTATTGCTTCTTCTGTCGGGTAATACAGTGGTCCCCCGGGTTACGAAAGTAATCCGTTCCGGATTACCTTTCGTAACCCGGAAGTCTTTGTAACCCACGGGACCGCTTTCTTTGATGCACAGCGCAGCGGAGCGCGCTGATTTAAAGGGGCCAGGTTGCTTTTTTTTTTTGCAACCCGAGGATTTTTTCGGAAACCGGGGCCGTTTTTCCGGCCCTGGCTCTTTCGGATCCCAGGGATTATGTATCCCGGGGGATTCGTAACCCGGGGGACCACTGTACTACTGGTTCAAGGTTCTCAACACATGACAGCAGTCCTGTTGATGTACTACCCTTTCTGCTAATAAACCATGTCATTGCCAGAGCTGGCTAAGATGATCTCAGAGATAGTATTAATATCATGGGGAATTCTGACATACATTTTCAATCCACTCCTAAATGCATTACTAAGGGGAATGGCTGACCAGATACCTATGAACACCCCAGAACAGAACATGAATCCAATAGCCTCCTTCAGCAGTTTTCATAGAATCATAGAATCATAGAGTTGGAAGAGACCACAAGGGCCATCCAGTCCAACCCCCTGCCATGCAGGAACTCCAAGTCAAAGCATCCCTGACAGATGGCCATCCAGCCTCTGCTTAAAGACCCCTAAGGAAGGAGACTCCACTACACTCCGAGGGAGTGTGTTCCACTGTCGAACAGCCCTTACTGTCAGGAAGTTCCTCCTAATGTTGAGGTGAAATCTCTTTTCCTGCAGTTTGCATCCATTGTTCCGCGTTCTAGTCTCTGCAGCAGCAGAAAACAAGCTTGCTCCCTCCTCAATATGACATCCCTTCAAATATTTAAACAGGGCTATCATATCACCTCTTAACCTTCTCTTCTCCAGGCTAAACATCCCCAGCTCCCTAAGGCGTTCTTCATAGGGCAAGGTTTCCAGACCCTTCACCATCTTAGTTGCCCTCCTTTGGACATGCTCCAGTTTCTCCACATCTTTTTTGAATTGTGGTGCCCAGAACTGGACACAGTATTCCAGGTGGGGCCTGACCAAAGCAGAATAGAGTGGCACTATAACTTCCCTTGATCTAGAAACTATACTTCTATTGATGCAGCCTAAAATTGCATTGGCTTTTTTAGCTGCCGCATCACACTGTTGACTCATGTTCAGCTTACGGTCTACTTGGACTCCTAGATCCCTTTCACATGTGGTCTCATTCAGCCAGGTGTCCCCCATCCTATATCTGTGCATTTCATTTTTCTGCCCTAAGTGCAGAACCTTACATTTCTCCGCATTGAATTTCATTTTGTTAGCACTGGCCCAGCTTTCTAGTCTATTCAGGTCATTTTGAATTTTGATCCTGTCCTCTGGGGTATTAGCTACTCCTCCCAGTTTAGTGTCATCTGCAAATTTGATAAGTATGCCCCCAATTCTGTCATCCAAATCGTTAATAAAGATGTTGAATAGCACTGGACCCAGGACAGAACCCTGTGGGACCCCACTGGTCACTTCTCTCCAGGATGAAAAGGAGCCATTGTTGAGCATATTTCTGGACTGCTTTAAAAGTCTGTCCTAGTATAAAGCATTGTAGTAATCTGAATAAATACATGGATATATGTATGCATCCAGAAATGGTTACAGTTATATGTATCCAGAAATGCTTGTAGGTAGTTTATTGGTCTACATTGATAAAAGGTTCTGAGATTACCTATTCCTCTTGACAGTTAGGGATCCCAGAATAATGTGTTGTGCTGCATCCTGTTCCCATTGTGGCAAAAGAGATAACCTGTGAGAAACCCACAAGAAGCATAATAGTACCATTTTGTCCTTCCCCCACCAGCACCTTGTATCAGAGGCATAGTGCTTCCTATAATGGAGACGACATATTGCTTTCATGACCGGAAAATATTGAAGGCCTTATCCAACATGAATTTGTCTCATCTCCTTTTAAAATCATCCATCATGGTTGTGATCACTCTGTCTTGTAGTAGCAAATTCCATTGTTGAACTATGTGCTGTAAAGAGATTTCCTCTTGCCTGTTTTGAGTGTCTCACCATTCATCTTCATTGTTCATTGTTTGACCCTGCATTTTGTCATCATGAGAGTAGGAGAAAAGCTGAACTGCCATAATCAATTCTATAGTGTTCAAAGGATGATAGGATGACATTTTGGTTTTCCCTTCATGTCTCCTGTTACTGTGCTTCTCCTGTTGAGAAGAAGTGAGAATTTGAATAATATATATGGGTTTATATGAATATGTTGCTTGTGGTACAATTGTAAAACTTCTAGAAATTTTGAAACTGGGGGGGGGGGGGGGCTGGAGGGTTTTTTAAAAAAAGCTTTTTCCTTTTTTTTCCAGAAAAAAAAAAACATTTTCACAAGATTGAATAATGCAGTATTAGTATCCTTCACAAATTGCTATTTCAGGAATGTAAAATGTGTTGTGTGTGACTTGAGTTGGCATAAAATTATCATGTTTGTTATATTGAATGTACAGTTTACTAAGGAAATAATTACCAATTGAATTTACATTTTCATTTTTTAGAAAAAAGTAAAAAAAATATTTATTTATTTATTTTTTGCTTCACTGAGTTTATGAGACTGGAACCACTGGGTTCTTCTTTGTTCTCCATATTATTCAACATCTACACAAAACTGCTGAGAGAAGTCATCCAGAGTTTTGAGGTGCAGTGTCACCAGTATGTGGATGACACTGAGCTCCATCTCTCCTTTCCATTCAATTCCAAGGAATTTATCTCTGATTGAAACTTAATCCAGACAAGACAGAGGTGCTCCTGATCAGTTGTGAGGCAGATCAGAGAATAGGGACTTTGCCTGTGCTGAATGGGGCTACACTCCCCCTGAAATCTCAGATTCTCAGCTTGGATGTCCTCCTGGACTCCACTCTGAGCCTGGATGCCCAGGTTTCAGTAGTGATCAGGAGTGCACTCAAATAGTTAAAAATAGTGCACCAGATGCACCCATTTCTTGAGATGTCAGATCTGATTACTGTGACACATACCTTAACTGCATTCCGTTTGGACTATAGTAATACACTTTATGTGGAGCTGTTTTTGGAAACTTTTTCTTTAAGTGTTGAGAAATCCTGATGAGAGTCTTAGGACTTATTCTGGCCAAAATTCACGTGTGGTTTATGCAGAAAACAGCATTTTCTGCATGGAAAATAGTATTGCAACACAGAAATATTAATTCCGCACATGCACAGGAAAGCTGTAATTGGGATTTATTAAGCATAAATTTGCACATGGTTGATTTGCATAGGGGAAAAAAAAAACACATTTTCTGTGTAGAAAACAGCATCCAGTTGAGAGAGTGTGTGATTGGTCCAGGGGGCCATCTGTTGATTTTCATGGCTCAGTGGGGACTTGAACCTGGATCTCCCAAGTCCCATTTCTACATTGTAGCCAATATACAAAAGCAGTTCTGCATATGTTGGTGGCTATTAGCCATGACATCTGTATAGAAACTCCTCTGAGAAAAAATTAGCCTTGACTATCAGGCATTAGAAGGTAACAAATGTAGAAGATGGCTTCTGCTTTCATGCTTGCCTATGAACTTTTCTAGGGCACTATGCAGTATGAGTTTTGAATAAAGGTAGGTCTGTCTTAAAACTTCACTGGTTCATAACTGTCAGGTTCAAGATGAAACACTAAGGCAATATGATAAGCTGTAGCCAACATTATGAATCAATCTTCATTATTTTTGAAAATATACTTCTCATCATTGTTGACCCATTTCCAAATCAAATCAAGGGAATTCTTCTATCAGTAATGCCTGCTTTCTTATCTGGTCACCATGTACTTTGGCAGCACAGTACCTTGGCAGTACAACAGCTCTAACCTCCATGGTCCATAAATGTCTTGGTAAGTTTTACTTACTTGCAGAGATGGCTTTTGAGATCATGTCATTATATCAGTCTTTTTCAGTTGACATGCCTATTTGATGGGACTGAGTGATTTGTATGATTAAGTCATTAAAGGGCTACTGCTCAATTAATAGGTTACTGCTGCTTGGGTGATACCTGAAAGCATCTTCCATGTGACATGGATATCACTAACCATCATAAACATTGCTCCCAGGTCTCTCAGTTTGCATGGTGACTTCCCATGCCAATAGCCACGAATCTGTTAAATAATGAAGAAAAAAACTGACCAGTGTGTTTGACAAAGAATAGTGGGGTTTGTCTATGTGTTTTGTTAGACAGCCATTTGTTATTTTGTTGAATTTCTTGAATTTAAAAAAAAAATGGAGTGAAAGTTTTATAAATGTGTGTGTACATAGTTTGCAAAGAGGTATCAAAATGAATCTTTGGAAATAAAATGTTTTTAGATAAGTGCAGCTAAGTATTCTCGTTTGCTTTAAAATGTAGGAAGCTGAAGTGAACAGAAAATGGGAGCTTTTGTTTGCACATATGTTTGACAGTTTAACATACTGGTACTCCCTCGGATGGTGGTGAAGTCTCCTTCTTTGGATGCCTTTAAACAGAGGCTGAATGGCCATCAGTCAGGGGTGCTTTGATTGTGTGTTCCTGCATGACAGGGAGTTGGACGGGATGTCCCTTGTGGTCTCTTCCAACTCTATGATTCTGTTATTCTACATGCATTTGTATGCAAAAGAAAAAAAAAGGAAAAAAAAGAAAAAAAGAGAAATGCATTATTTATCTTCGTTCCTTTTTGTATACCAGAAGATATTGAAGAGCTAGAAATTTTGAAGCTGATGTGATATGAATATGTAACACTATTCTGAAATATTAGTTGGGCGTTAAACTCTTGATCTGCATTTTAAACCCAAATAGCCACAAAGCCTTTCTTTCCTAATTTGTATACAACAATATATGTGTTTCTTATTCTTAAAGAACAAGCAAATGAGACCTAAGCTCTATATTTAAAGTTTGCCTCAGGTCTTAGTATCATGTTAGATATTTCAACAAAATAATCAATGTTCTGACTGTACACCTCAGTGCTGTCTTAGCGTGTTGGTGGCTTTTACAGCCATCAGGGTTTTTCGCATATAGCTCCATCAGTTAAAATAATGGCTTTTCTCCCTGTGTAAAAGTGTAATAAGCATACCGTTTGTCTTTTAAAATACAATTGTCACATTTTAAGGGGTAAATATATTTTGAGTATTTGCCCTTAAGGTCTGTAAGAGGCTGGAATCTGTTAGAAAATAAGACCTTTTATCCATGTGAACAGTTACCTGAGGGGTAGTATAAAATGTAATACGTTGTGTGTATGTGTTTTTTTTTTTAAAAAATGCTGTAAGAGCTATTAAAGGCATGCACTTCTGCTATAACATTTAACCCTTTCATATGCATGCTTGTGTGCACACAGATCTTGGTAAAGTTCTTAAGGTTTACATCTTATAGGGTCAGAATTCTGAAAGTTGCTTCAGAATGTTTTAAACATTTAAGTAGCTTTTTACCCTGATGCAAAGTGTGCGTGGTACATGGTCTCTGCTGCATTTCAGAACTCTGCAGACAAAAAGAATGAGATGCACATGATTTCCAAGGTTGCCTTTCTCCTTAGAGAATGCTGATGATTGTATGGGCCTCACCCTGCTTTAGAGGATAAGGAACTGAATCCATATAGACCTTCTACCTTTCACCATCATGGGGCAGGGAGAAGGGCAGGGTTTATTTCAGCATGTGGGTATGTGTGGCCTTCTCATATGATGTTAGATTGCAGTTTCTATGAATGTTAGACATCACGACAAATGATAAAACAGCATGGGAACAGCCATTCAACTTCTGGAGTGCCATCCCTGCTGTACAAAATATAAAATAAAATAAAACATTATTATTATATTCATGAAACCCATCCCTGAAATGTGATCAGTCTTTTCCCATGCTGATAGATGCTTTGCAGATCTTTGTGGGTATAGGTGGTGTCTCTCCATCTGTCTTTGAGAACTTCAGTTCTAAAGTAACAATGAACCGATTATTAAATACATTTCTAGCATAGATTCTTCTATGTCATCCATAGAAGCTAAGTTAGAAACAGGAATCCTGTCATAGAGACTCCTTAGTGATGGCAGTATTCTACTTTTCAATTTGAAGACTTACATCTAGAGTTTCTAATTAATTGTTATTAGTGTTTAGCCCAGGTATAAGTACAGATTGCAGAACTCTGTGATAAAATGATTAGAGTATTGGTCAATAACAGAGGTTCGAACTCATACTTAATCATGACAATGGGACTTCAGGTGACTGGGAACAAAGGGGGCTGTCCCTAATGGTGTCATGGCTATGTGCATGTGACACCATTGAGGACAATAGGGACTTGTCACCACAGATGCTTAAATGTGTGCAGATACTGAAACCCCACTTTATGTGCCATTTCACTTTTTTTTTTTAAAAAAAAAATGTTGCCAGGTCCTTGAATGTTATATGAAAACTTGTTGCTGCTCTTGTCCATACTAGCTATGGAAGTGAATTGATACTCCTAGAATACCCCTGCATGACATTGTAGCATGATACTTGATAATCCTGGATTTAGTTTCCAAGGGCTACAGATGGAATCTAGGGACCCTTGCATCTATACAGGTTGAGAATCCCTTATCTGCAAATCTGAACTACTCCAAAATTCAAAATTGTCCATGCAGATAGTCAAGGTAGTGAAAGCGTAGCTTGTTGCTACAGTTCCCAGAATTCCATAGCATTGAGCATTGAGCCATGGCAGTTAAAGAGGTGTCAAACTGGATTATATTTACAATGCAGATGCAGCCCTAGCTGACTGTCTTGACTTCTTTCTGAACTGCCTCATGTTGGTCATCTACCAGACTCTTCCAGTTATGGACTCTCTCTAGCTTTAGCTCCAGCTCTTCTTTTCCCATTGAGAGATCTGCCTGTCATTTGATGACTGTAATTTTTTGAGCTGTGTTCAATTTCACATAAATTCCTTGTGCTTTTGTCCATGCTAGGTCCTGATTCTGATACTTCCATTAGTGGGCTTAGTAGTGTATTGATTGTCATTATATTATACTTGTGTTGATCTATATTTTGAGTGTGTGGATAATACTTTGGCAAGACAGTGGATACCTGTATTCTTGTGTGATAATGTCACAGATCTAAAATTGAGGCACTGTGTGTGTGTGACTTTGATTTCTAAGAATTTATCTTCCATTTTCTCATTTTCCTTTGTCAGTCTCATTTTCCTTTGTCAGCTAATTTTGAGGGTCTTTATGATTTGCTAATGAGAGATAGGAAGGGAGCTGCCCAGCCCATTAAATATCAGTTTATCTGTGTATATTTATGGGGTAATCTCACAATTCGTGTTGAGGAACCCTTATGCTTACTGTACTTGAGAATCTTAACATTTGTGTTGAGGTTGCCTTGTCTGAATCTACAAAGGGCTTAATAGCTCCCAAAACTATCATGGGGCTGCCTTAGCACCAGTACACTACATTAGGCATTTGAACTGAAAAGATGATCTGGATGGGAGAGATTGCTTTGCTTTTTCACCTCTTGTTGAGGTCTTAGGCTTCTAATACCTCATCTTTTCTCTAAATGAAATGTAAGTTACAGCATAAATTTGGTTTATGTTCTCTGTTCTTATCTTCAGAGTATGAAGATGTCCAAATATAGTTTTAAAACTCTGATTTTAAAAAATATGTGGAAAGAACCCTAGCCTGATCTTCTTTTCTAATTTTAAGAATTTGAACAATTTTGCCTGCTAGTGCATTTTTGGTCTGTAGAATTGTCCTGATCATAGAAACAAGATTAAAGGATATGATCAGTTTCTCATTAAAAAGAACAAAATGTTGTTAAGAGTCTTATAATGATGGAAAAAATAACCTTTTTTCCTGACCTTACCTTTATGGTTGTGCCCATTCATTTTTGTCCCATATCCATGACAGTACATTCCATTAACTTAACAATGTGCTACATTGTAATAAAACGGAGTGGCTTAAAATCCAGTTGTTAATTCCAATTATTATTATTATTATTATTATTATTATTAATTTGTATCCCACCTTTCTCTCAATACAGTAATTGGATTCAAGGCAGCTAACATTTTAAAACAGTACAGATTAAAAACATTACAAAAGATAAATGAAAGCATGAAATATACAGTTGGTCCACCCCAACTGTGGATTTGCCACCTGCTGATATGAGCTTCTGTGGATGGCCCTGCTCCATTCACCCCAATGGCAGCATGTCCATGCAGCTGTGCCACCATTAAAACCAACACGACTTGAGGTCCCATGGTTTTTGGCATTTGCAGAGGGTCCAGAACGGAATCCCTACGAGTACAAAGGGCAGACTGTATGATTGAACAATCATATTGTACTGTTAAAAATACTAAAATGCATTACAAAGAAAATAGAAAAATTTATAGATCCTTGAAAAACTTCAAAACCAGCACCACATAGAATTAAGGGCCCAAATTCAATAGTTTGAAAAGGCCTAGCAGCACAAAAATATTTTAACTTGTCATCAGAAGGAAAACAAGGACGGGGCCAGCCTGGCCTTTCTGGGGAACGAGTTCCAGAGCCTGGGAGTAGCCACCAAGAAAGCCCTTTCCCTTGTTCCCACCAAGCAAACATGAGAAGGTGGTGGGACAAAGAGAAAGTCCTCTCCAGATGATCTTAAAGCCCCAGTGGTTTCATGCAGAGAGACAGAGTCCTTCAAATAGCCGGGAATCCAAGCCTTGTAGGGCTTTATAAGCCTAAATCACACTGGTTGTGCCTGGAAACTGACCAGCAGCTACTGGAGCTGTTGCAGCAAGGCAGTTGTGTGCTCCTTGTACCCAGTCTCGGTTAACAACTTGGTTGCAGCTCTTTGGGCCACCTCAAGTTTCTGAGTATTAAAGTAGAATTAGGAACTCACCGGTAATAAGTCAATACTTACGTTCACTCAATTTATTCCAATGCATCTACTGCGATTGAAGCTAACAACTTTTTTATTTATTTATTTATTTATTTATTTATTTATTTATTTATTTTATTTATATACCGCCTTTCCAAAAAAGATCAAAGCGGTTTACAAAAGTGGATAAACAAGGGTTCTCTTGCCTCAGGCAAGCCCTGGTGGAACTGGGCCTGCCTCTTCTCTCCCTCCCTAGGCAGAGGATGGCAGTTGGTATGGAGGGAGAGTCCTCTTGCCTCAGGCAAGCCCTGGTGGAACTTATAATGTTTAATACATTAAATATTAATATTAAATATTAATTATTATATTTACTACATGTAATACATTAAATAAAACATTTAATATATGTAACACATACAGTAACCCGGAGGATTTTACTTCCATATTTTTATATCTTTATATTCTGCTCAGTGTGTGTGCACTGTTGTGCCATGATGATTAAATTATGCTCTCTCTCTCTGTGTGTGTTTGTGTGTGTGTGTGAGAGAGGCTGAATGTACAAAACCCTTCAAGTATCTCCTAAGATATGAAATCAATTTGCTGTTTGTTTCTTGCCTGTCTTTATGAGCTGCAGATTATTCTTACTTTTTTTCTCCTTTGTTATTTTATATTCCCACCATTTTGGGGGGAAAAAGCACAAAAACAAACTCATTTCATATACATTTGGCCACAGCTGTGCAGTTTAGATGTCTCCATTGAACTGTCCACTTATGATAGTGAAGCCTAAGGCTGTATTCACCCATCTGGCTCAGGGAGGTGAAGAATCAGGTCTGGCTGTGTTCTATATGAGTGAGGAATTCAGCCTTGGGGAAGGGCAGGAAGGCTGCTTCTCCAGTTCGCTGTCAGAAGAAACTGCTTTGTTAGTAAGGCAGATCACATTTGTGTTCAAGTTTATGTAGGTATGAGGATGAGGTCAGGCTTCTGCTCTCATGTAAGTTAACAGGGAATCAGCTGACTTGCACATTCCCAGAACCCAAATATTAAAGACTCTTTGCCTTCCAGATCACTGCCCTAAAAATCCCACATGTATCATGTTGGCGGTCAGATTATGCAGTGTATAGCAACTCATTTGCTATCCCAAAATTTGTGTGCCTTTGATAATACAAGTGAGGATAAGAAATACTGTATTTTAATAGACAGACTAATTCTGTATGATGGAGTTTAAATGTTTAATATCTGATCATTAATATAGTAAATATATTTGGAATAGCTTTTGAAAATGATAAATACATTTCAGAATAGTGTAACTTAACATTGCACTCCTGTACAAGTTGACTCAAAAATAAACCCATTGAGATTCATTACTAGGCACCTATGCTTAGAATTGTAGTCTGAATCTACTAATTAGAGAGTAGTATTCTATATATGGTGATTGTAAACGCTCTAAAAAGGTCAAGTTTAATTTTCATTTTTTCCCGTTTATTCATCTGTAATATAAATGAATCAGAGTGGTGCCGTAGTTTGAGTGATGGACCGTGACTCTGGAGACCAGGGGTCAATTCCCAGCTTGGCCATAGAAACCCACTGGGTAAGCTTGGACAAGTCACATACTCTCATCCTCAGTGGAAGGCAATGGCAAACCATTTCTGAATAAATTTTATCAAGAAAACCCCATGATATGTTTGCCTTAGGGTCACCATAAATTGGAAATGACTTGAAGACACAAAGCAACAAATGTAAACAAATTGATTCATTTTTTATTCAGATTCAAACAAACAAAAAGGAAAAAAGAAAGAAAAACCATGCATATAATAATATGCACACACACCTAGTTAAAGCTATAATTAAACTAAAGTATATTAACTAAGCTATGACAAGTTTTCATAGAACAAGTTTTCTTTTTTGATAGCCTTTTTATTATGTTTGTTGTTCACTGAGGCTACAGTTCTGCCTTTTAATCCTGCCACCATCTGAAAACTTAAAGTCTCTACTTTGGCCCTTTACTCAGGTGGACAATTATGGGCTCAAATTTGTGATTTCTCTCTCTCTCCCTTGCTTAGGTATATTTTCAGGTAACAGCTAAAAGAAGGGTCCATCCTTGTGGCTATGTTTTCAGTTAGCAATGGCTTTGTATCTTGATCTGTGGTCTAAATTTCCTTTTATTTGGAGGCAGTATCTTTAACCATAACAATTTGCTTAATTTCCTTCCTGCAACCAGCTTGGGTAAGATTTGTAATAGATATATTAGGATCCTAAAACTTAACATCATATTATTCACAAGATGCATTACTGCCATCTGTGGAAATGTCCTGCTGGGCAACAATATCAGGTTTGTTCTGGTTCATAAAGTTCCACTTTTCTTTTCTCTTTTGAGAAATTTGTGGAGTATTTAAGTTTAAAAGCTAAATTCCAAAATATAAATTTAAGTTCCAAAGACATCTTTTTAAAGATGCTAAAAAACTTTTTGTCAGTTTTGCACATGTTTTCCTTCCTGTTGTTCTCCACCTTGGTGTCATTTCCCTCCCACACACCTACCGTAGGTGCACTTTGTTTCAGGTGTCTGTGCTTCCCAGTCTTTAAGCTATGGAAAAGACAAACAAAAAACAAGCAAACAAACAAACAAAAGCAAAAAACAAAACAGATACACCTAGATTAATATAAATACAGTTGGCCCTTCACATTTTCTAGGGTTAGGGGCACATGACCCTGTGAATCTGGAAAAACCGCAAATTAAAAAACACTATTTTTTTTAACCCGAGAGAACACCTCTCTAGGAATCTCTAGGTCCTCCAGCACAATTCTGTTGTCAACGTCTCCTAGATGTTGACCATATAATTACACTGGGGGACCAACAAATGGCTAGAGAAGTGTTTTCTTTAATTTTCTCTAGTAATCTCTATGTCCTCCAGAGCAACTCTATGGTCAACTTCAAGCACAGTTCCACTGGAGGACCTAGAAATTCCTAGAGAAAACATATTAATCAAATCTGCAAATAATCAAATCCGTAGAAGTCAAAGCCTCAAATGTGGATGGCTATCTATTTAAATAGGATGGAAATTGAAAAGCTAAGATCTTGCACCCATACTTGCTGGTGCTTGCAACCTATAAAAGGCAGTTTCCCAGTGTAGATTGTGCCCCCATGACCATTTTGTGGCTGGGGAAGGCTGCAAGACATGTGGCCTGTCTCTGTTCGGCTGACAGCTGCAGCCAGGAGGAAACAGCATCTGTTCACCTCCTGGATCTCCATACAGTATTCTGGACACTGTCTGTCTTCTGCAGTATCAACCAACCAACCACAGAAATTATTGTACTTGTTCAGTTGTGGGAGAATTCCACCTTGACACCCAAATATTGACTCACAACTGTGCTTCTGTGCTCTTCCTACTCATGTCAGCCCTACCCCTTTGAGTCCATGCCAGCAAAGGAAAAAAAACTGTGCAAGGAACACCTGGCACAGAACTAGGCATTTGCTGCTGTGGTTCCAGAAGAAACACACTACATTGGCTTCAAAGCTATATGGGCTTAAATTCTTGAATGGGGAAAGATAAGATAGTGGGCCATTAATTGTGTCCACAAAGCCCAGCTTCTGATTCCTCCACAGTTTGGTGAAAAATATTGCTGCTCTCTCTTATAAATTTCTAAATCAATAATTAATAGATGTTACCCTTAAAAGGTAGAGCAGGGCAGGATCAAATGGGGAGCTCTCGTAATTTGAGCACTAAATGTCACAGTCAGTATGGAAGGTGGTGGTAAGAAGAGGTGGGGAAAATATCAGAAAAGAACAAGTAACTGTTTGTTTTTAAACCAATGATTAAACTGGAAATCTTGAAAAATATTATTTCTTTGCTCACAACAAAATTTGAAACAAAACTTGAATGACTCCGTGTTGCAGTGTTCTGTAGTGGTACCAGCAAGCCCTGTGTTGACAAATCTGTATTTAGTATGTGATGTACAGTTAGTTCAGTGAGGAAAAAACAGTATGTATGTACTCTAACCACATCCGGTATGTGTCTGTTCTCTGACCATTATAATGTGATGAGTATATCCCACGACACACCAGTGGAGTCTCATTTATAGTGTCTTGTGTTTAAGATTAGAGTCAAAGAGGTTCTAGTATTTAAATAATGCTTCTTATTGTTTATAAATGATATTATGGAGGAAGTTAGTTTCTGGGTTGTTTTCTATGGTGGAAAATAAAAGATCATAGAGATCTTCTACGTGACCTACCCCTAAGCCAACATGTTAATGGTAGGATTTTACAGGGTTTAGATCAGAGAAGTCTTGAATCACAATTATGTACTAGATGGATTTTGGACTTTAAAAAAAGAAAGAAAAGAAGATAGCTCATTTGATTGATGATGTTTTTCTACAGTTCTGACATTTAAAATTGATTTCAGGGGGTGGTGGATTATTATAATAGTTCGTTGTTTTATTACGGCTAGCTAAGAATACAGATGTTTTGTAGAAATATTTTGCATCTAAAGGGAGGGGTAGATCCATTCTGAATTACACAGGCAATGTGCATGGCCTCCTTTACAAAAATAAAATTAATGTTGTTTACTCCAAACCAGAACAAGATTTAGGTTCCCTTTGCCTTATGGTAGACCTGGATGTTAATAGCATCTGCAGAACTCCCATTGATGATGACATCTCTATGTCTACCATCTTCTGCCATGGTGCTGTATCATGAAAGAAGAGTGTGATGTAAGAGGTTTGGTTATTGTGATTCCTACAATGTGTAGTTCTGTGTTAGAATCATAAAGTTGGAAGGGACTTCAGAATGAATGTTGCCAAACTCTCTGCCAATGCGGGAAGTCCATTACTACAGAAACCCTGATAGGTGACCATCCAACTCCTGCTTAAGGAAATATATTGAAGGATAGCCTATTAGCTTGTTAAAGTGGTCTTTTCCACTACAAGCACTTTGTACTGTTAGGAAATTCTTATGTTCCATTCAAATTCTCACCTTTTTGTCATTTGTACCTTAGTTCAGATTTAATTCTCTGAAGCAGAGACAACTAATAAGTTCTATGAAGAATCAGTAAACTGAGAAGAGGATTATTAAATTATGATATAAATATATAAACATTGAGTGCATTGTGTAATATATTATTGTCTATGAAAGGCTGAAAAGGTTGTCACGCAGAACCTACAGTTTGAAACAAGCCCAAAGTCAGCATAGCAGTTACTTACTACGGAATAAATTATTTCAGGTTTTAAGTCTAGTTATTTTTATAGGTAAAGGTAACCAAATGTGGGGGACGGTGCTCATCCCGGTTTCTAAGCCAAAGAGCCAGCATTGTCCGAAGACTGCTCTGGTGGTTATATGGCCAGCATAACTGCACCAAACACTGTTACCTTCCCATCGAAGTGGTACCTATTTATCTACTTGCATTTGCATGCTTTCGAACTGCTAGGTTGGCAGAAGCGGGGCTAGTGATGGAAGCTCACCCCATCATGTGGCACTCGGGCCTCGAACCGCCATCCTGTGAATCTTGCAGTCAACAGAGTCATCGTCTTAACCACTTGAGCCACTGCATCCCATCTAGTTATTTTTATACAGGACAGTAGAATTTTCTAAAAAGGGACAGGATGTGATAGGTCTATTAAAGAATCTTCTTTTTCCTCCATTGGAAAGGTGGTAGGGCATGTACTCAAATGTTATTAAGAAAATCTAGAAGAAGCATATAAAAAGGCTGGTCATCATGGTTCTAAATCAAGTCAGGCAGTGGGCAGAGAAGTGCCTGAGGAAGAAGAAGGTAGCAGCAACAGCCTAAGCCAAACAAAAAGGAAAAAGAGAAAGAAGTGGAATGGGATCTGGCTGAAGAGGAAGACTCCAGATACAGTTCTGTAGGGCTGCATTGTCTGTTAAAGGTGGTTGGGTGGAAACTTAAAGAGAACAGAATTAAGGATCTCCATTGTTATAAATATAATACTTCCACATGCAAGCAGATGAATAACAATAGAATAACAAATAGAGATATTTCCATCCTTGACAGAGGGTGGTGAGGTTGAAGGACATCTTGTCCATCTCTCTTCCAGTGCAGAAATTCACAGCTAAAGTATCCCTAAAAAGAGGCTCTCTAACCCCTGCCTAAATTCCCTGCAATAAAGAAAAAGTCCACCACCTACCAAGGCAGTCTTTTACACTAGAAACAGGTCTTAACACCAGAAAGTTCTTTTAAAGGTTTAGTCAAAATCTTCTTGTAACTTGAATCAATTTATTTGGTTTCTGGTGCAGGAGAGAGCAAGTTTGTTCTGTCTTCTACATGATAGCCATTAAAATATTTAAAAATGACTATCATAACCCCTTGGAGCCAGTGTGGCATAGTGGTTTGATCACTGGACTAGGACTCTAGAGAATCTTAGCCATAGAAACACACCTTGGACAAGGCACACACTCTTAACCTCAGAAAGCCCATATGATAAGTTTGTCTTAGAGGTATAGTTAGTCGGAATACAACAACAATCATATCTTCTCTCAATCTTCTCTAGACTAAACACACCCAGTTATCTCAATTGTTCCTCATAATAATTGGGTCTTTGTTGTGGTCTCAGTGCTTTTCCACAATTGGGTTTGTGCCGTCACAGAACCCAACATCCATGGAGTGTTCCAGACCTAGTAGCTTTGGTGAGAACCCCACCCTTCTGGCTCATTCTCTTACCTTCACACCCAAACACTAGACCAGGACAGATTGCTGCAGAGTCACACATGTTCCTTGACTCCAGGTTAAAAATGAACATTTGATGAGTATTTGGATTTAGTACCTCAGCCAGCTACAGACTCATATTCTTGCTCACATTTTGCAACATTTTACAACTTTTCTGCAGCAATATCATGGGGGACTTTATCAGAAGGCTTAGTGAAATCAAGATGCACAGCATCTACATAATTCCTTTAATTTACCAAGCTTGTAACACTATAAACAAAAGAGAGAGAGAGAGAGAGAGAGAGAGAGAGAGATGTGATTAGTCTGGCATGACTTGCTCACAGGCCCACTGTTTAATTCTTTGTTCTAGAATCACTCCTGGATGGGGTTGTTACATGCTTGGTCCTGTTTTCTTCCCTGTTTGGGACAAGATTTGCATGTGCCTGCAGGTTTGTCCCCAGTTCTCTAAAAATTCTTAAAAATTGTGAATAGAGGGTCTGAGATTACAACTATAAATTTTCTTAGTAACTTGAATGCAGTTCTTCTTGCCCTAAAAATCTGCATTTAATTAGCTGGGTGTTTCTCTATCACTTTTATACCTGTTCCAGGCAGTAGTCCCATCACTGCTTCATGTATTCTATTTTCTCCAGGTTGAGTACTGTTTTCATGCTGAGAAGACAGAGGCAAAGTAGATGTTGTGGAGTTTCACTGTCTCTCTGTCACGTATGAACATTTTGCCATTTTCTCCATTCAGCAGACCTACTGCTTCTTTGTTCTTCCTCTTGCTCTAAAAATAGCTGGAGAAAAATATTTTTAGTTAATTTTAATCTGTTTTTTCAAACCTGAACTAATTCAGATCTCAGATCATTCAAAAGCTCAATATCCATCCAGCCTGACTTCTTGTTATACCTTCACATTTCTTTATTGTTGGAATAGATTGTTGTTATATTTATTTCTATCCTGTCTTTTTTCCAGATTAGGAAAAAGATGGGAACTCAAAGTTGCTTACAACAATAAGGAAAAAAATTGTTAAAAATTCACAAGCTAAAAAGTTAAAACACAGTTAAACAGTCTGAAAAAATAAAAATAAAACCAGGTTATATATCATTAACACACATGCACACACACACACACACACACACATCAGCACAATAATTAGTAATATCTAGCACATTGCGTAAGATGGGCCTTATATAATCACTCACCAAGTGCTTGTTGGAATAGAAAATCTTCGCTTGTTTGTGAAAAGAAAGTTCTCCGGGAAGGGAGTTCCAGAGCTTGGGGGCAGCCATTGAAAAAAGCCATCTCCCGTGTTCCCATCATATGTACCTAAGACAGTAGTGGGATTGAGAGAACAGCTCCCCTAGCAGATCTCAGCTGATATTATAGGTTTAAAACTTATTTTCTGACATGGACTATTTTTATCTTTTTCTGCCCTCTGACGTGGCAGTCTGTTTAATGTTTTTGAAAGCCATACTTCAATCAGATTAAGTTTAAGGAAACACATAGCTGTCAGTTTGGCACTTGTCCTCTGCTCCTGTTTCTTATTTAGTTACAGGACAGTTGCAGACTAAAATATGATAAAACACATTTTGCTTGAATTATAAGATGAGAGCATCAAGTTGTATAAGTTATTTTTTTTGTGTGGTAGTGGGTCTTAATGTGTGTGTGTATGTACAAAGCACATAACATTATTATGTTGTAAATTAAAAGAAGGTTTATATGAAACTTTCTCAAGATTCCTGTTTCTACATGTCTACAGTTACAACAAATTTTCATTGTCAAGGTGTGATAGAAATTTGGGGTTGGACTGAGGTGCGCAGACACACACACACACACACACACACACACAGAGTTAACCAAATCCTTTATTCATATAAAACAAATCTCTTTAATAGTATAACACATAATCTAGAGAGAAATCATCTAGTATATACAGTATTACATTTTCTTCCCCTTGACTATGTTAATGTATTATCTCATCATAGTGATAAACTAAATATACAGGAAATTTCTTTTTCTGACTGTAACCTAGCCCTGAAATTACTTAAATTACATGAAAAGAGATAATTTAGTTATAACCAGAGATGAAAGGAGGATCCATGAAGTTCTGGCAGCATTCTACATATACGTGTGGCACACCATCAAATGTAGTTTTAGACCTTCCAAAATGTCTTGAGAATACCCTCTCCCATTTTAGGAATGATGAAGGATGTTATCAGCTGATATGAATAAATGGTTCCTGAACAGGTGTCATCACAGCATCACACATTATGATTATCACTTTTTCCTCTTGTACACAAAGGAGGGAAAATTTAATCACTGATGAGTCCCTGAAAGGAAGCATCTCGCAGCACCTGTCATATCAGGGCATTATAGTCTCCAGAACAATTGCCAAGTACATGTATGATGATAAAAATCTAGCTTTTATGAACACATCTTACCCCTCTGGAACAGTCTAGTGGTATTCTATTACTAAAAGGTTACTTGAAGTGAATGAAACTCAGAAGCAGAATGTTTCAGTATTGGTAACATCTTAATAAAGACTAGTATCAAACTGTTGTGGGGGGGTTTCTATCTAAAAGTCCAGCTTTTCTCTGTATTTTCCTTTCCTTTAATAATTTTTTAAAATTGCAATATACATTGAAGTCTCGCTTGAGCTCGCTTGAGTAATTTAGAGTACAGTAAGCAATCTGTATTACTGAACTAATTTAGAAAATTCAACTGCATTTTACAATATTTGTTAAACAGTCAACAATTTTTTTTTTGTACACCATGCTTGTGTGGTATATGTGTCAGTATACATATTTGCCAACTACTTCTGCTACTTCTGATCAGGAAATAAACTCTTCTGGAGAACAGATGACTAGATGATTTAGCTGAAGTATTGTGATTGGAGAACCACTCCTCATTGGCAGCGTGGCTGTATTGTGTTATCACATAGACTGCTTTCTGTCTGACAGACCTGGCTCATGTTTTAGCCAATATAGATAGGGGCCAAGCATGGATATCTAGGTTCCTTTTGGAGTAGGTACTGGGTCACTGTTTAAAATGCTACCAAAAGTAAGAGGGATGAGACTGGATATTTTATTAAAATCATTGAATTATTGAATCAATATAGTAAAACAGTAGTAGAATGGATAAATATGAAGACTTTCCAGAAGGAGAAAGTGGATTGAAGTTTGGTAGTTGTGTGCATTGGCTCAGTAAGACTTCATCTGTAGAGTGCTAAGAAGAGAAGTTATATATTTAAGTTTGGAAAGCAAGTAGAATTATTTAATTTTATTGTATTTTAAAGGAAGAGAAATTTGTTATCAGTCTTTCCTTTGTTCTTTCTTGATTTTGGAGAACGGAATAATGCAGAGGTACTCAATTAAGAGATGGAGTGCCTTTGAAATAGAGGGATGGCATGGAGCAATATACAAAGGAAGAACAAGACTTCAGTGAGGCTTGCTTGGAAGAATTTAAGGTTCCAGTTTTAAGTTTTTCTACTCTATGGTGTAATACAGAAGCTTAGTTACACCTTGCATGTGGAGGTCCTCTGGGAGAGACTTTGAGATTTGGTTACTGGGTAGTATAGTGAGGCTCTAGATTAGACGACAGATATGGTTTAACAGTGCATGAAGTTTCATTGTCAGTGTGGAAAGTTTGCACCTAGGCATCCATGAAGGAACTCACCAATATAGTGGCAGAGTTTTGGGGCCCTTTCCCACTACCCAGTTAGAGTACTACAATTCCACTTTTAACTGCCATGGATGTCTCCTATGTAATCCAGGTACCTGTAATTTGGTGAGGCATTTGGTGAGCTCTCTGCCTGAGAATCCTAACTACATCCCCCTAAACTACAAACTGCAGGATTCCACAGGACAGAGTCAAGGCAATTAAAGTGGAATCATGATATAATTGTGTACTGTGAAATGGTCCCTTGCTCCAACAATATTACATAGCAGACAGAAAATATAAAGTTGGTGCACTCATTGTTGAACATACCCGGTGTCTGATTTCTAGGATTTTGAAGATTTTCCTTGAAACTCAGTCATGATACTCCCTAACAGGAGATAATACTCCTAGCAAGTAATACAAACCACAGATAGAATGTAGTGAAAGGATATGAGCGATTCATAAATTAAAACATTCCTCATTTTTCAAATGGGAGGATAATTTCCAGTGGAATGTGTATGTATTGGGATAGGGCACAGTCTTTATTAGTGAGCTAGATGTCTGTGGTTCTTATATAAATCTGTCTCTTGTTTTTCATGAAGATGGGTAGGTTCTCATATTCTCCTGCACCCTTTTCTGTACTTCTAATTGAGCCCACTGTAATGACATTTGTGTAATAATGACTTGTCCAACAGCTTTTATTGATCACATTTGATTAAAATACAGAGCATTTTCCTCAGGGAAAAAAAAGAATTAGGCAATCAAAGCTATTTACTTTAATTTTGTCTTAATTTAAGTATAATAAAAGTAGGAAGTGTAATGTCATCGGAGCCCATTTATGGCCTATGAAATAATTGCATTGATAAGCACAGCATGATGCTAGAAACGCAAGAGATATAAGAAAAGTTTACAGAAGTCTGATTCTGTATTTTAAATGCATTGGGCTCATTTGTTGGTTTCATTTTTCCCCCTAGAATCTAACACATTTGCCTTTTAAAAGTCATCTGTCTTTTAAAATGTAATTGCCCATCCCTGCTTCAGAATTCCCATAAAAAGATTCAACAGGCTATCTCTGGAACTTTTATCATTAGTCGTGTTGTTATTATAATAGGAAGTCTGACTTAAAATAGTCTCATCTGGTTCAACTAAAATCTTTGCATTTACTTGGCAGTGTTTTCCTTTGTGCCTGGTTCTCAGAGATGGTTAAAACTCCAACGGCACGATGCAGATCATGCAAATCACCCTCATGCTTCTGGTGTACGGTGGCCTGATTGAGAGGCAGTATGCATGCCTCGTGGGCCAACCACATGAAAAGAGTAATTTAGAGACCAGATGAGCTAAAGCTGGGCTAAGTTAGGCTGATGTGTGAGCTTCAAAGGTTATGGAATAGCATCCTTATTTAAAATAAAACTGAATTTATTAATAACACCTGAACTGAGTTATTACTCAGGGAGGAAGCAGAGAGGTACATGATGTTAAATGCATACCATACTTAACACAGAGGGAGCAAAGATTATTTTGGATTCATAGAAGTGTGCCCTGGCATAGATTTGTATGATTCCCCAAAAGAGGTGGAGCTAGGCAACCATTGTCTTTTTCACTGCACAGTGTACTTTTCTTTCTTTCTTTTCAAATTTGTTACATAAAACTTGTGCAGATCAATTACTGATGGTGTACTTGAGAGTGTCTAAGGAACTCAGGGTGACAAGATGCCATAACCTCAAAGGAGGATAAGATCCAGAAAAATGTAGAATATTCAAGAAAAAGGTATGACATTATAAAATAAAACCGGGAAAAAAATACTCATATAAATATACATTCATGCTGTTTAGTCATGTTCAAAATGGAGGACATTTTGGAATTCCTCCTAGACAGAAGGCTGAAATGTAGGGCATGTCCTGGAAAAGAAGGGCGCTTGGTCACCCTGAAGGAACTGGGTTGCTTGATGAAGTTGAACATGGATGGAAGTCTGTGGCTACCATGCTGTGGTCAGCACACAGAAATCCAGTTTAACATGATCAGTAGATAATGGAGATTATCACACAGGGCAGGAGAGAGTGCTGCCATCCTTACCCTGTCCTTCTCCTGTCAGTGGCACTCGCCAGTGTATTAACACGAGTTTTCATTAATAGAAACTGATGGGGCTATGCCACTTCAGGGACAGGAGAAGGATGGGATAAGTGTGACATCATCTGAAAATCTCTGTGTGATTGTGTGCTAAGAGCAGGATAATGACAATGTCATCTGAAAATCACATGATTGCATAGAAAGGACAGGATAGGGATGGGAAAAGGAAGTCCCGTCCCCCATGTGATAATCTCCATAGAGTGCATTTTATGCTGAACTTTCTTTGGGGCAGCTTAGGTCCACAGAGGGAAACCCATTTCCCCATGATGGGAAAAATCATGATATAGTTGGAGGTGCTGGCATAGGTTGGCTGAAAAGAGCAGACAAGAGCTAAGTGAAATCCCAACAGACTATGTCTGCATTCACACTGCAGAAATAATCCAATTTGATATCACTTTAACTACCATGGCTCAGTCCCATAGCATTCTGCGAACTGTAGTTTGTAGTGGCACCAGGCCAAAGCTCTGGCGTTAAACTGGATTATTTTTGCAGTGTGGATGGACTATAACTGGCTACACTATGTCTTGCTTTCTCATCCATCTCCGATCCTTTTGATACCTTTGGGTTTTTTGCCAAGTAAAAATGAATAACGGTATAGCAGAGGGTGTTTGCTTCCATAAGGAATGCAAGTTAGATGTACAGTCGCCCTTCCTTTTTTGTGGGGGATCTCTTCTCAACCCCCTCATGAAAACTGAGTTTTGCTTATATTAAAGCCTCATTGGCTCGAATATAGGTGCAGGCTCACAGGGGTGTATGGGGGAGTGCAGGGGTACACATGGGTGCATGCCCAATTCATTCCCCCTCTGTTTGTCCCTCACATATAAGCGAGGGATGCAAGTCTGAAGACCACGAGAATGGAAGGAGGACTGTATTCCAAGTTGATTTTTCAAGAAAGAAGAAATTGTCCAGCCTGGGTGTGATTACAATTAGCATGAACATCTGTATTTGTTAAACAGAATAGGAGAAGATGGTTTCGTTTTCTTTCTGTTGCTGCTTATTGAATGACCAATAATAAACTCTAATGTGTCAAGCATACAGTATATTGTAAGACTTGAGTATGTGATGGTAGTTGAAGGAAAAGCCTCAGCTGAAGAATATGGGCTAGTTTAAGTCTTTTGGCTTTGCTGTATTAAATTGATTTTTTTTTCCCTGTGGGATTTTGCAAACCTGCTGATTTCACTAGGCAGCAGATTGTATGCTGCATCTGTAAGGGAAAAGACAAAGAGTTTTGGCAGCATGATAGCACAACCTAATTTTGTTATATTGAAAGGAACGCCTATTTAAGAATGAATAAATGAAATGGTAAAAATATGTTGTTTTAGCTGTATGTCACCATTGGAGTTAAAAGAAGTATTGCTCTTTGTTGAGCAACCCATTGGATATGGTTGCATATTTTAAGTCTACTTTGTGAAAATATTATGATTACCTTTTAAAATGTGAAACATAAAGTTGAAAAAAATCTAGTCACAAAGTATCTGAGTGTGAAACTCTCCTTCCAACCAAGGTTAAGCTGGTCCTATCCTGTTGTAGTTCCTGTTCATTCAGGTGAGCTTTTGACAGCCGTCTCATATCTGAGAAAGGGGGAGGGAATTGTTCTACTTCCTTTATTTTTGTGTTTTTAAATTGCTTATATTTCACTTGTATTTTAATATTATAATTTGTTTGAATGTTTCAACATTATAACTTGCCATGGTTTTATCTCTACCTTTTAAAGTTAGTTTTGTTTTGATCCACTTGGAGATCTAGTTTTTTTTTAATCAAAGCTGGCATATAAATCAATCAGTAAATAACTATTTTAGATTATCTACTGCATGTATTTTTTACTACCTTGACGGGATGTTTTAAAATCAGTTCTTGGTTGGAGTAAAATGTTTTATAATTATTGGTTGTTGTTTGTTTGTTTTTTGAAGAAGTGGCAACATACTACAGAAAAGTAGGGGGAAATCTTTTAAGCCTTAGAATATGACCTTTTTGACTATAATTGACAATGGTTGTGGAAATATTTAGTTGCACTTTCCAGTCCTCCTTTTCTGTTTAAGAGGGATGCAAGACAGAATACAGTATATGACATTCTGTGAATGTTTGGATATGTGTGTATGAATAGAGCATTATCAACTTACACTGTAATGACAAAAAATACATAGGAATATCCGAAGATTCCTAGTCATGCTTATGAGTTATATATAAGATAAACTACAAAAGTAATTTAATTCTTTTGGATAATGTTGTTTTTTTTTAAAAAAACCCATACATTTAATTTATATGCAATCATTGCCTAATAGGAGAAAATGCAGTATTGTGTATGCTTATTCTAAAATTGTTTCTTAGCTCTGTTTTTTTCCAGCCATACTTCTGCTAACAAACTCCACATTCCTGGCTACTGACAAACCTGTGATAGGCATCATATGCCTCCAGAATGAGAACTTCCTCAAGCAATGTATCCACATGGCAACAGTTTGAAGAAACAAGCTTTCTCTTTCTCTCCTCTCACATGTTATATTTTGGCACATCATAGAAGCAGGTAGCATATCCACTACCTGCTGTTGAAAGTGTTGAAGATACTGAATTATTTATTCTATCTCTCTACACTATCCAAAACCGTTTTGGGTAGTTTGACACATCTCGGTCTTCCATATGGATACTTCATGGTGACAGAGTTGCCAGCTGCTCAGGTTTTGTGACAGTCTCAGATTTTCAAGGACTGTCTTAGCTTTCTTGAGAGAATCTTGTTTTGCCCTCCCGTCCATGTACCTTATTCCAGTACAATGGGGATATTGTTTTATTTGAAGGGGGAATGCCAGTTTGTGTTTAATTTCACTGACACTAGTAAGAATGTTCAGATATTCTGACAGCATTTTCTGTTGGGAAAAATACCTTCAGGAAAATTAAAATAATAAATTACAGAAACTGTTAATTATAAAATAATGTACCCAATTCCAGATTATTTATACAGACATGATTTAGATTATTAACCATCCCAAACTTGTGTGGCTTGGTTTTATTATTTACTTCTTATTTTTCAGGAAGAGAAAGAAGAACACTAGACATGACTTAAAATCCTCAATCCAAATTTTTAAAAAGTATTATCAGAGAGTAGGGGTTTTCTCAAGGTTACCAGTGGGTTTCTGTGGCAAAGCGGGGATTTAAATACTGGTCTTCTACTCCTTAACAATATGACCGGTATCCAACAATTTGTGATATTTGTGTTGTGTATGAGAGTTTAATAAAGGATTGTGTGAAGGAAATTTTGAGTGGTGGACTACACCTCTGGAGACCAGAGCTTGATTCCTCACATGGCCATGAAACCCACTGGGTGACCTTGAGCGAGTCACATACTCCCAGCCTCAGGGAAGGCAGTGGCAAACCTCCTCAGAACAAATCTTGCCAAGGAAACAACGTGATAGGTTTCCCCTAGGGTTATCATAATTTGGAAACAACTTGAAGGCAATCAACAACAACAACAGCAAGCAGGAGATTTAGCCCAATATGAGGGTCACAGATGTATGTTGATGCCCTGTAGCACTTGGTGACATTATTGGTGCTTAGTACTGTATTTATTTATTTAAATATTCCTCCTTTCTCTCAAAGTGGGACCCAAGGTGACTCACAGATAAAATGGTCTTAAAAATTACCAATTCAATTTAAAAAACAATTAAAATCATTTCATTTAAATAGTATAAGATTGCATTTTAAAATACAAAAGTTGAATGCAAACATACACTTTCAATAAATAAAAAGAAAGAGGAAAAAACCGTGGGTGACAGAAAAAACACTACAAGCAATAAAGAAAAGAAGAAAAACAAAAGGGAGATAGGAACAAACTAAGAATTATGAATACAACAGTACAATGGCTTGTGTGGAAAGATAATTACTACAATGACCAATGCAGAGAAATAGAAGAAAACAACAAAAAGGAAAGAACAAGAGATCTATTTCACAAGATCTGGGAAATTAAAGGAAAATTCAAACCAAGGACTGGGACGCTCTATGACAATAAAAACAACAATTCAAGACCAGGAGGGAATAAAAAGATGCTGGACGCAGTATACAGAAGAATTATACAAAAGAGATGACAGAATAAAGGACACATGGAACAAAGAGCCATATGAAGATGAACCCCAAATTCTAAAAAGTGAGGTGGAAACTTCAATAAGAGAAGTAGCGAAAAAGAAATCACCAGGAACTGATGATATTACAGTTGAACTGCTGCAGTCCACATTGACAAAGTCAACTCTAGTGCTAACCAACATATGTCAACAGATATGGAAAACAAAACAATGGCCAACAGATTGGAAGTGATCAATATACATCCCCATCCACAAAAGGGGATACACAAGAGACACATCAACTATAGGACCATAGCACTGATCTCCCATGCAAGCAAAATCATGCTCAAAATTCTGCAGCCTAGACTCCAACCATACATGGAGAGAGAAATCCCAGAGGTTCTAGCGGGATTCAGGAAAGGAAGAAGCACTAGGGACCACATTGCAAACGTAAGATGGCTAATGGAGTGCACCAGGGAATTCCAAAAGAAAATCTGCATGTGCTTTATGGACTATAGCAAAGCCTTTGATTGCATAGATCATGAAAGGCTATGGAATACCCTTGAAGACATAGGAATGCCAACACATCTGATAGTCCTGATGAGGAATCTATACTCAGGACAAGAGGCTACTGTCAGAACAGAACACGGGAAACAGAATGGTTCCCAATTGGCAAAGAGATCAGACAAGGCTGCTGTTCAACATGTATGCAGAAGATATGAGAAAATCAGGTTTGGACACAGAAGAAGGAGTGAAAATAGGAGGAAAGAATATCAACAATCTAAGATATGCAGATGACACCATAGTACTAGCAGAAAACCTCACAGACCTGGAACTCCTACTAAGGAAGATCAGAGAAAAAAGTGCAAAGGTAGGCTTAATGTTGAGCATAAAGAAAACAAAATATAATGACCTCCAAGGACCTTCACTAGTTCAACCTAGACAATGAAGAAATAGAAATAGTAAAAGAATCCCCATACCTGGGATCAAATATTGATAGAAATGTGGACTGTATTCCTATTGCCGTGTATGGAAAGAAGATAGGAAGAAAATCCATTCATTTGAGATGTGGTGCTGGAGAAGAGTGTTGAGGATCCCGTGGATAGCCAAAAGGACAAACAAATGGGTCCTAGAGCAGATCAATCTGGAAACCATCCTGGAAGCCAAGATGACCAAACAGGCTTTTGTAGTTTGGACACATCATGAGAAGGAAGGACTCATTGGAAAAGACAATAATGCTGGGAAAGGTGGAGGGAAATAAGAAAAGAGGAAGGCCACATGCTAGATTGATGGACTTTATTAAGGAGGTCACAGGTATGGGGTTGCAGGAATTAAGGAAAGCAGTGGAGGACAGCGAGTCTTGGAGATGTCTCATCCATAGGGTCTCCATGACTCATTGTGAGGGCAGCTAACAACAACAAACCCCAATAATAAACCTCCCTGAGAATGGTTGTGTATTTAAAAGCCTGCTTAAATAAAAGTGTTTTGGCTTGGCGGTGAAAGGCAAGCAGGGAGGGGGCCAGCCTAGCCAAAAGTTGAGAGCAGTCACTAAGAAGGCCCTATCTTGTGTCCTCACTAGACATCATTGTGAGGGTGGTGGGATTGACAAAACACTTTCCCCTGAATACCTTTGGAATCTGGCAGACTCCTATGCTTAGATCTTTTTGTGTGGCTTTTGATTCTTACATCAGAAGCTTTTTGAAGTATTACAGTTTATCAGATTTGCTTTCTTGTTTAGCATGAATGAGTCTTAGTATGGGTTTTCCTAACAAACACGTTGGGTGATGAGAGATTTAAACAGGTAGGCTTTACTGAACCTTAATATCCCAAGGTTTTGAGATAGGATACCTGTCATATTTGAGGGAAGGACATAATACACAGGTAGAAGCAGAGAGTGAACATGGTTTATTAAAGTGAAGTACTTCACAATTAGAGAAACAGAGTCATGTTTTGGGTATTGGACTAGGACAGGGTTCGAGTCCGCACTCTACCACAGAAACCCAATGCATAACCCTGGGCCAAGTAACACTCTCTCAGCCTATTTCTGTGGAGTAAGATTCCTGATTTCCAGCTTACAGGGAAGGTTTTTCCACAAGCAGTCTCTTCAGACTATTCTCTTCAGACTAGTCATTTCTCCTTGAAGAGAATGACAATATAGCAGAGGAAGGCTAGTTTTTTGCTATATTGGTGAGTTGATTTAAACTGGTTAAGTACCACCTGAAGAGAGCAAAATTCTCAGTGTTATCACAGTTATATCAATGAAGTATTCAAATAATTTCAGGTTATTTTAAATAAGGAGGTTTTCCTTGCTTGACTTTTGCAGTCCATTGTGTAATTTTTTGAAAACAGAGAATTACTGATCCCTTGTCTTTAGCCCTAAGAAAATAATTTGACCGTTGTATGTCTAATTTCACTCTAATGAAGAAATCATGACCTGGTCTTAATGATGGGTGAAAATAACCTTACAGAGTGGGCAATTCTGTATATGATTACTTGGAAGTAAATGTTAACTTTCTCCAGTGAGGTTTAATTCTGGGAAATGTGCATAGTGTCCAGACGGCTTACTTTGTGCATATATTTTTGCACAAAATTACCACCTTGGCTCGCTCTCTTTTGTGCACACTCTCTTCCTGCTCTTTCTCTGTACTTGCTTGTACATTTTCTCAGCAACAGAAAATAATTTTACTGGGGAGGGGGTCACTTTTGCTATTTGATGTCCATCTCTCTTGATGGAAGCAAAGAATATAGCAGTTCATAGTGAATCATCAAGTCTAAAAGTGAAAATATGTATCTGCCAGTAATTAATTGTGGCTAAACTTAACTACAAAGGGAGGAGAAAATTATTACCATACTTCTCATAAAACCCAGGAAGCTTGAATGAAGTTACCTAAAATAAAAGCAGTCTTTAAAGGCTTTTTTCATTCAATCTAAGAAGTCTATCTTACAAATCTTTTTAAAGTTTACTTCTTGATGTTACAGCTTAATAAAAAAATACTTATCTGATTAGCTTTTGTTTGGAATTGCTCTTGGAAGTCTATATCAAAACTCTACTGCAGATTCAGCACCAGATCTCAGCTGCTGTACCTCTAATGAGCTGCTGTACCTCACTGTACCTTACTGTACCTCTAATGAGGATAACAGTTTTATCAGTTTATGCCAATTGAATGTTCTAATGTTGTCGGCATGGGAGCTCAAAAGTTTTTCAAGCTTTTCTGTTCTTCAACGGTTTCTGTAAAACTGTGATGAGGTATCAGTTTTCCATTTTCTTTGCCTTGGGTTCTGCAGGAACGACAAGTAAAATATTTCTTATGCCATAAAATTTGTGAGATAATTTGTGAATAAGGGTGCAAAAGTGATTTCCGTATGAAATTAGCATGAAAATTGTCAGGGTTGTTTTGTATGCTACCATGCCTATGTGCATATATGGATGAAGTTGAAGGCAGGGGGTGTGGCTCTGAACTTTTGCCTCCTCTGAAGATCTGGTTGGGCATGAATGGAAAACTGCATACAGAAATGACAGCTGTTCACAGAAATGACATCCCATTATGCATAGTGTAGCCCCTTTCCCAAACAGAAACCTGGATGTGACCATGCTGAGATGCAGTGAGGTGCAGAATGCTTTTTAAAAAACCACAAGATAGCAGAAAGACAGAGAAGAAGGCAAAGAGCTCCTGTGGGGGAAGGACTGATGGGTAATCCACCTGAAAGGTGCCTGGAGGATCAGGGAAATCAAGCAGCCATCTCTTTCCGCAAAATGGAGAGGTGGGAGGCTTCCTTGGAGTCAATAGACCAGGGAGGCGCAAAGCCCTGTTGCTGGGTACTGCTATCTTGCAAGAGTGATCCAGTGCAGTGTTCCAAGGACTCTGTATTTTCAGATTCCTTTAAGTGCACAGGCCACTCCTTGCCAAGTGAGAACCAGCATTCACGTTCCATATGGTTTGGAAACAATGGCTGTGCCTCATTTTCTCCCAAGATATTGGGGATAATATGAGAAGAACATGCTATGATACTTCCTCATGCTGTGTTATCAGCACTTGGAACATTTGAGTTTATGGAAGATGCAGAAGAAGTGGATTGTACGACTGTAATATGAGAAGCTATGTTCAGTTAAGTGGTGTGACATGGCCATCAAATTTTTACTTATGCTCAAACATTTTTCTTCATAATTGTGTGACAGAAATATAGGTTCTGTTGATCTTGAGTTTACTCATTCACAAACATGAATTTCACCAATTTGCATAACTAAACTACACCAGAATAGTATATGAGCAAACAGTGTAGGAGTTTCATGGTGTGTATCAGAAAGTCTGTGGACAGTCCAGTACATGATACATGTTTATTTCTAGTTCAGCACAATCCTTTTGAAGCACTGTATGCCAGGATTTTTGAGTTCAAAGGACAAAACATTATCAGCACATTAGAATTAGTTGCTATATTTCCAGTGTCCTTACTGTGCCCATTTCCCCTTCATAAGCATTCAGACTTTTTGATACGTTTTAAATTGCCTTTTGGGTGGAGGTGGGTGAGGGAAAAAAACCCCAATCAACATTGTCAAATAATGAATGAGTTGCAATCTTAGGTATTTGCTAGTTATATATTAATATGTACATATAGTAATTACATTGAGAGGAAAAATATTTTTCCCAACAATTAATGTTAGTAAATGTTTGTAGAAGTACATAACAAATATAACAAACACAAGGACTAATTAAGATGAAAGGGATGACAGCTCTTGTGACTTGTTCTGAAAAATAAAGAACATTACAATAGTAATACTTAATTATTTCTGTAAACATTTCAAATTAGTTTCTGTATAAAAAATGAATTTCTAAAATAGTTTTATCATCTAAACCTTTTTGACACTTGTACATGCCATGCCAATAATAAATTAGTCTTCATTTTTTATTTATTATAGTATAGATTCTAATACATTATCATTTATCACTCATCTTTGTTCTCATTTTTAAAATTGTTGAAGCACAGAAGAAAAAGCTTTTCATTTTTATTTGTATATTTTCCATATCCTTCATCAAAATATCACCACTACATGTAGATTGAATATTAATATATAATTAATAATTAATAACTGAATATTGATGTAAGCACTTTTGTGTAACTTAGGGATGAAAAATGTTAGTTAACATACAAAGGTGCTTTCCAAAGAGAACAAAGGGACAAAGCATTCCATGAACTATATCTCCCACCTAAGTACTTGTTTAAAGATAGGATGTAGGAGTCTAAGACATGTACATCAGATAAATGGTGCTAAAGAAGTCCTATCTTTTATTTTGGATTCTCCTTAGAATGCAGATATTTGCTTATTGCACTCTCACACAGAAAAATTAAGAATTTTAACACCTAACTTCTCTTCTCCCTAGGGCAGCATTGTGAGAGCTTTTCTACTTTCTCCAGAAGCACTGAGTTCTGAAATGTACTTTGTAAAGAGTTTCCTGTTTCCCTATGATACATTCTGTCTTCACCTTACATTGGAATATAACAAATGCCCTACAGTATGACTTTCTTAAACAACGGATAGTTATTTACACTTTAGTGACAGTTCAAATACCCTGAAGGCACCAGCTCCAAACTGATTTTGGAAGCTACACAGGCTCAAGCCTGGTTAGTACTAGGATGGGGGACAACCAAGGAATTCAGTTGGCCCTTCTTATCCACAGATTTTTTATCCACAGATTTGAGCATATACGGCTTGAAAATATTCCAAAAAAGTATAAATTCCAAATAGCATTTACTGATTTTGTTATCCATGTTGTGGGGGGTGGTCATGGAACCAAACCCCAGTGCATAACAAGGACCCACTGTATCAGGTGCTCTACTCTGTATTTTAAAGGAAGGCAATGGCAAACTGCGCCTGAGTATTCCTAACCTAAGAAAATCCTGTTAAATTCATCGGGTCACTATAAATTGACGGTAGCCAAAATACACCTGTTCTTTAGTTATGTACATACACCTGTTCTTTTGTTGTGTGGATCTACTCTATTTCATAACTGAGTACATCAAATTTGGCCAGCCTGGTGCATTTGTGATGTGCTGAATGATTTGGAGATAGGAGTCATACCCTCGAGACCTCTAGAAGGCACAAGGTTGGGAAGGTTGCAGTATAGAGATGAATGAAACTATCATGGATTTCTAGCTCACAGTAATGCCAACAGTTTGCAGCTTTAATATGCTCTTCCATGGAGCTGGAGCAGGAGCAACACATAAGCAGGAATTTCATGGAGCAACAGGAGCAGATAATCAGGTGCTTCTTGTTCTATAGTTGTACTGTTAGACCACTGAACTATATGATCTAATGGGCTGAATAAATAGTTCATAAGGTGGAACTGAGCACATTTGTCTAAAATGTGCAGTTGGTGCTTGCCATCTGGTCATAACATACAGTAGTACAGAGGCCCCTTTGCATGAGCATGCAGAAGGAGTAGACAGAGGGTTTTGTTTGTTTACTTGGTTTGCATTGTTTATACACCCATTAGTAATATGTTTCTCTTGGCAAGCTACAATAATAAGGGGAAAAAATGAAACCATTAAAAGAATTTAGAACAACCATCCAATCCAAAACAACATAAAACCAGAGCAAAACCAACAAGAGTAAATAATATAAAGTGCAAAGAATCTGAACAGCACAACAAGCTCAGAGATTAAAAAAAAGACATGAGAAAATAAAATAAAGCCATCACTTTGTAATGAATAGACAATGTGTGTGCTGGGCATCCTTCATTGAAGAGCATTCTTGTCCAGGCCAGGGGATCATCATTGGAGAGGGATGCCATCACTAAAGAAATCGCCTTTCTACCAGCTTTGGTCATATCCACAGAAGAGCTTCTGAAAACTGTCTTAAAGTTTGGGTTAGTAGGTATAGAAGAAAATCTTACAGACAACTGTGCCCCAGAGTTTCAGTACCAGCATTTTGAATTTTCCTACTGCGGCCAAGGAGAGGCAGGTAAAAAACCCAAAAGCAGAATGTGAGCACAAAAGCATCCTTCTGCTACTAAGTATTCCAATCAATTAATATGAGAGGTGTACTGCCTCTGATACTGAAAGTAGTATATAGTGACCGTGATGACTAATACATCTGCCTAATCCATTTTAACATTGTTTTCATTCATGTCCACTGTATCTTGTGGTAGAATTCCATAGGTTAGTTATGTGCTGTGTGATACTTTTATGTATCACTGATTCTCCCAACATTCATTTTCATTGGGAAATCCCTAATTGTCTTTCTGATTTTCTTTAGTAGAATACAACCAGATCCGTAACGGCTGAAGACCACTCAGTTGGGCCTGACTACTAACAGTGCCTCCATAGTGTCCTTTCGCCATAGTCAATTAATAATAATAATAATAATAATAAATTTTTATTTATATTTCCTGCCTCTCCCTACGGATTGAGGCGGGATTACAGCATATAAAACCACATATAAAACAACAATACAATACAATATTACAATACAGCCAATTAAAATTATCCAATTAAAATCAATTAAAATTGACTATATGATCTGTCAGAGGGGTTCACCAAGCAGGAGTTCAATGAAATTTTATACACAATCTGGTGGATATGCCCGCCGGAAAAGCTCTGTTTTTAGCGCCTTTTTGAACGCTTCTAGAGTGTTTATCAAGCGAAGCTCTTCCGGCAGGTCATTCCAGAGTTTCGGAGCCACTGCTGAAAATGTCGTGCGAGAAGTTAGTGTTAGTCTCGTATAAACAGAACCCAATGATTTTTTATCTGATGTTCTGAGGGTGCGGGGTGGATTGTATAGAGAGAGGTGTTCCCTCAAGTAACCTGGACCCAAGCCATGTAGGGCTTTAAAGGTAACAACCAACACTTTGTATTGCGCCCGGAACCTGATCGGCAGCCAGTGGAGAGATTTTAGCATGGGGGGTAATATGCTCCATCCTGGAGGCCCCTGTAATTAATCTGGGTGCTGCATTCTGGATCAATTGAAGCTTCCGAACTTGGTACAAAGGTACCCCTCTGTAGAGTGCATTACAGAAATCTAACCAAGAGGTTATCAGTGCATGTACTACTGCTTCTAGGTCCTTCCTGTCCAGGTAGGGGCACAGTTGGCATATCAACGGAAGCTGATACCATGCACTCCTGGCAGTCGCCTCCACCTGCTATGTTAATTGTAGAGACCAGTCCAGGAGTACACCCGAGCTGCAAACCTTGTCCTTTAGGGGAAGTGTGACCCCGTCCAGGACCGGTTGATGAATCTCCATCCCTGGACTAGGAGAACCTATTGCGAGCACCTCTGTTTTCTCTGGATTCAACCTAAGCTTGTTTTCCCCCATCCAGCCCATTGCTGAGTCCAGGTAGGCGTTCAGAGGAGAGATGCCATCCTTAGTCACTGCATCAGTCGGAGACATAGAGAAATGAATTTGCGTGTCATCAGCGCACTGATAACACCGTGCCCCATGTCTCCGGATGACTTCTCCCAGCAGCTTTGTGTAAATGTTAAATAGCATGGGGGACAGAATGGCGCCTTGGGGGACACCAGATGTCAGCTCTCTTTTACGAGAGCAGCTGTCTCCCAGCTTCACCATCTGGAACCTGCCCAAGAGATAGGACCTGAACCACTGAAGTACAGTGCCTCCGATGCCCAATTCTCTCAGGCGTTCCAGAAGGATACCATGGTCAATGGTATCGAAGGCCGCTGAGATGTCCAAGAGCACTAACAGCTTCCCCTGTCAGTGCCCTGTCAGTGCCCAGACGAAGGCCATCGACTAAGGCGACCAAGGCTGTCTCAACTCCATAGCCCGCCCTGAACCCGGTTTGAAATGGGTCTAGATAATCGGCTTCCTCCAAGACTGCCTGGAGCTCGAGGGCAACTGCCCTCTCGATCACCTTGCCCAAGAATGGTAATAAAGAGACTGGTCTATAGTTGTTCCTTACTAGGGGGTCTAGGGAGGGTTTTTTCAAAAGAGGCTTAACTACAGCCTGCTTAAGCTGAGATGGAAATTTACCCCCCCCCCAGGGATGCATTGATGACACGTTGGAGTAGTGTCATCACAGCATCCCCTCCCTGTACGGTCAACCAAGATGGGCAGGGATGGAGAGGGCACGTCGTCCTCCTTACAGATCAAAGAAGCGTGTCCACTTCCTCGGTACTTACAAGCTCGAAGTTGTTCAGTCTAACCATGACCACGGAGTCACTGAACACCTCTCTCACAGTTTCTGTTCCAATGCTGGCGTCAAGATCGGCCCTTATGAGAGAGATTTTATTGGCAAAGAAATCATTAAAAGTGTCACAGCAAGCATTTGATGGTTCTAATAATAAATTTGGGGTGGGAGAAGGATGGGTTAACTCTCTAACCACCCTAAAAAGCTCTGCCGTATGAGATTCTGCCGACACAATACGAGCAGTATAGAATGAGTTCTTTGCTGCATCGATTGCCACTCCGTAGGAACTAAGGTCTCCAAGGAGTGTCTTGTCGGATAAACGTTGGTGTCTCCGCCAGCGGCGCTCTAGTTGTCTCACAGCTCGCTTCATCTTACTTAGTTCTTGAGTATGCCAGGCCTTTTTGTAAGGAGCAAGCTAGAGAGGATGCTTGGGAGCGATGCTGTTTATACCCCGGTGAGGTCGTTGTTCCATGTATCAACCAGGGCTTCAACAGAATCGCCATCTGCCCCAACCATATGACCCTCTAAGGCTTCTTGGAACCGTTTGGGTTCCATCAGTCTTTGAGGGCGGACCATTCTAATAGGTCCTCCACCCCTGAGGGGGGAATGGGTAGAAGCCTTTAACTCTACTTTGACTAGGAAATGGTCTGTCCATGACAGGGCAGTGGTGGTAATAACTTCTGCCCACGGATTTTCCTGATCCGTGCAAAAGACCATGTCGAGTGTATTCCCAGCAGAATGTGTTGGCCCTGAGACCAATTTATCTGGATTGAGTCTCAGTTTACTGGCTTTCATCCATTCCCATTGCCTAATTAAAGGAGGGGGATAACTTGACAAGCAAGTCAGTGCCAGAGGTCAGGTATATGCTTGCCAGGAACTGTATTGGGCTTTTAGCTACAGCTGTGCAATTTAGTGCTGGGGCTAGTGGTCCTAAAGCCATTGAATAAGATTGGGCCACCAAAAATCACATTTAGACAGCTGATCATCTTTTTAGCAATTCATTGACAAACTGGGGCATCATTCAACAAAAATACTGAGCTGTTTTCAAGTTTACATTCTGCAGACCAAAGGACTGGCAAATATGTATGTAGATTTATGTGTATCTAATATATTACACATGTGCCTAATGGGTATGAAAGTCTGAAACAATTCATTCACTCACATATGAGTTTGTACCATTCTATTTGTTCCAATTATGGGCAAATTTTGGTTGTACAACAAGAGCATGTGGCTGACTACATGACTGTAAAGAATTTGGCATCATTTTGTGTTGATTATTTAGAACAGATGATAGCCTAATAAATGTTGGTGACTTATTTTTATTTTTGCATCCTCTCTCTGTCTTTGTATGTATATTGTATACATGTGCTTTGCTCATATGGTATAGAAAGGAATTGCATATTAACATTTTGCTTTTTTGCCCCATTGATCAGGTTGGATAGGAGGAATGTTAACAGCAGTTTTAACTGTACACTTATTTTGTGAGATAACATGCTAATGATGTAGCTGTTTTAATTTGACTTTAGCAGACAGTTTAAATATAGGTTTCCCTTACAGAGACAAAAGTTGCAATTTAAAGCTCTTTGGTGGCCTAAAAACAGCTTAATTCTCCAGTAGCATGGTAATAAGTACTAATCCAGCTTACGCAGTGATTGTAGTATGTCATGTTTGTGAAAGATTGTCTAACTAGGCTTTCTCTGGGTTTTATGTTAATTTAAAAAAATTAAGCGTAAAACCTTATAGCATCTTTATGCTGAGACAAACTGTTCAATTTAACTTACGCTCAAGCAGCAGCTGTCAGGAATTATCATGTTTCTAGCGTTCTTGGTATCACCTTGTGTCCTTATCTCCTGCATAGCCTCTGTGGGATGATAAAGCCCACCTTGTTAGGATTTATTACTGAAATAATAACCTGAGGTAAAATGAAAGCTGATGTCACATGGAATGACAGCTGACATATATTTATGTCATGAGTTCCATTATAATAATATACTGTACTTCCTTTTCCTTACTTGGCATGAGGTGTTAAGTGGAAGTACTCTTCATCATATCCTCTAGTGCCTTGCATAGGAGTCTATTAGACAAATACGCTGCTACTCTGTGGGCATGTTCAGAATAACGTCTACTGTCAGGTGTTGTTTGAACTCTAAAACTGGAACTTTGTAGTGATGGGAAACAGACCTGAGGAGCAGATCTAGGTATATTTTTTTATAATGTCATGGCATAAGAAAACAAAAACATATGATCACTCAAGTGGGAGCATCATCTCATTGAAAGATACAAATATTTAGTTTTCCATATGAGGTAAGGTAAACAACAAGCACAAAAAAATTAACAATTTAACCACTACGGTGTCTCCTGGGAATCCAGTTCCATTGGGCTTTGCCTATCTCCATCTGTCATCCAGCAGCCACTCCACCAGCAATAGAGCTTCCTAATATTAAGAGCTCATGCCTAGATATTCTTGTTTTCCCTTTCTCTCTCATTTTACTTCTGTGTTATGCCTTTTTTAAAAAAAAAATTGTAAAGCTGAAGGCAGGGACTGATATGTCAGCCTCTCTGAGAACCTTTCCAACTGTAGAGCAGGGAACAGATGCAATAAATAAAAAGAAACAAATATAGCAGTGAAGTGTCATAAGATTTTACATTGGGTTTTACATCTACTGCCAGTATGCAATTGATAAATTCTTCTTCAGAATAAAAAAGAAAGAAAGCAGAAGGCTGATCACTCTTTGCAAAGAATCATCATTAAACAGTGTCCTTTTGACATATCCATAATGGATGCAGCATCAATGATTGAGCTGGTTCCACTCTAGGAGGAAAGGGGAATTTCCGGTTGCCTCTTCTGATCTGACCATAGCACTGCCTTTTGATGGGGAACTGCACCTAGCTCTTTTTTTTTGTTCAATTTAGTCCATTGAAGTAGTTTTCAGTCTTATAGACAAAATAGCATTGTAGCCTCCTTTTTTCAATTTGCATTAAATTTTGCAGGAGAGCAGCTAGTTTTTTTTAATTGCATGCTTGCATTTGTTTGCTTTTTGAAAAACCATTCTCTGCTTTGTCCAAGTACTTACTTTACTTAGTAAAACTGAGACTGAGAGAAGTGTGTGTGTGTGCATGCGCGTGTCTCTATCTGTAGAAGTATTTCTCCTCTCCTTCCTTGTTCCTTTGATTTATTCATAATTAAAATCAGACAATCTCAGAGTACTTACAGGTTCTTGATTAACAAGTGTGAATGAAATATGGCAAATGAAAATTTCATTTGGCAAATGGGTTGGCAAATTTACTCAAAAAGCCAGGATGACCCCTGCCAGATACAGCGAAGGCTACACATAACTGAAATATGTAACCATTTGTTTGGTGTCTCAATAAAAATTTGAGTATAATGCTTCCACCCCACCCCTCCATATGGATGCTTTTCATGTGGTGTTCATGCACGGAGTAGGCATGGTTCCGAAATGTGTTTGTCTTTAGCATTGTGTCTGTCTTTGTAGGAACAACAGTGTTGGTAGTCTTTGCAAAGAGTGGCTTAATCTATTTTTTTAAAAAGGAAAACCTACTGAATCAATGGGAATTTATTATGTCAAGAGTTACAGAAGTCCCAGCATGACATAATGGGTACTTGAACAGATCAAGCCTGAAATCTACTTGGAAGCCAATATGATCAAACTGAGGCTGTCATAACTGGCCACATCACGAGAATGCCTGGCTCATTGGAAAATACAATAATGCTAGGAAAGGTAGAGGGAAGTAGAAAGGAGAAGACTGCAAACTATATGGCTCAACTCAATTAGAGAGATGAGGAGCATGGATTTTCAGAACCTAACTAGAGCAGTTGAGAACAGGGGATCTTGGAGATGTCTCACCCACGGGGTTGCCATGGGTTGGCATCGACTTGAGGGCAGCTAACAACTACAGAAGTTCCGGTTTATCACACTAGGGGGCAAACAGGATTTAAACAGGAATTAAACAGGAAATGCTTTATGTTTAACATAGGACATTTCCTGTTTAATTCCTATTTAAATCCTGTTTGCCCCCTAGTGTGATACAGTGTCTTTAGATGGCACTGACTGTTTTAATGTAATTAAGACTGCTATATGAAATGTTGCCTTTTGAGATGTGTTTTTCATAGCTACTTTAATTAGACTATGATCAAAAGGACTGGTCTATACATCACTTACAGTGGTTAATAGGCAATCTTTCTACCATGTGATATCTCACAAGTAAGGAACATGGCTGCCGTAAACCAAACAGGATATGCTGATATCTTTTTGGTCTCTTGCAGTTCCTTGTTATGTTGTTGTTTACTACTACCATTATTGTTATTTCTTTCATTTGTATCACTCCATTCTCAATGTAGAATTCAAGATGGCTTAAAAATGATCAAAACTAGTACAAATTAAAAATACAGTCACCCCTCCTAATTCGTGGATTTGGGAACTATGACCTTGAAAATCTGTGGAGGGGCAACTTTCGCTATTTTCAGTGGGTTGGGCATGCACCCCATTCAAGCCTATGGCTCTTGAATATGCGCGAGCCTCCATTTTCGTGGGGGTGTGTGTCTGGAACGGAACCACCATGACAATGGAGGGCCAACTGCACACAAAAAATCAGTAATATATAACAAACCAACTATTTCATATCCAGGGATATCCATGTTGGCTATACAGAAAAGTGCAATAACATTAAAAAGCCACAAAATAGCAATACCTTTATTGGGCCAACCAAAATGCCCAAAATACATGATACAAACTTTTGCAATTCCTCTGGCTTCTTGAGTAGGCAAAGGTGTTACAAATCAAACAGGACAAAGAAAAAAAAATGATGATGATGGAGTCATAGGCCTGCAATTCGACAAATGTTGTTATAGTTGTTTTCAGTTAAGATGGTGCAGAGGAATATCCATATAAGCAGAGACCATTCCTTCTTTCTGGCCATATGAGCATTGGAAAACAAAGAGTCATGAAGTCTGGGAAATATTATTTAAAATCCTTTAGTAAAAAGAAAGTTGTTTTACAATCCAGCAGGTAAAACATGCCAAATGCAACCCCAAGTTGTTAAACAAGTTCTATCTTTGTTGGAGGTAAAAACAATCGAACAATTTGTAGAGTTAAATATTTTAAAAGCATTTAAAGATAGAATATAAAACAATCAACAAATTAACACAGTATTTAAAAACCATCACAGTCCATTTCTACAACCCTGATATAACAGGAAGGGTTTCACATGCTGGTAGAAGGAAAGCAAGGAGGGAACCACCTATTAGGAACCCCTCCATTGACTTGAGCTGAATATTTGTATTGACCTTTGACAATCTGGTTGACAGTGAATGGGGATGTGGTGGAGAGTGAAGAGTGCTTTATTCATTGGGCTTTCACAGAAGACAAGGGGTAAGGTAGAATGGGCCAATTGCTGGGGGAAAACAAAACAAATTAAGTTCTATCATGGTTTAAAGATTCCCCCTTCCCCTCAATAATGCAATGGAAGCTTTTAGTGACCAAGGCTGGATCCACACTACAGAATTAATGCAGTGTGACACCGCTTTAACTTAGCCATGCATCAATATGCATCAATGCTAAGGAATTTTGGGATTGGTACTTTTGTGAGATATTTAGCCTTCTCTGTCAGAGAGCTCTGGTACCACATCAAACTACAAATCCCAGGATTCCATAGCACTGAGCCTTGGCAATTAAAGAGTTGCATTACTTTTGCAATGTGGCAGCAGCCAAGGAAAAGAAGCATGTGAACTGGATCGTGGATACTCATGTAGATGCAAGAAGACCATGACTATATGCAGGAAGAAGAAAGTAACTATGGGCCCAAACAGACAGGCCAAAATAAAGCTGGTTCAGGTCACTTTGGAAGTATGCTGTTTAAATGCATCTTAAGAGGCCAGAAGCTGCGCCAAAGCTGTGCTCCAGTTCTGAGGAATGGAACATGGCTTTGGCATAGTTTCCAGACTCTTAGGACACATGTATCATTTAAACAGCATACCTCCAAAGTGACCTGAAGCAGCTTTATTTTGGCCTGTCTGCTCAAGCCCTATGTAAACTAACCTGGGCACAGTTTGACAGAGAGTTATGCTTTATAATTCTGCAGGTGTGAGGAAATGCATACTTCTGTAAGTTGCTGCTATTCCTTGGTCACATTGGCCTATCAATGCAGAATGCCTTCCTGACCAGAAATGAGAGCCATGCAGACAGACATAACATGGACTGTTTGCATATTTTAGTATTTAAATCCTCCTACATGAATAGTGATAAGACACTGTGGAAGTTCTGGTCCAAAGCATCAGGCACACCAAAGGTTCCCCACCCCCTCACCCCATCATAAGTAGTTAGTAAGACCAACAAATAATAAGGACTCTGTGTGTGTGTGTGCGTGTGTGTGTGAGCGCATGTGTGTGTGTGAGAGGGAGAGAGAGAGAGAGAGAAAAAAAAATAAGAGAAAGTGGCAGCATTGCCAAGGGGGGGGGACATGTTGGAACAGCCAAATCTTTGTGCCTAGCATGCGGCTAAATAAAGAACATGGAAAGAGGAGTTGACAGTGGTCTTGGACCTGATCGAAGAGTTGTTAGTAGCCTGAGATGTTCTGGTGATGAATCTCCATGGAAGCTAATTTCCATTTGAATTAAAAAAAAACCTGATTAGAGAAGGCTGTTGGAAACATAGTTCACACCCCAAATTAAGCATGATGCAAGGGTTTTTCTAGACAAGGAAAATGTGTTGGGATATTTCATTACTTGTTGATATCATTCTTGAGTGATTTTTTTTTTAATTCCAAACAATGTTTCTGTTCTCCTGGGCTGTTTTCTGCAAATTCTTGGCACCAGCTGCAACATTTTATTCCCCCCCTCAAGTGATTTTTTAAAGACATAATTATGAGACATGAGACATATGTTTCCTTCTCTTCTCCTCCTTTGTTACTTTTATCTTTAAAAAAAAACAATTTTGAGAGTTATAGTGGTGTAGTGCATCAGTGAAGATCACTGTTGTTGTTGTTGTTGTTGTTGTTGTTGTGTGCCTTCAAATTATTTCTGATCCTAATGTGAATTTTTATTGGATTTTCTTGGCATCATTTGTTCAGAGGAGATTTGTCATTGGCTTCTTCTGAGGCTGAGAGCATGTGACTTGCCAAAGGTCACCCAATGGGTTTCGTGGCCAAGCAGGGAATGGAACCCTGGTCTCCAGAGTCATAGTCCAACACTCAAACCACTATACCACACTCTCTTAAAAAATAAGGGAAAAGACATATTGCTCTTTAAACCAAAATAGCACTTTGCAAAAACACAGTCCAGTTTTGTTGTTTTTTGTTTTTTTAAAAACCCTCTGTAAGAGCCTGCATGCAGATCAAAGAAACTGCTACACACAGCCTCTGAAATGAATGGAGTTGAGCAGACATTGAGGTGACAACAACTAGTAAAACTGAAGGAACTATATCATGAGAAGTCACTTTTTAGACCAGGATTTCTCAACCAGGGTTCCCTGGAACCCTCAGGTTCTTCAAGAGGTTGCGTTTTTTTAAAAAACTTTTTTTTTTAAAATTGAGCTGTAGATATAATAATTTTTATGCAGCAGTTCCCTAAGATCTGAAAATTATTTCAAGGGGTTCTCTGGGGGGAAAAGATTGAGAAAAGTGGTTTTAGTGTAGACCATTCTGGAGGAGTGCTGAATCTCTGTGTGTTGCTTGTTGATAGGGAACATAAATGACAGGCTTTAGGTGAGCTTTTACTGTTGCAAGATTTAATGTGCTTCCATCAGCAATATTGGAAGGCAGATTTTTTTTTTAAAAAAAACCAACCATACAATAAGCAGATGTAGATGTAGAGACTCCTGACCATGTTTTATTGTATTGCTCAATTTATCAAGGTATTCGTTCCGAATTAATTACCCAAATTTTACAAAAATTTCTGGGTAGATTGCAAAGATTTTATCTATCTCCTCTACTTGATAATTTGGATCCACAAATTATAGAGAACATTTGTAAGTTTTGTGCCTCTGTCATTACTACACATAGGCAGTTAGTATGAGAGTAAATGTAGTTTAGATACTGTATGCTTGATCTGTTCAAACTGTATGTTTACATTTCTAAAATCTTAAATATCGATATTCTTAATTTTTTAATCTGTGGGTATTAGACACAAATTTAGTATATTTAAACTATGGTATGTTATATGAATTTTAGCTGTATTTGCATATATTATATTATATTATATTATATTTTGGTCTATGGTCTATGACCATAAATGACTGACTGAATGAAAAGCCTGTAGTTTTAGAGAGTCAAAGAATGAAACAGAATGTGAGAACTGTGTTTCAAGTTCTAACAGCCTCTTGGGGTATTGGCTGCCACTTTCTGGAAATTTGATGTAGGATAATCTATTTTTCCATATGTGCTCAAACACAGTACTGAAGAACACCATAGGATTCAAGTTAGCTTCTTCCAAAGGAAACCAAATTGAAATAAATGTGTTGCACCCTTGTATCCCTCAGTGGCCAAAGAAGTGGTTGAATCTGTCACTAAGTAGGACTATATACCTGAATTACCTTTGAAGTGGTGGTTTTACTACCCCTGTGCTATTTGCACCTGTGTTGTATAATTTAAAAGAGGTCCAGTGTTGCCAACAGTTCCTAGTATCATGGTAATAAGATAGCCTAGAATGAACAAAACAACAAAGGCTATGGTGGATACAGAATGAAAATAGGAAAACGAAATCTGAACATGAAAAATAAAAACCACACTAGATGTGTCTATTGCATAAATCAAAAGGTTTTATGTCATAACACGAGCATGTGCCATACTGGCTCATATATTGAATTTCAGTAGTTGGTTGCATAAAGAAGTAAAGTGTAATGAAACTGGCAAGCAAAGTATTCCCCAGTCAGCCTTATCTTTGTTCCATTTGTCCTTCAGACACAGCTTTTCTTGCATTTTTTCAATAAAACCATCCAGCTTCTTTTCTTTTCTTTTCTTTCTCTTCCCCCCTTGCTTTTTTTAAATTATTTTTTTTTTGCATCTCTCTGTAACTGAGCAAAGAAAACCAATGAGATTCATTGCTTTTCTACTTGAGTCCTTAGCTGTTGTTTAAGAGATCAAAACTTAGAATGATGCTACATGGAATTAAGGCTTACCCACTGATGTGTCCCTGTAGAGGTTATGTTTTTCTTGGGGGAGAACGGTGGGAGGGAAAGGGTGAAGGGTGACACTTTTGAGCAGGCTTGTAGACAGTAAACACTACTTTCCTTGTTTCTTAGGATCCTCTTTGCAAGCTCGGTGCTTAACCTGACTGAACTCGTTGCCCTTCGGCCTGACCTTGGCAAATTGAAAAAGGTCCTTTACTTCCATGAGAACCAATTGACATATCCTGTCCAGAAGTGTCAGGACAGAGACTTCCAGTATGGATACAACCAGATTCTTTCATGGTAGGTGCATCTCATGCATCCTCACATTTAATTGTTTTCTACTCTCCTTTATGTGCATGCCTTCAGGGTTTTTCTTTCTTCTTAAAATAAAAATAAATGTGGAACCTGATGCAGTTGCCAACATTTCCACCCCTTTCAGAAGGAAAGTACCACCCCGAAGTTCCTTAGTATATACAAGTTGTCAAATGAGAAGTATACCTAGATGCTATTATGAGAGCCTCGTTGTACTCCAGTAAATTGCACTAATTTTCAGTATATACCTCATTTGTAATACACACAAGATGGTTTTGCTTTGAAAGCACTTAACAAAGGGGCAGTTAATCAACGCTGGCTGAGCAATAGCTTTTATTGCATCCAGCTGAAATTAAAATACAAGTTTTCAAGGGAGTAAACAAAAATTAAAATGTACTGCAGCAGTGTTTTTAGGGAGAGAGGCTAGTAAACATACCAGATAAATCCTTACATTTCTTTCAGTGCATGTTCACAAATTGTACAGGGGTAAAACACCCAGACATTTAAAAGGCTGTGGCCCTTTATTGTTACTTAAAACAACCGTATTTCCTGAATATAAGTTAATGAAAGAAGTTAATAACAGCTACAGTTGAAAAGCTTTGTGATTAGATGTTATACAAACCAAAAGTGAAACTGCAAAGCTGAATTGGCCTGAATTGAAATAAATTCATTTACTTGGCCTATTTCACACATTTGTTATTAGAATTATTATAAGCATAGATTGAGCATTTTAAAACTAGATGTATAACATCTGCATCTTTGCATTGTAACTTGGATGAAAGACAAATAATGATCCAATATAGTTGAGCTTTTTTGGTAGCTCCCATTCTGCTTTCGTTTGCAAAATGTTTCAGCTTTGCAGTAGCAATATTCTGAAAATATAATGAAACGGCTTTGCTTTAAAATGGTTCTTAAAAACAAACAGCCGCCCATATAAAATACTCCTGATCATTACTGCTGGAAGAAATACATATACTGTGAAGTTTTAGGACCATTCCCTTCCCCTCGGTTGCTTTGGGAAATGCTATCATTTTCCATATTGTCTTTCATATAATGGCATCTTTACCGGTGATCTCACTGTGTCAATCCTCAGAATTGTATGTTGAGCCCATTAAAACAACACACCTGCTCTCCTTGTCTAGTAAGAGTGATTGGCTATAGCTATGTGTGTATATTAAAGAACTGTGTGGATAGGTGGGCAAACCCCATTTTCACCAGAAATTGCATGAAATGCAGGAATGAATGGGTTCTCCTCTTTCTCCTGTAGGGCCAGAGGATCTGTTGGTACTTCTCTGGGCAATTTTCTATCAGCAAGTAGGCTGAGGATTTGTGTGTGGAAGAATAAGTTCAGTGCAGGCATTAAAAATACATTCCCAGGCTAGAAGCATGTGATCAGAGGCACCCCATTCATTAACTTGAGATCTGTATCCTAAACATATTTGCCTTTACTATGGTGTTATAACAACAACTACAACAACAACACTAGGCATCCCCTACTTATAGGACACTCACACTATATTGCAGCCTGTATTGCTTCTGATAGCAGTCCTTCACAACCATTTTATGAGGGCACAGTCAGGAATAGTACAGTTTCTGCACTTCAATTAGGCTCTCCTTTTCCTCCTGTATTATGATTGCTGCAAGTGGTTTTGAAAGCTATTTGCCCCTCAAGCTCCAAGCACTGGTGGCCCATGATCTGAACAGGAGAGGCTCCTCATCCCATCACTTTGGAGTGAGGCATCCTCCCTTCCCTCCCACAACACCTGCACTTGGAACATAGGCCCATATAGATCATAGCTATCTAGAATCCAGATGTGTGTTGTTGTCTCCATCATTCATTTGAGTGGTAAGAGTATCTTTCAACTGTAATGAATCTGTAATTGAGGAAGTTGCATGGATTGCAAAGAAATTTGGATTCCCTAATCCAAATGTGGTTCCATCCCTCTCCAAAGGACTGTAAATGAGCTATTAAGAAAAATCATGGGTTGAAACTAAATTAGAATACAGCAAGGTGGGCCTAACAACCCCTGCCTTGAATCCCATGGCTGGGGAAAATATGGAATGGGGGGGGGGGAGCAGGAGAGGAGACAATGACAATAGGATAAGAGCAAAAGCAGTTGTTCTGGTTTTAATTTTTTTGACCACTGTTGTGTGGTGATATAATGTGAAAAAGGGAGCTTGGAAAACTTAATTGTTGAACCACAACTCCCAAAATCCCCAAAGGACCCATGAGACTGATTTGTAGGCGCATGCCCTCAAGAATGGTAAAGTGTGGGACATTTCTTTTATCAGATAGAATCTAGGTTTTTTTCCCTTCTCTGAAGGAGAGCTGATATATATGCATCCCCTCTTAATTTATTTAGCTTTAGTGCTAGGATTTGTGTTTTGCCAATCCTACACCAACCATAGACTACAGAACATAGAATCTCAAACAAACAAACAAACACCTCCAAAACAAATGGATCAAAAGTGTCTGTCGTTAAGTTGTAACAGAAACAAACCCATCAACTTTTTTTTAGTCTTTTCTGTTCCCAACGATTAGAAGCAAGAGAAAGAGGTTAGCGCACTGGTTGTCTTAGTTGAAAGAAAACATGTTGTTTAAAAATAATATGTTTGGGAAAATACAAGATTTCAGAAAATGGTTCCACTCCAGTTGTCAAGCTGAAAAGCATTAGAGCACTCTTCAAATATTTCCTTGCCTTTTCCTGCTGACTCCTGCTGTTTTTTGGGCCAGTGTCAGTTTTCTTTCTTGACTATGAAGCAGTGACAATTAGGAGGAGGAATGACTTTAATCCTGTGCAGGCAGTATTACCGGTGGAAATGTACAAGTGAGGAAGAATGTGGTGGCAGGAGCTACCAGACAGGCTCAGAGAGTGGAAAAGTCACTTGTTTGTACTAAACTCTCACTATCCTCCAGGCAGCGTCAACAGGACCAAAAAAGAAATGTCTCAAAGCTCTGGATGATATCTAGTAGTCTAAACCTGACTGACCTTCATACCCTGATTGTAAGTTGTGCAAGAGTGGAGGCCAGGAAAGTGCAGCGTTCAACCCAGGAGCCAATTTTGTGGGGAACAGCTGAAAAACGTTTAAAGCATGCTCAAATCCCTACCAGTTGGATTCTCTGCCCCTACAAAGCCCCCAAACAACCGTGGTGGAAATTGGCTGATTCCTAGAACTGAAAGTGATGTTGCAGACAGTTACTCCAGAAGCAGCTGTGTGGATTGTGGCAGGGAAGGGATGGTTCCTCCTTCCCGTACAGCTGCCTACTGCTGGTCTATGCAGTTAGGCATCAACCATGCAATTTGTACTCCCAATTTTGCACGTTACATATTAGTTTGTCACTTTCAGTGAATTAGTACCATTTCAAAAACCCAAAGTACACAAAACCTACCTCTTAAGTCATAGAACCTCCGCCTGGATGAATTTTTTATTAAAAAATCTTTATTACAACAAATAGTGCACTGTATGTGATATATCCAGCCTTCTCTTGGTAGCAAAGTGTGATGACACAGGTAGCTGCAATAAGTCTATGCAGCAGTCCCTACCTCTTCTTCTCACAGCACACTTAACTACTAGGAGGTAATTGGATGTGTTATCCCTCACCATCCTGTTCTCTAACAGCTCAGAGCTGTAGAGGTGCATGTTGTAGTCTATCTTACAAGGGGTTGTATGGTCAAAGTAGGGAAGGAGCTGTATACATTTGGCAGAAAGTAAAATGCATCAATGTTGTTCCATGAACTCATCTACACAAGAGCTAGAGGAAGATTTCTAATTATCCAATCTCACAGTATGTCAGGTTGTGTTATGCTGTAGGGAAAGTGTGGAGTGTGGGAGATAAAGGTTAAATGTGTAGTTGGTTGTAAAAACATTGTGGAAATTGCTAATAATGGAACATTTCTTAGGCGTTTTCGTTCAAATCAGCTCTCTCATGGGTTGAAGGAGCTTCCCTTGGTGCAACACTGGGAAACTGATGTGGGGCATACCCACTGCCACACTTTTCAGTTAAAAAAAATAGAAAAGAAATTCAAATATTTATTCTGCCCCCAATCATTATCTAGTGGGCATAGGGAGGTAATTTCACCATATTTTTGGCTTTTCCAGTTGTTTTGGGCTTAGGAGAGGGCTTCTTCAAAAACAGGAAGTGATGTCAAAATTGACTTCCTGATAGAAAAAAATGCCTCTCCTTACCCAGTCCAGGTGCCCAATACCTCTCCACTCCTCACCTGCTAGAGGTTATTTTAAGTCACTATGGCAGAAAAAAAGGGAGGTGGAATTTGAAACCTAGGGAGCTGCATGCAGTCCATTGGCCACATTTTCCCACCTCTGCCCTAATGGGAAGGACACCTTTTTATGCAACCCATTAAGCTATATTTATTATTTATGAATTATTAATTCACTCTCTTTTTCATTAGCTTGGTTGCTGACATTGTGGTGTTCAACTCTACTTATAACATGGAGTCATTTCTAACATCTATTGGAACATTTATGAAGCGGATACCTGACCATAGGCCTGAACATCTGGAAAAGCTAATCAGGCCGAAATGCCAAGTCCTTTATTTCCCAATAAGGTTTCCGGATGTGAGCAGGTTAGTAGATTTTGACTTTCTTCCCTCTTTTGTGTTATAATGCTGTCTGTACTTCACTTCCTGATTATTTTTGTCCACAGATTTCCATTGGGAAGTTCTGTGAGATAATGAAGAAAAGTATTGCATTTCTGATCAATGTTTTGGCAGGGAACTAAACTACACAAGGGCAAAGTATATATCAGGTTATTCAGTTTGGGCTGTTTGTAAGCATTATGAATTTTGCCAATCCTGCTAGTGGTTTTTATTACGTTCTGATTATGCTGTCAGGCTTGCCTTCGGTTTCCTTTATAGTACCTAAGATATTCAACAATGATTCATGCTCATCCCGCCCCCCATTTATGTACAGGGGCTTCCTACCAACCCTCTTCCCATATCATCCCACACTTCATTCTCTGTTAGAGGACAACACTGACATCAACTGGTCCCTCTTGTTTAAAAGCAGAATGAAGCTGGTATGTTTGCAGTGCTGGTATTTCAGTTGACAGCAGAAGTAGCTATTCTCCTCAGTGTATATTTCCCCAAAATCTGAGACCTGTTTAGTTGTTGGTAAAATTTGTTCTGTAAAACATGAGGAGGGGGAGTGTGCTAGCCTCGTTCATTTCCATCTTCATATCTATCACTCACCTACACATGGTCTGTGACTTTTCAGTTCATAAAAGCCATTGTTGTGCGTGAAACGTCTTCATATGATTTGTTTCCCTGTCATATGGACAGGTACCATGGATAACTAAAAAGTGTCACTTTCCAGATTTAGATGGTGATGATGGAGGCTGGGTGGGGCTAGCACACACTCTTTTCATGTTAATTGATTTTAAACATTTCAGGGACATCTGATTTGGATTGAGATTAGCTCAGTATTTGTTTCTAAACACTTAACAGCTGAGGTCCAATCTGAAGCATACACTGGGAGATGTGTGATTGGGTCTCCCATGTTTTGTTTTTTATTTATTTTTAAAGAAAAACTCAAAGCTGCCATAAAAGTCCCTACATTGTGTAGAGTAACAATCTGGATATGTTTATGCCTTCCTGATGTCTGTTTTTATCTATTTCTTTATTAACTGTAGTTCTCGAAAGACTGCATGTTTGTTCTTGCACGAGGCAAATAACAGCTTCAGCAGAAGATATAGATTGGGAAAGTGGTATGGGATGGAGGAAGGATAAAACCTATTTTCCCCAAAACCATAATTCCATCACAGTTTTAAAAGTGGGAAGAATTCAGTTGAGATCTCATAATGTCTTGCTTACTTTGGCTCTTATGAAGACTCTCTCTCTCTAATATAAAATTGGCACACTTTCTCTTATGTCCCGCATAACTTTACTTATAGCGATGGTGTGAATGAAAATTAGCCACATTCAGTAGAAGCTACCTCTTAGATTTCTTAATGAATGCCTGCCTTTTGATTGGAAGGAGACATGTCCAGCAGTGTAATTCATATAGAGTTGGGAGGAAAAGGATAATTTTCTGGGAAAAATACATAATTATGTTGTATGCAAACAAAAAGAATGGTTTAAGGATGCAATTGGGCCTAAACTTGAGTGATGGGATAGAATGATTGTCTCCAATAGATGCTGACTGGAAGTGGTGTTCATGCCTCATGAAGAGATGCAGTATACATCTTACACTGAAGGTACTTTTCCACTTCCAGGAGAGTGATTATTTTCTCATGACACCAATCACCTCTCTTCTGATAGAGTAGCAGAAGGGAACATAACTCAGTGAAAAGAGCACATCTTTTGTATTTGGGAGGTCCTTGGTTCAGTCCTTACTCATCATCTTCAGTTTGTTTCTTAACTGGGTACAGTATATTCCCCAACTAGCTAGTGATGTCAGACTGGTCTGCAATAATAAAAATCCAATTAAAATAGCCAGATAGTACATGATGTGAAAAGGATTCTTCCTAAGGCCACTGGACAGGCATTGCCAACCAGAGAAGACAATTCCTGATCTTACTCCTGTCTCCTCATGGACCTGCTTGTCCCTTATAAAGGCTGTTTCCCTGGTCCCAACATCTTTTAAGATGCAGTATGTGGTTGTGGGGAAAGGGCCTTTAGGTGCCCTGTCTTTGCAGCACCAGCCCTGAAGATGCTCACTTGGATACAGTGTGATGTCTCTGCTGCCATCAAGCAGAGCCCCCCGCCCCGCCCCGCCCCGGCTTTTTAAAAAAATCACACTGTTTTTGAGGTGTTTTATTCTGATTTGTATATTTTAGATTATGTTGACATATTGGGTGCATACATATTGGTTTTCTTTATTGTGTTTTTTAATACTGTTGCATTAAGAAATGGCTAGCTGAACAAATAATCTGATTTCATATAAGTCAGTTTTTTTCTATTCCCCTGCTGAATTTGGGAATTACTGCATTAGACTTTTGGAAGTGTAGCAAGTTCACTTAGCCTTATGGTTTGTTTAGGCAGTTTTGAAGTGTATAGAAAGAAGACCCATGTTTGAGCAGCTAAGCCTGATAATTTTGGCCATATGTATGTACTGCTGAACATTTATTTAGGGAACATGTATAGCAAGAAGCATCATGAGCTTGGGCTGCCAGAGTTAATTTTAATGTGATTTTTTGGGGAGGGAGGGAAATTAGCCTTCTTAAATTGACTACAGTATTGCCAAAGAACACACAATATCTCCTTAAAAAGAAAAACTTTTGGCAAAGGCTTTTTGTTCAGAAATCAATGCGAAATTTATATGTGCATTTAATAATCTAGTGCATTTTATACTGTTTCGTGCTTTTAGACACTAAATAAATAAATAAATAAATGTTGTGTTTGGAAACCAATTATGGTTGCTAACACTGAATAAAAATAAACACTGATACTAGATGACAGAGATCGACATCTTACCAAAACCAACAATTCACAAAGCAAGTTGTGCATTTTAGCTTCAGCTTCTTCTGATCTTTGAAGCTATTTTTTCTCTAACAAGATTTTGTGTTAAATAAATGTTGAATGCACCTGTGGCAATTGAATGCAGTTTATTAATTTAGTCCGTATTACTGTAGCTGAATGGAAATGGAGGAGAAAAAGGTTAAGAAATATCATGGCCAAACTTAGATTCATAAAGCAAGCTCTTCGCCCAGAGTGTTTTTCGAGTTATTTTCAAATGGTAATTTGCTTTATCCAAACCAAACTCATACAGTGTAAGTAAGTGATTATTTGCATGACTGACAGTCATTTGAATGCCTGCAGTCTTTTAAAAATGCATAATTTTGCTGAGATGTGTGTGTGTGTGTGTGTTGGGGGGAGCAATATGAACAGAAAAATCACCAAGGTGATTTTTTTCCTCCTCATTTTGACCTCCTTTTTATTTGTTGTCATTGCCATCAAAATGATTTTCTTTTACCCATGTTCAGCTCAAAACAAAGCAAGCAGCAGTATTAAGAACATAATCATGATCTCCAAAAGAAGTCCTCGTTTTAAGTTAAGATTGTAGCTCTAAAGCAAAGTTTAAAAAATGCATTAATGTACCACATTTGACCCTAGAACTGGGCTCTGCAACAGGGGCAGCACATACCATTTAACTTCAGAAAATAAATTAGATTTATTTGTAGTCTTTCCTAACACATTCTCTTAACAGAGAAGTTGTTGCATAAAATATGAATGTATACTTATAAATGACCATGCATCAATTTGGATTTGGCTGACTGAGGTGATAGTGTGGGCAGGGTTATTACATTTTGCATAAAACAAAATTGTATCTGTTTTTTATTTTATTTGCTTCAGATCAGACAATATAGTCAAGTGTTATAAGATTTACTTTTTGATTATAGACCGAATGAGTTATGAGCTTTCATTGCTGTTCTTCCCAGATTCCTGTACTGGATCTGACTGGTGGTGGGGAAGAAGAATTCTGAAAGAATTTGTAAAGTGCATTCTAATTTTCAGTATAGATGTTTTTGAGTATTTTTAAATTGGACCCATAAATGAATAATTCACTTGTGATATACACAGTTAAAAACACGGGTAATCATATTAGATTCACAGGTGTAAATCAACATACCTGGAGAGTGTGACTAATAATAATAAAGGGATTCATTTAGTACTTGAAAAACATTGGCTTAACTCCAGTGACTGTTCCCAGCTAGAGAAGATCCACTGAGTCAATTGTATGGTAAATCAACATTCTTGTAAATTGAACTGATTCACCGGGTCTGCTCTAGTTAGGACTATTAACTAAATTTAGATCATTAGATTTAGCACTAGGTGACTCCCGGGAAAATTTTTCCAGGTGGGATGCTACCACTAAGAAGACATTATTTTAGCTCATTGCCCACCTCATCTTTGAATACCTGGGAGAGGCTTTTTACTCTGGTAGGTTTCTATGAGAAATATTGGTTTTGATGCAATACAGATTTCATGTTTTTCAGAATCACAAGGCTTGTTGTGCTGAAAGTCTTCTACAGTGGACTCTTCCCATCTACAGGGGTTCGGTTCATTTTGGAGCAGATGTTCTGGGGACATGGGGAGTGCAATAGTGTGCTATATTTGAGAAGGTGAGGAGAAAATAGTCCCAGTCCAATTCTGGCTTGATATGCGCACACAAGTCTAGAAGCTCCAGTTCAGTACAATCTACGACGGGTTACTCTCCTGCTCAAATTATCCACTTGACTGCTAGAAGGTGCCAAGTGGGAATAAAAGAATTGTGTGCAGTTAGCCACAGCTCATAAACAGATAACCCATGATTCTCAGAATAGCTGTCCCATTGCAGCTATTGTGATGTCTCATCAGAGTTCTGAAGTCACACAGGCAAATATTTAGTTACGTAAAATTATATGATGGGTTAAAAAACAGAGGACATTTCATAACTCCTATTGCCTCTCCATGCGAACAGCTACAGTTTAATGCCTGTGATTGTATGGGCAAATGTTGGTATGGGCAAATTGTGGTGTAAACTGGTACTCTCATACAGAAGCTGGCAGAAATGCTACATAATGGGAACTTCCATTATGAAGAAATGGCTGCTCCGCAAATGCTTTGAAGATGGGAGAGGAGAGGGAATGCTTCAATGATGCTTCAGAAGTGTGACCGGCTATCACACCTTTGCAATTCTGGAGCATTTTGCCAGCATTTAACCTGTGGTAAACCTTCTGTGTGATAATCCCCATAATGTTGACCTCTGCCAGCTCTGTCCACATGGAGCCCACTCCATAGGCTGTCTGACTGCCCATGCTCTGGCTTGGATACCTCCTTTACAGACTGAGGAAAGTAAGAAAGCTCTCGTGACAGAGTCTGTGGTTTACTTCACACGGACACTTGGGAAAAAAGGAAACCATATCACACTCTCCCTTACGAGTTGCTTAAAAAGTTAAATCTTTGTCCCAAGGCACTTAAAATCCATGTTAGACAAATGACAGCACAGAATAACAAATAAAAGGGAACAGATGGGAGGACTTGGGTTAAAGATAATGAGAGCTGCTTTCATTAATGCAACTTGTTGGTATTACATACAGCACATGTTTTAAATGCTGAAATACTGAAAATGAGAATCTGATCCATTAAACCATGCTTCTTTCTGATACTGTGAAATGTCATAGCCAGAACTATTATGATAGGGAGAAATGGAGTATAGAATGAGAATTTCAGTTTCAGTATAGTTTTGATATTAGGCACACCCTATTTCCAAGTATGGAAAAGTGCCTGTTTGCTGACTGGGGATTTCTAGTTGAAGCAAAACAGTGGCAGAAATACCATACATCTGTATGGCAAATCACATGGTGCATCAAGTGTAAGCTAGTCCAGGGTCAGAGAATCCCTGGAATCAGAGCTTCCCTGAAGATCCTCTCCTATATAGGAAAAGCCATAGAGATGGCATTGAATTCCTGTATGTCCTTCCCTCCCCTCACTTTCCACTCTCATCTGCCTGTCCCCTCCTTCATGCCAACCATTTCCCTCATACCACTTTTTTAGGGAAGAACATATTGTATAGTAGGCTCTTGGTATCCACTGAGGTTTGGTTCCAGAATCACCTGTGGATACCAAAATCCATGGATGCTTAAGTCCCTTTAAATACAGTGGCATAATAAAATGGTATCCTTTATATAAAATGGTTTGATTTTTAGAATTCTATTTTTGTGAATATTTTCAAACTGTGGATGCTTGAATTTGTGGATTAAAAAAAAACAAAACCTGTGGATATAGAGGGCTGACTGTAAGTTCCCGGCAACCTCTCATATATCATGCTGCAATCATTGTTTGTTTCTTGCTTGAAGCATTCTGCAAGTTTTTCCTCCTGTCACTACTTCTGTCACTTTGACTACAGGAAAATTATTTTGTTCTCTTTGTTTTACCTCACATTAGTCACGCATTTGAGGTCTAACATTAGACTTTCACTAGCTCCAGAGCACGGTGCCATTGAATTCTCTGTGCAACTCACTTAATTTTATTATGTTGGGTTCTCGTCATGTTGCATACAACACATTCCCATAAAAGTTGCATTTTGTATTTACAGAGAAATTTCTCGTGAGAGTTAAGTTCTTGTAAAACATTCTTGTTCTACAGCATGAACGAATTATTACACTCTGGGGCATTAAAAGTGAAGTGTACTGAAGAAAAGAATTTTTTCATTAAAATGCAGTTTATATTGATAAAACAGATTACTAGCATTTGATGAAATGTGAAACTTGGATCTGCCCCTATCGCTAAATCGACGGTAGGTTTATTTTGGCAGAAGTAGTAGAATGTAATGTATATCAGGACCAATCATTATGCCATACCTGTTAGTTTTGTATTCAATTTAAATTATGCTTCAGTAAAGTGGGAGGAGGGAGTAGAAAGGAGGGGGGGAAACCCTGCTTACTATATCTGTACTTGAAGTAGCAGAATGTGGTAACCAAGAATATTAGAAAAGAAAAGCTGTTGTGTTATCAGTTTTGGCACGGTCATTTATCAATCAGTATTTTAAACATTGACAAGTGGTAATTTAATAGGGAATGACCCTGTTGGCAGGAAGTTCTAATGACAGATGATGCAAACTCATTTATCACTATGGGGCTCTGCCGGCTTCTTACCTTTCTCAGTATCACAGCTCATATTTTCCAAGTCTGGGATGTGAGAAGCCACAAAGGGCAAAACCTATGGCAGAAAGCCTGCAACCATTCCTATATCTCTTTAAAACTGGTTAACTCTTGATTTACACAATGCCCTCCTAGTGTAGATAGAAAGTTCTGATGGTTTGACAATGATTTAAGCAATACTTGTGGGATTTGGGTGCAGTATCCTGTATTGTAAAGGCTGCTAGACATGGCTGTGATTGGGATATGCTGGAGGTCTGAGGTGCTCTGACTGGCCAAGGGTCGCGTCCACCAACTGGGCATCAGACGGTCATGGGGAGAGGAGGTCATCCTGACAAGCTGTATGGGGGAAAAAACACGAGAACCAAGATACTCAGAGAGCATGTCACAGAGGCTTCTAGGTAGTGACTCTGTCCTCTGGGACATTGTAGTTATTTGTGTGTATGTACCTTCAAGTCACCTGACAAATTATGGTGACCCCATTAATTTAATAGTGTTTTCTAAGGCAAAAAATATTCAGAAGTGGTTTTGCCTATTCCTTAATTATGTGTAAATGCCTAGCTTGTCATCCTTTGGTGGAGGATGCACTAACCTTCACTATATGTTTTTCAGATCTTAGTTGCATACACTGCTGAAACAGTCATAAGCTTTGCTTATTCAATAAGGTTCCAGACAGACTGAAAGTCTTGCATTCTATTTTGGGGTATGAGATATTTTATTTATGTATTTATTTATTTATTTTGGTAGGGAGGAAGAATTAATTGTTCTCCTTGGATTGGTTTGGTCAGAATCAGCACCATAATAGACCCTTCTCTGAATACATCTCTCTCCCCATGAAATGGTTAGGAGAACCTTGTGGTAGAGGTGCATGCTTTTTAATGGACTCACTTGATGCTCTTTCTTCCAGTGTCATTTTGGTTTTGGGCTTGTGCCAAGAGAGAACAGGGTTGAGCATTAAGTGGTCCTCCAAATATTGATGGACTGTAAATCTCACAAGCCTTGTCATCATAGCCAGTGGTAAGGAATATTGGGAGTTTCATTTCGAAACCAACTGGTATAGCTGTCCGTCTGTAGCTGTCAATTGATTACAGTATAGCTGTAGCTGTCAATTGATTTCAGGGTAGTGGTACCGAAAGAACCCTCTGGACATGTTCACACTCTGAAAATGTGCAGTATCCTGTATTGGAAAGGCTGCCAATATAACGTAATGGGAAGTAGGAATGGAAGTGTTTCTTGGATGTTACTAGTTTCTAGTTCCTTTATTTCTCCTGCCCATTTTAATCTTGAAATATGACTCATAGCAACAAAACAATATTTGTATGTTTGCCTCTATATTAGGGAAAGGGTGAGATGGATTTTTTTGGTGGGATTTACTTTTGTATAGTTTGAGGGATTTAAATAATTTGTATGCTGTTGTGATTTGTGGCTTTTAAAAAAATCATTAGTCTAATCCATCTCAAGCCTTTATGACAAATCTGAGTGCTGTTTCTTGAATTCTGGTTGTTTTTAAGAGGACCTCAGGGGCTTCAACCCAAAGAGCTTACAAGGGAGAATCCCAGCAGCGTTTAAATGCCTGGAATCATACTCCTCTGGATCATGGCCACATGCAAGAAAATATAGTTTATGTAACACTTTTTAGTGTACAAAATGTTTACTATTCTTATCTTAATTGCTATTTACCTTTAATTCACCATTTGCTTTGCCTTGTCTGAGATACCAGTATGGATAGTTATCAGGGAACCATTTAAACCTTAAAACTCCATGGGTGGCATTTCCCCCCACAACTGACAGCAAGATTTTACAAAATAAAGTTGAGTTACTGTAAGCATAGTGAAATGTACTTCTCTGAAAACCTGGACATAGGTGATAAGAGTGGAAGCTATTGAAAATAGAAATCTTATGGATTTCCAGATGGAAAATAAGGTCTTGGAGGTAGGGCTGTGGGGGGGTGGGGGGGCTCTGCCTTTTCTGAGAAGAACATTACTGCTTGCTCATGTGTTAGATACATTTGCTTCCAAAGTGCTTTCTTGTAGTTAACTGATTTTTAAAAATAAAAATATAGATTATTTTCTTATATCCTTTCTCTCTGTGCTAAAGAAATCCTTCAGCTGAAGTTCAAGATGAAAATATTTAAATGCATAACAACAAAACAAGCAAAACTATAATTCTAAGAGCTGCAAAAATTCAGGAGCAACAAAAAACCAAACTATGAAAGGTCCCAAAATTGTGTTTCAAAAGAAGCGGTAAGTTGTCTGCGATAGTAACTACACTAAGAGCCCATGTGCCCCATCACTCTAAGACATTATTGACACTTTGATGTGTTGGTGTCCCACTTCTACCTCTCTTTGAGGTTTAGGGTCCAGGATGTGATTAGATAAGTAGATCCAGAATATTGACCTTTTCACACCATACAACTGTAGTGCTGTGGTTCCACTTTAACTGCCTTGGCTACCTCCTATGGAATCTTGGAGTTTGTAGTTTATCAGACGCACAAGAAGAGCTCTCTGGCTGTGAATTTTGAATACCGCTTCCTAAACTACAAATCCCACAGTTCCAGAGAATGGAGCCCTTCACACCATTGTGTAGGGCTCTTCAGACTACCCCTGTTTCAGCCAGGTCAGGTCCATGGCAACCACACACTGAGGTCCCAATCTGGCCTTTCCAAGGTTTTTGTGGTTTACTTTATAGTAATAGATGAATGGAAATGTTTATTTGTTTATTTATTGGTGGGCCTGATATGATTCTGGGTCTCCTCAGTGCATTCATGTAATTTGATCACAGCAAGTACTAGCAAGTGTCCTGCAGCAGCTTAAACAACTTGTTTTAATGCTATAGGTTTTCATAGGCTAGACTTTACAAAACCTGATGCCAGAGTAATTTTAATTACTTATTAAGGTACTATGAGATTGTTTCTTTCTCTTTTTTTAATTATTCTTGTTTTATGCAGCAACAGACTAATTCTTCTGGAAATCCTGAAGGTTTTTGCTGCCACAAAGTATTTTAGGATTAAAAGGTCATGCATAGCAATTTCAGAAACCTTGGTACTGCTCCAGGCAGGCTTTCCCAACAACAATATGTCCTGCAGAACTTGAGGAAGGCTGCTCTGGGCATACCTTAGTACCCTTGTCTCTTTCCCCGGTAGCATATACAGACCAGGTTTTGTAGGCTTCATGTGCAATCCATTACTCTGTGACTTAGGAAGAACACTAAAGAGATATGACATTTCTAATATTGGTTGACAAAAGCATATTACACAGACTTTCTCGCTATTTTTCCTCTCAGACAGGAGCCCTAATTGCCTTTTTAATGTGTAACAAATGCATTATACAAGTTGTTCACCTTTCGAGCCCTTGAACCGCTTTAGTTCCTCGTTTCTCTGAAAGCCAGTGAGTCCTTCTTTATATTTCTTCCTTTGTGATGTTTTTCCTGTTTGTCTTTCTTTATTTTCCCCTTGTTTGTACATTATGGTCCAGTGGAGGAGCTCCATGTGTGAGCTTCAAAGAGACATACAGACCATTTTTAATGGATGAGGTTGTTAGACTGAAAATTGAAGAAGTCCTTGTACCTTTAATAGTTATGTTGTAGAGGAAAATTCAGCACTTAGCTGTGTTGCTTGTTACCTGGTTGTATTAGAAATGATGCCTGCTGGTACACCACTATTAAAGGTACAGAAGCCCTCTCCAGTTTTTTAACACCCTGTTCAGCTGTGACAGACTGTCAGTTATATAGAAACAAAAGACATTATTTGTTCATTTTAATTTTTCTATGTGGCCTTTCATGGTTGAGATCCATGGATAAGTGCAATGTGGATTTATCAGATGTCACTGCATGTTTGTGTATGAGTTAATACTTTAAAATAGATAGGAAAAAATCAAATTTCTTTATTCTGGTTAGAAACTGTAAGGATTGTTTCTTATTACTTTTTGAAACAGATTCACGTAAAAGATATACATGGGACACAAATTCAGGAAGCTCTTTTGGAGTTTGCTCGCTATCTCTCAGAGGCATTGCACACCTCTCTGTGTGTGTATGTGCCTTCCACTTGCCTGTTGACTTATGGGAGCCCCATGAATTTCATAGGGTTTTCTTAGGGAAGGGGTATATTGAGAGGGAGTTTGCCCAGTTTCTTCCTCTAAAAATATAATCTACTGCACCCGGTATTGATTGCACCTACACACTAATTTATCTTTATATTTACTGCTCTGGTGGGCATTGAATTTCACTAGTGAAGTGTATGTTAGTCTTCCATGTGTGTAGCACTTAAACTATTTCAAGTGAACCATGATGGAAACTGAATCTCAGATCATGCCCAACCCACCAGCCTGCATTCTCTGACTTAGATTTTATAGTGAATGAACTTTTATTTAAAGGCTTTTACTCAGATTCCTTTTATGCTATCAGATAATCTGAATGTAAATTGTCACTCTTCATTTATTCAGCTATGCTATGAAAATGGGAGGAGAGTTATTTGCCATGTTTTAGTGAGCCAAACCCTTAGTGTTTGCCAAACCACTGAGGTCAAATGTGAGGAAAAAATGACTGTCCATTAGTTGGGATCTAATAGAAGACCCCCAGGAAACAAAAACAGATGATCACTTAGGAATTTGTATGTCCCCCCTCCACCTTCTCTTTTCTTCCCATCTAGTGCCGCACAGTGGGACCTGTGCAAGTTTTTAATAGGCAATGTCCAAACAATATGACTTCAGCTGTTAAAAGTACCATGGTTCTGAAGTCATTTCTCCCTATGTACGCTAGCAACTTATTATTCTGCAGGCATCACTTCATTTTGGCTTGCAATAAGTCTTGTTCAGTCATTGTGCTGCAGTGGAATGTTTAAAGCCGAAATGTGCATTGGAATCTGTTTGTTTGCAGCAGATGATTTGCCTAAGCTTTGATGCGCAGTCACTTTCTGACATTTGTGTATTTCAGCAGTGAACAATGTAAACTCATTTTCTGAGCACTTTGATTACTTGCACATAGCAGTGCCCATGGCATGTGACAGAGAAGAGCACTCTATCCACTAATCAGATAGATATGCTTCAAGCGTATTTACACAAAATAATGAAAACAGCTGTTAGATACCTTTAAACTTGAGTGTGTTTTGTTATTAATCTACTAGCCCGTACACATGACACTATAATTCTTTGCTCACTCAAGTTGCCTTTAATGACACAGTAATAAAACTGAGAGGGATGAAAGTAATGGAATTGTAGAATGTAATGCCTCAATTGTTCTACAGTGTCTTCCTTTTTGCCAAAATAAACCACAATTAGGTCCATATGGTGTTTTTGAAGTTTTCAAGCAATGACCCTAATAAAAAGTAATGAATTTCTGACAAAAGAAAGCGTGGTGCTCTTTTAAGCAGATATCTTCGCTATTGATCTAGATATGATTGCAGACTGATATGCTAATAGAAGAAGAAAGGTTCAACGTGCCTGTTACAAGCACTTTCATTTTCAGTTTATTTTAATCATATGAAATTCCATATGAAAAGGTAGAAACATGTTGTGATCTATTAATTATGCCTTCTTTTTAATAAGAGCTAATATTTTCAGATATGCCTTGGTTCTTTCTGTGTCCCTTTTTTGTTTCTTTGTTTGAGAAAGTGAAGCTTCTGAGGTAAGAGGTGAACTTACACCCCCTCTTTTTTTCCTTTTTTTTTTAGATTGACTGAATACCATTTTGTAAAACCCTTTCTTAGACTTTTCCCTCCTCCCTGTAACTCCAGCCTTTGTAACTCAATGAATGTCTGAGACACTGGTGTTAACATAGTGGCATCACTAGCATATACCATAGTAATGTTACATTGATGTGTCTGTTTGATTTAACTAAATATTTATTTCTCGATGTAGCAAGAATTGGGTAATTTATATGTATGTAGGCACACAAACATGTGTATAACTCTTTCAAGAAAAGGGGGCATTTTGACCCATGTCTTCTTTTCTTGCCAACATATATGGTCAAGGCTTATAAGATAGGTGCTTTACCTGGACATGAAAAGTCCAAATGGTGAACCTGTTTCTCAAAACGTGTAGAGTGATTTTCCTTCAACACTGCTGTATAGTCTTTCTCTCTCTCACACACCCAAATCTTGAGTTCACGGAAAGAGTGTACTTATTACATGGCTGGCATGATGAGCCATCTCTCACTGCTCACTAGTTTAGGAATCATAGAATCATAGAATCATAGAGTTGGAAGAGACCACAAGGGCCATCCAGTCCAACCCCCTGCCATGCAGGAACTCCCAGTCAAAGCATCCCCGACAGATGGCTATCCAGCCTCTGCTTAAAGACCTCCAAGGATGGAGACTCTACCACACTCCGAGGGAGTGTGTTCCACCGTCGAACAGCCCTTACTGTCAGGAAGTTCCTCCTAATGTTGAGGTGGAATCTCTTTTCCTGCAGCTTGCATCCATTGCTCCGCGTTCTGGTCTCTGGAGCAGCAGAAAACAAGCCTGCTCCCTCCTCAATATGACATCCCTTCAAATATTTGAACAGGGCTATCATATCACCTCTTAACCTTCTCTTCTCCAGGCTAAACATCCCCAGCTCTCTAAGTCGTTCCTCATAGGGCATGGTTTCCAGACCCTTCACCATCTTAGTTGCCCTCCTTTGGACCTGCTCCAGTTTCTCCACATCCTTTTTGAATTGTGGTGCCCAGAACTGGACACAGTATTCCAGGTGGGGCCTCAGATATGGAAATAAAGGCATTTATGGGTAAAATTAGAGGTTACAGGGTTGTGCGTTTGAGGATGTAAGCCTATTAGAAGGGCAATTTCATATTCTGTACTTACTGTGTTTTCTGGAGCAGCTCTTCTGTGGTACATTACAGAAGTCAATTTTGAAGTTATGAAACCATAAATATTAATTGCTAGGTGTGGATTGGCGGGAGGGAAGAGTGCTCAATCTTCACTAAGGGACTTGTGTCCAAAGGGACTTCTTTCTGCCCAAGAAGCAGGCTGCGGCAACCACACGGTGTGACCTGCACACGGAACAAAAACAAGCTCCCAAAAGGGGCTTCTTTTTGTGCTGTAGAAGGGGCGCCATAACTGCCAAGTCATGGCTTTATGACACCCCTTGTGCACAGCACCATTTGGGTGCTGCAGACAAGGGAAGTCATTGTAGTGTGCTCTGTGTAAATGGGTGGGTGCCAAGATGGCACCCTGGCAGAGGAAGAAGGGCTAGGAGTGTGTAAACGCTCCACCCTCCCTCAGTCCTACTGCGCACAGAGGCTGGCGGAAAGTGCCGGTCTGTATTCACCCTCTGTCCACAAAAAGAAATCAGCTGGAACTTTCTTTTACCAAGGCCCAACTGGGAAAGATGGGCACAGCCAAAGGCAAAGGAAATCTGTTCATCCTTAATACCTGAATACCTGGCTTGAAGATGTCTGTGTCCTCTGTTTACATACCTGTTTACATTACCTTACGTGGCTGTCCAGATGTGGTTGGACGAAAGTTCCCAGCATTCTTCCCTATAGACTGTTAGTCTTGGCGGGACTTGGTAGTCTGCCAGCATCAGGAGAGTTGTATAATTTGCATCCTTGAGTTGCACTGGAAGCTTTCCACACAGCTCTTGGTCTTGTATTTGCAAGGTGACCAACATTGTAACATCTAATTTGCATTTAGCATGGAACTTTCTGGAAATACAGATTTACGATTGACTATATGCTGCTCTCATTATTTTCTTGCTTTTTTAAAAACTAAAACAAATAAAATGGTTAAAATGTAGCCAGAATATGCCAAATTTAGGTTTATTGCAGTAATCAGAGATGCCAAATAGAAAAACATATAAGAAGCCACTTTACATACATGCCTTTTCTTCAGGGAAATTCCCTGGGCTCTGAAAACTTATTCATGGGCTGGGGCTCCAAGACCATTGGGGATTTCCTCTAGGTTTCTTTATATAACCAATCGTTCTCCCTCAAGGGAATTACCCCTGTTTCTTGGGAATTAGCACTTGGTTTATGTGGCTGAGAAATCCCTGAAATTTACCCCAATGTGCCTGGTCTCAGGTGCCAGTAGAATAACTTCACTTCTGATCTTTGACTCTCCACTGGCAATACATATATAGAAATTGTATCATTCACAGCATTGTAGTAAAACATATGGACTCATTAGATATTTCCTTACAGTCATATAAATTTCTGTATCACTTAGAAATGCTGCAAACCCCCCCAAAAGCCCTCTTAACTGAAATTCCACAGGCAATGCATATCTATGGGAAATGATATTTCAGTTCAGAACATGGATTCTGAAACTAACAGAAGCTTACACATATTCACCAGCTTACTAGTATATATTTCACAGTTAGTGCTATATTAAAATTTAATTAGGAAACTGTTTTTCTTCAAAAGAGAGAGAGGGGCATCCAGAAGAACTCAAAATGTTTCCTGAACCATCATCATCTGTGCTGCAGTCCACAACTTCAAGTCATTGTTGCTTTGTTACTATTTCCTTTACTTTTCTGCCTCATGGGCTATTTGACTCCTATTAACTGGGAGATACGTATTCACCTTAAAGACATCCTGTAGTCGTGTGATGATGCTGTAACATTGTTACATTCATGGCAATTTGTTTCCTTTAATTTTAAATCAGCTTCATGTTCAATGTGAAGGCAGGAAACATAGCCTTAGTTGGAATGGCCAGTTGACAGCCTTAAGATTGTCAAACTGTTAATAGAATTGCCAGTTTTACTCCTGTTTATGACCCCTTAATAGTGTGAAAGAGGAACACATTTTTGCATGGCTTCTGAAGTGTTTGTCTCAGTCCTATAGAGAAAAGCATTGACAATCACTAAAATTTGCACTCTTAACATGGAATCTTTGCTTCTATTTATATGTTTTTTGCTGTCTTAATAACAATTTCTAAATAATAATGTGTTTCTCCCTGATTATAGGATCTTATAACAGGTCACCACTTTAGCTAGGCATGTCACACAAGCTATTTTATTTCCCCACTTACATTAATTATGTTACTTCCATTTTAAACATTTACTTGTATGTCTGGTACATCAGGCAAGTTTCCGAATCATGACTTATCACATCCTAGCTCAATAGAGAATAAATTCTGCACTACTGAGTTTTCCCATCTGAGGCGGTTGAATGGTTGATGATCCTTTGAGTAAAATCTGAACCCCAGCTGGCTGTGTTTTATATACACATTCAAGAGTAAAGGTTGTTCTTTCTAAATAGGGTCCAAGCTTATCCAAGGTGTCTTCTGCAAGATGAAACATAGCAAGGCAAAAATTTGTTGCATGATTCTGGAAAGTGTATTAATATCTAGCTCTTTTTCCATAAAATGCACAGTGATAGTAATAAGGCCACTATATATTATGCAAAATTGTGATTGGCTGTTACTGTAAATGCATCCCTATCTAAGAAGCTGAGTATATGTCACTTCAAATTGTGTCAGTCACTGTCTATGTTAATACATAATGAGATCAGCATAAGGAACGAAACATATAGACTCCTCAACATAGAATCTGAAGTTTTGTCAAGTCAACAAATACTTTTTAGACTTTTTAAAAATAAATGTTGAGTGGAATAAAACATTTGGTTCATTGGAAGTCTACACAATTTACTACATTGTTCTAAAAATGTCTAGCTTTGCCCAGTAATTATGAATGCTGCTTTTGAACAATGCCTTGAAGGAGAGAAGTTAAAGAAAACATTACTTGTAACTGTGATTTGGGCATATAAACCAGTGGTAGAGGTTATGTTCTCAATAATATGACCTAATACAGCAGCATTTTAGTAAATTGGTATATAAACAAGCATCTGTTGCAGGAATGTAGGAATGACATCATAAAGAATGTATGCAAAATTTTAACTGTAAAAGAATCATGCCGAATAGCTGCATTACTTTTAAAACTAAATTGATTTTTGGCTTCAGTGGAAGAGGAATAGCATTCTTGTGCCCATGTTCCAGTACAATAAAACATTCAAGCTCTAACGCCTTCTTACTGTACCTAAGCATTATTCCCTAGGTCACTGAGTAAGACAATACTTACAGTAATACAGTATGTGTTATATGTAATTATCTTGACAATAGTTTAATTTTTGTAAACAGTTTTATCATAAAACAGCAGTAAGATGCAAGATGAATTTGATTCATTTTGTGTGTAGAGTATGTGAATCATTTAATAGACCATTACATCTCCTATATTAGACTGCATTCTTTTTTTTTTCCTTCAGAGCTTTTCATTATAAGACTGACTTTAATGGAAAGAAGTTTAACCTTCCCTCCCAGATAGATTGAACCCCATAACAGTGTAAACATTCTCATTATAAAATAAAATCCCCTTCCCCAAGGGCAGCATCATAATTATGTTGCAGAATGTTGTACAAATGTTCCTCTTTTTTAAAAAAAAACAACAAAACAAAACAAAACATGCTTTCTCATTTTTTTCCCCCTGTAGCCAGGTTTTTATCCTTTGCATTATTAAAGCTAATCGATAATACCTTTAAAATTGTGATTTAATAAAATAAATACCATTTGATTAGTTTTTAATTTTTGAAGTTTATTTTAATCAGGTTTGCAAAGAAGTCATCAGTAAAATTGCTGTTGATTTATAAATAGGATAATTAGAGGCTTTCCTCCTAAGTACTGTTCACTGGCATTGTGGCTGATTTTATTGCATAGTCAAACCCCTTCATTCAATTTTAAAATTGCCTTTTGAATGAACTGCACTATGAGCTTGCCAAAGTGTGTCACCATTAATACCTTCCATCCCCTGTTTCATTGTCCAGTCCATAAATGCACAATGAGTTGTTTGATGAAGAGGTCCAGGAGACTTTACTAGTTTTTAAATGAATTAAAGCAAAACTGTTCATATTGTCTCACATTAATGGAATTGTGCTTAAATGATATGACACTTGAGTTACCCATTAGACAAGCCCTAGTTGTCCAAGATTTCATATACAGTCATCCCTCCATATTTGAAGTTTTGATATTTGCAGATTTGATTATTCATGGAGTGGATTAATATGTTCTCTCTAGGAATCTCTAGGTCCTCCAGTGCAACTCTGTGGTCAACTTTAATTAAAAGTTGCACTAAAAGACCTAGAGATTCCTAGAGAGAATACCCTATTAGGCCTTTGTAGCTCCTCCAGTGCAGTTCTATGGTCAGGATCTGTTGGACGTTGACCACAGAGTTACACTGAAGGACCTAGAGATGCCTAGAGTGGTGTCCTCTCAGGTAAAAACATGGTGTTTTAGTTATCTGTGATTTTTCCATATTCACTGTGATCTTATGCCCTTAACCGAGCAAATATGGAGGGACAAGTGTATTTCTTATACATACAAAAAGTGTACATTCTTTAAAAATTAGTTCTCACTACTTGAAAAAAGATATCAATGGTTACCATCTGCCCTCTGTATCCACACATTCTGCATTCATGAATTCAACCATCCATGGTTTTAAAAAATATCATCATCATCATCATCATCATCATCATCATCATCATCATCATCATCTCCCACCTTCCCACCCACCCCCCAAAAGCAATCCTTGATTTTGCCATTTTATATAAGGGACACAATTTTACTAACCTGTTGTATATAATAGGATTTGAGCATCTACAGATTTTGATATCCATGGGGGATCCTGGAACTAATCCCCAGACGATACAAGGGCCCATGGTACTACCTGTTTCACTATACAGTATGTACAATTCCAGAGTGATTTATTTATGGGGAAGTAGAAACCTGGAGTGGAGCACAATATTGTTGAAGTTCAGTTATTTCATTAAGTATCCTAGAAAGATGAACTGGAATAAACTATGTCTGTAGTTGCAAGAGCATTTTTAGACTTAAGAATGCCAGAAGTAATCTTGGTTCGGCCTATAGCCCATTTGTTACATGCATGTAAGCATTCCAGCATCCTGTGTTAATCTGATACCAGATAGCAATTACAGTTCTGCCGAGTGATGAGATTCATTGAATTGGGACTGTGTATGAACAATTCTGTCACTGTGTAGGTAAGGCTTATGATTACGTGTTGCCCCATCAGTTTCACATACAGTCACATAACCTTGACCTATACCATTCTTGCTGTTGGAAAGAAGTAACATCAATTCCTACTGGCTTTTTTCTTTTCCTTTTTCCTTTTGGATTGTGCAAATATATATACAGTGATAGAAATTTGAAAGGCAAAAAGTAAAACAGACAAACAAACAAAAACTTTGCTGCTTTAATCTAAAAGAAAACTATGTGTGTGAGAGAGTGCATGTGTGTCCCTTTGTAACAGAAGGAATGTTTCTTATGTTTCTGTCTTCAGACAGTTGGCACACATTTCATCTCAGCAGCTGCTTTCTCTTAAAGTGCAGTAGAGTGTAGGACTGTAGTGACACTAGCATTAATACTTCACATTCTGCTATCATATGCTGTCACTGTGAAATATGGATCTAGGTTACATGTGTTTGCAGACTTTGTACTGCTGAATTATGAAAGCTGACTCAGTTGGAGAATTGTGTTGTATTCAGAGACTGTGAACTGAACAATAAATGAATGCAGTAAAGAGACTTGTAGTCATCACAGTTGTTGTTGTTGCCTCCCCCTTCCCATCCTCCCCCCTACTCCAAGATAAAATTTCATTTTCTGCATTTGGAAAAATACCTTTTGGATAGTATCTAAATAATTTTCCACATGGTGCAACAATTTATTATTTAATATGCTATTAGCTCTGAAACAGGCAAATTGAATAAGCAATACTGCATACTTGATTGTGTAGTTTGGAGTGTAGTATTGCAGGAATCATTTCAGAGCCAACCAGCCAAAAGAAAGCCCTTTTAAATCTATTGATTTCTGCATATTGGAAGATGCTAGGTTTACACAATTAGGAATTTGAATCTCAAGGCCAATGTGAACTTTTCATATGCCTCTAGACCATTGTATTAGCTCCACTGAGCATCCACTAGTCTTTTGTGTGCATCTTCTCTAGCCATTGAGATCCAGGAGAGCAAGACCAATGAAAAATATTCACGATCTAATACAGACTTGGAACATGCATGTTGTACAAACCTCCCACAGACACAGTATGACCCAGTCCCATGATCCAATCTCATGAATCATGACAGATTTTCTATTTTAATTCTGAATGTACTTCCCTTGCATTTCTAGTAATCTGTCATGGTCCATACTGAGCCATTTCTATTTTTCCTTCAGAGAAACCCCTTGTTATTACTATTTTTAAAATCTAGTCTGAAGATGGATTCTGCAAAGCTTGCTGACTGTTTTGTAACTGTTACCCAATATAAGGTACTATCCTGTTAATGCTCTTGATGTTTTCTTTAAGACCAAAAGGGCTGCATTTCTTTTAAAAAAATAGACTGATGCGTTTAAACATTCTTTTTGTTGTTGATGGTGGTCTTTAAATGGCAAACTCACAAAGTATGTACTCAAAGTCTGTACATTTTGCAAGTTTGAACTACATAAACAAGATAGGTGGGTGGCTTGGCTTTTCTTTTCCTGGATATGGCTGGCAAGAAATTTTTTTAAAGGTCCCAAATGCTCCAGGGAACCTTCTCATATTTCTGTTGTTCATTTTATCCAGGTTCATTCTCTCCAGATTTCAAAGTGCACCCCCAAACCAGCTCCAGAGGCAGCAGAGGGAACAGAGGTCTATTACACTTGTGGTTGAGGGGTGGGACAGGATTGGTTCTAGGCCTGTGGGTGGAAGTCAATACAATCCACCTCTCGTCATCTGATTGCAATTGTGAACAAAGAGAAATTGGAGCACACTAATTCCAGGGACTATCCAGATGTTGATGTTAGCATATGCTAGAGAGATTAAGTGAATCAAATTGAGAGATTTGGGTGGGAAGAAAATGGACCAGTAGTTTGCATTAACATCTATAAGTTGGATCTTGCATGCTGTTGACACAACCAGACCCTGGAGGGAAAAGGCGGTGGCGGCTCTGTGTAACAGTTTATCCATCATCATCAATAACTTGCTTTTGTTTGAATTTTTTATTAATCACATATTGGCAAGGGGAAAGTCAAAAGCGAGAGAGTTCAGCACACAGTATGGAAGTGATTCATGTGGGAAATAGGGTGGCGGGGGGGAGAGACTTGAAGCCACACCTCCTTTGGTGACTTACAAATAGCAAATTTTTATAGTGGTTGCAGTTCCAAATCATGTTCTCACACTTAGCACAGAACTTTTGTTACAGATGACATGAGAAAAATTGTAGGACTTACTGAACTCATCTATATAACTAGTTACATATTGCATGCTTTATTGTTTAGCTTGCATATAGCATTCAGATGGAAACAGTCTATGTTCTGTTCTCACACTGGGTGGGATGCTCAGACCTCTTGGGAGGATTACTAGTTGTGTGCTCATTACCTGAACGCTTTTTGCTTCTTCTTCTTTTTTTTTAAAAGTATTTAATAGAAACATATGGCTCCTTTTCTATTTCAGTATTTACTCCTTTTGCCACACCCACATATTCTCTCATTTTCAAGGGCTACATCTGTGTTCCAAAGCTTTTCAGAAGAATTCTTGATACCACTAAATATATAGTTCTTCTTCCTAAATAAATATTACTGCATTCTTACTACATTATACTTGTATTCTTTTTTTTTCTTCTAAAAAATCCATGTGGACAATGTTTAATTTTTTAAAAATGGCACTCTCAGAACATCGGGGAAGAATCTGTTAGATTCTGTGAACACAAGGCTGGTATCAACTTCCCACAAGGCATTCTCTGTAGTAGCCCCGAAGCTTTGGAACAACTTGCTGGAGGAGATCCGTCTTATTACCTCTTTGGATGCTTTTAAGAAGGCTCTTAAGACGGATCTCTTCCGGCGGGCCTACCCACCCGACTTACTTTAATGTATCTGGAACAAATAAACAATACACAGTTATTATTATTATTAATAGAATTAATCCAGATTATAGCATGATAGCTAAACAACTAAATAAATGTTTTGATTAAATGCAATAACAAAATTGCATAAACTAGACTACTTTCCAGCATGATTCTCTAGATATGATTATTAGTGAATTCAGTGAAACCTGCTATGTGGTGTGCTTCTGACTGCAGGCTTAGTTCTGTTCTATTTTGCTTCCTTGCTATTATGTAATAACTGAATATATTCTCTTAAATTATGACACCTTGTTCTTTGGATCAAGGAAAAATCTTATTTGAAAAGGTAGATGCCTTCCCTCTCCTCAGTTTACACGTAGCTTGACACCAATAAGAAAGCAGCGTGTTGAGGTGTTTGTTCCTTGCCTATTTTTTTTTAAAAAAGAGAAACCAGACAGAGATAAAGCAGCATCTTTGATTTTACTGCATGATTTGTTTATGAAAGAAAGCTATACTGTATATCCTTTTATTTTCTTGTCAAGGTAAAGGCTTCTGTTCTCATGGTGCAGATCAATTTATGGTCATTGTATCTACTCAGAAAAAACAGGATAATTGCTGATGTTCTCATTTACAAAACCACTTTGTAGTTCAATACCCCCATACCTTTATAAATAGGATATATTTTTACTGAACAAAATGGTGCCTCTGATCCAGTCCTAGCTAGCTGAATTGTTTGTCCTGGAATCCAATAAATGGTTATTTTGTCCTTTTTTAAAAAAGTTTTACAGTGATGCTTTGTGGGGAAAGTATATTTTGCTGTCCTGGAGATGTATTTAGAAAATTAATATCTGTTCTTGACCCTTAAATTGGATGGTTTGGGTAAAATTGCAATTATTTTTTTAAATATGTTCATATAAAAATTGGATCAATATAAACAGAAAGCTGTCACTTGTTTGTGAGATTACATAGTTTGCAAGAAGAGTTACTTGGGATCTGATTGCTTTTGAGAGAGAGAGAGCATTTTTATAGCTGAAGTAAGTTATCTTGCTTTATAATGGCTCTAATCCTGACAATCTATATATAATTTCACAAATATTTTATAGTGATGGAGGTGTTCTAAAAACCTACATGCACATCTATAGTTTTTGCAACACACTTCTGTCTCAAAGCCCAAACTTTCATTGTGATCAAGATCTGATGTCTAAGAAAAGACTAAATTAATCATGGGTCTTTTCCTTTGTCCATGGAAATCTAGAACACTGATGTGTCATGAGTCTTAATCATGCAGGGGACCTCCATGGAGAGAATAAAATTCCCCATTGTAGACACTTTTGCCGGAACACATGCAGGCTGGCAAAAATGCCCAGTAGAGTAGGCCCTTGATATCCCCTGGGATTTGGTTCCAGGACTCTGCGTGGATGCTCAAACCCCATTAAATACAGTGGCACAGTAAAATGGTGTCCCTTGTATAAAAAGGCAAAAGCAAGGTTTGCTTTTGGAAAATTATATATTTTAAAAATATTTTCAAACCGCGAATGCTTGACTCCATGGATAAAAAAATCCATTGACATGGAGGGCTGGCTGTATGCTTGTTGTTGCTCCTCCTCCTCTCATAGAGAATGCCTGAATAGGCCTTGCTTCCAGCAAATCATGGTATGCAGTTGGGAAGTGATCTCCATGATTGTGTTCTGTCACTCCTTTAGAACAATTCTCTTCTTCTCTTCATGGTTTAACTATGGTTTGCTGTTACGCTTACACTGACAAAACTATGGTGAGGACACAGGAGAGTCTTCTCAGTGTCTACTCACAGGCTATGGAACTCCCTTCCACAGGAGGTTTGGTTACCCCTGCCTGAGCTCTTTCTGCCAGCAGGCTAAGACCTCTATATTTAGGTAGGCATTTGATTGATTTTTAATCACATGGCAGAACAGTGTGTAAAGTGCTGTGCTGTTTTTATTTGTGTGTTTATGTTTTAAATGTAGTTTAAACTGTTTTTAATGAACTTTTAATACTACTATCATTTAATTGGTTTTTAAAAAAACTTTTGTAATATAACTTGTTAGCTAATTTCTATTTTAAATTCTTGTAAGCCACCTTGGGTCGGCAGGAAAAAAGTAGAATATTAATTTAATAAATAAACAAATAAACAAACTTCCACCCTATTTTCAAATCAGGTTGGAGGCCATGATTACTCTGTATTTACTCTGAGGGCTGAGTAGACTTTCCTGGTCCCAAGCACTCACCCAGGTTGGTCTCTGTTGATACATCAATCTCTGCACTGACTCGGGACAGGCGCACTCTCCTTACCTTGCCAGCTGTTGCCCAGATTAAAGAAGCCTTCTCCTTGCCATATCTAGCATAGAAATGGGCTACCTGGCTGCACCCATGTGGTTAGATGCCCCGTTTGTGCATCAGACATGGTGATGGGAGACTTCTTCAGTTGGGGCAATGGCCAACAAGGTAAGGAGCATGGTGTGTACGTGTGTGTGTGTGTGTGTGTGTGCACAGCCAAGTTACCTAGAAACCCCATGAAAAACCAGTGGTAAACCAAAATGCCAGTGTGATGTAGTGGTTTAAGCACTGGAGTATGGCTCTGGAGACCAGGGTTTGAATTCTCACTCAACCATGGACACCCACTGAGTGACCTTGGGCAAGTCACATTCTCTCAGCCTCAGAGAAAGACAAAAGGAAGCCTCCTCTAACAAATCCTGATAAGAAAAACCTATGATGTCTTAGGTTAAACATATGATAAATTGTAGATTACTTGAAGGCACACAACACAGTATATCCGCTGAATCAATGAAATTTACATACATGTTTACGTTCCAAGTTCTCATTAATTCCATGGGTCTTCTCCAGTTGCCACCAACAACTGGGTTTAAGCAACAATAAGCAAGCTGTTTAAATATAAGGCAAACATTTTCTATAATTAATATTAGAATACAGTAAAAATTATCATATAATCATAGAATTGGAAGTGGCCACAAGGGCCATTCAGTCCAACCCCCTGCCATGCAGGAACTCTCAAATCAAAGCATACCCAACAGATAGCCATCCAGCCTCTGTTTAAAGACCTAAAAAGAGGGAGACTCCGCCACTCTCTGAGGGAGTTTGTTCCACTGTCGAACAGCCCTTACTGTTAGGAAATTCCTCCTAATGTTGAGGTGGAATCTCTTTTCCTGCAGTTTGCATCCATTGTTCCATGTTCTAGTCTCTGGAGCAGCAGAAAACAAGCTTGCTCCCTCCTCAATATGACACCCCTTCTAATATTTAAACAAGGCTATCATATCACCTCTTAACCTTCTCTTCTCCAGGCTAAACATACCCAGCTCCCTAAGTCATAGGGCATGGGTTCAAGACCCTTCGCCAGTTTACTCACCCTCCTTTAGACACTCTCCAGTTTCTCAATGTCCTTTTTGAATTGTGGTGCCCAGAACTGGACACAGTATTCCAGGTGGGGCCTGACCAAAGCAGAATAGAGTGGCACTATTATCTCCCTTGATCTAGACACTATACTTCTATTGATGCAGCCAAAAATTGCATTGGCCTTTTTAGCTGCTGCATCGCACTGTTGACGCATGTTCAACTTGTGGTCTGCTTGGACTCTAGATCCCTTTCACATGTGGTCTCATTCAGCCAGATGTCCGCCATCCTATATCTATGCATTTTGTTTTTCCACCCTAAGTGTAATACCTTACGCTTCTCTGTATTGAATTTCATTTTGTTAGCTTTGGCCCAGCTTTCTAGTCTATTAAGTTCATTTTGAATTTTGATCCTATCCTCTGGGGTATTAGCTACTCCTCCTAATTTGGTGTATCTGCAAATTTGATACTCCCGTTTTGTGTTAAAAAACTCAAATGGCAATGCTAACTGAGGGATTCTGGGAACTGTAGTCTAAAAAAAGTAGCCATAGGCATGGTTATGTGAAAGAGAGACTGCAATTTGTGGAAGATGTCTGTACTAGAAGGAAAGAGAAAAATATGCCATATGAAAAATACTAATAAAAGTTTCTGGGGAAAAAATAAATAAACTGTAATTGGAGTGTTGGTGCTCAGTCCTCTGTTATTTCCTCCTATTCCCGTTGTTAATGCTGCACATTTTCAAGGTGTTAAAGCAGCCAAAGAGAGGGTGGAGAAGAAACCCTAAACACTAAAACTAAATTTGTCCCCTATTAACTTGAAACCTCCTTGATTTTTGAAGGATATATTCAGTCTTTCATTCCCCAGATGACCCATTAGGATGAAGGCTGTTCTGGGAGGTGGTCCAATATCATCTCAAATGTGTGGGTTTTGGAGACCATTCAAAAGGGCTGCTCTATGGAATTTGAGTCTGTCCCAAGGTCAAATCAGTTTATTTAGCCAGAATTTATCAGCACAGTGCAAGAAAAGGAGATATCTTTTTGCTAACTTTCTAGGATGTATCACCACAACAGATACAGTCAGTATGCTAAATATGGCATATTATTTGTGCTTTTCTAATGAATCCTATGTATTAGTAGTCTACGTTATCAAAAGCCTGCATCACTTCCTTCATCCTAGTGATTCTATAAAAATTCTTTGTTAGAATACTCAAAAAGCAAACTAAGTTTTAACTATATTAGATGCTGAGCCCTGCTGCAAATCCCCCCCCCCCCATTCTTATACCTGCTGTTAGATCAAATGACATGACTTTAAAGTAAGAACATTCATGAAGTCAACTACCATCACATCTTCTCATTTAAACCCAGCAGGATACACCATCATGTCTACCTTCTAATTAGGTGGCATTTTGATCATCATTCACATTCCTTAATGATCAATACCCTTACTTTAAAGTTGGAGCAAGATTGGATGTACAAATGAAAGTTCATGCTTTTGGCTTTGCTGCAACCAATACAGCTATTCCATTCTTTCATTTACTTTATATAAGTTGATGACTTTTAAAAAAAATCAAATATGATTGAATACAGTTCTTTATACATGATCACGAATTCATATTGAAATCAAAATGTTGTCCTGATATATATATTTTTTTTTAGTCAGAGAGATGAATAACAGGTTTACCAATATAAAATCTATGAATAACCCAAGCAAAACCCCACATAAATTGCTTCATATTAATTTAGAAAGAGAGTGTACAGCACAATGGATTGCAAGGAATTTTTCAAAGACCTAGGGTTTGTCTAAATTGATGGAAATTGCCAAACTCACCCCAAAGCAAGTAGTGGCAGTGCTCCCAATGCACAGCTATTTCTGGGAAGACACCACAGTTTATGGCCCTTAACCCAGCCTTGCTCTGAACTAAGCATGGTCAGGGGAAAGTGTGGTGCTTTCCAGAAACCCCCAAATTACCTTGGGTGCTTTTAGCATGTGGACACATACCAAGAGCTGTGCCATTCCCTTTCATTATGATGAGCAGCGCAAGGAAAAGGGATGACATGTTTTCCTAGCTGTTGCTTTCTCATGGGCAGGAGCTCCATGTAAAGCCTGCAAATTTTAAACAAGTGACTGGATATGGGATCAACAAAGATTCCTGGCACCTGTTTCTGTTCTCAGCAGAAAAAGTGGTGTGCCAAACAGGCTTTAAACAGAGGCTCTGAAAACAGGCCACTGCCACTTCTGGTGGGATCAGAACAGAGCTCCCATGCAAACAATGAGGGGGGTATAATGACCCTCTCCGTGTTGATCGCATGATGCGGTGCCTATTCTGACCTTAGAATAATAAACAGCCCTGTTGGGCCAGTGTGGTTGTAGTGACAGCAGTGGCACCAGGGACAAGGGGACATCCTAGTGGAGCCAATGGCAATGTCAGCCAGGCTGGCCTCTGTGCACGGTGATGCAACTTCACACTGGATTCAGCCAGTAGGTGTGGTTGCATAATGCTCCAGACTGGCTCTAGATTAAGCGGCCCTTGTAGACGCTCCCCTAGTTTGTCACTTTATGCAGTTACCATACTAGATTTCTTGCTAAGTGTAAGAATGGCCATCCAATGTGCCTGCAAACATGAACTTTAGAGGGACATATAAAACATTCTGGCAGAGATCCAGAAGCCTATTTTAGTTATTGGGAATCTTCATTAAAATGTTTACCTTTTTTCCTGAGCAGCAAATCCCAGCTTCACATTCAAGATTTTCATGAAACATATCCAGGGGTAGCCATGTTGGCCATATAGAAAAGCACAATAATGTCCCAAACCCACAAAACAGTGACAGCTCTACTGGGCCAACCAAAATGCATAAAATATTGTTGCAAGCTTTTGAAGCTCCACTGGCTTCTTCATCAGGCAAAGGTGTTAAAAATAGCTGGCCCTCCTTATCCACAGATTTTTTAGGCACAGATTCAAGCATCCCTGGCTTGAAAATATTCCAAAAAGTATAAATTCCAAATAGGAAACCTTGCTTTTCCCTTTTATATAAGGGACACCATTTTGCTGTGCCATTATATTTAATGGGACTTGAGCATCCATGGATTTTGTTATACACAGGGGATCCTGGAACCAAACCCCAGTGGATAACAAGGACCCAATGTAATTCAGGAGAAAAAAAAATGATAATGTTAGTCACAGGTCTGCATTTTGTCAAGATGGTGGTGGTGGTGTTCTGAGTATGGAAGGATATCTATGCAAGCAGGCCACCCCTCCTTCTGGTCATGTGGGTACTGGGAGATAAAGCATTTTAAAGTCCAGGAGATTTAAATTCCATTAGCAAAGCAAAAAGTACTTCCAAAATGTACATAACAACTTTGCCTGATAAAGAAGCTAGTGGATCTTCGAATGCTTGCAACATATATTGTATGCATTTTGGTCCAATAAAGACATCACTGCTTTGTGGATTTTTGATGTTACTGTACCCAAGGTTTTGTTACTCATGTTTAAAATTTCTCTTTTATTCTTGCTGCAACCCCCCCCTCCAATATTTGGGGAACACCTTTGTGTGCCCCTTTACTCAGTGCTACACAGCTGGTGTTATGGAATACAGTTACACAGGCTGGTGTTATGGAATACAGTTTCAGATTAAGGGAGTGAAGGAAAACGAGTGCTGGTAAGGTGTTGGCATAGTTTGGATGAGCCAAAGTGTATCTTCCCTTTGGGGAAAGGTCTGGCTCAGTGATAGACCACAAGCTTGGCTGAGGATGGCAGGAAAAGTATCTTGCTTGAAAACTTAGAAAGCTTCTACCAGTTAGTGTAGGCAATAATGGACTAGAAAGACCAGTGGTCTGACATGGTATAAGGCAATTTTCTATGTTATTGGAGTTTTAGGAAAAAGGCTAGAGGCAAACGAAAGTGCAGAGATAAGTAATTATCCATTACTTACGCAGAGGTCCAGGACTCACTTGGAACCCTTTATAGTAGTTCATTCCTTCCATCTCTCATGGACTTCTTCCATGATCCCTTCAGTTTCTTGCTTGGACTATGGAGGTACATTATGTCTGTACGGTATTAGTACTGAGCAATATTATCCTCCAGAGTTTGTATGTACAAGAAGTATCAGGTGGCATTAACCATGGTTAAGACAGGCCATGAAGTTTGACATTGGAAGGAATAACGGTGAAGAATACATCTTGTATTCAGCACTGCATATACTAATCATTACTGTTATAATAACAATAACAAAATATATTTGTGAAATTACACTTTAAAATGCTACAGAGAACATAGATGAATCATAAAGTTTCCAAGATAAAGATAGTATTTTATTCTTGTTCTGCATTTCATCATGGTCAGAAGCACATGTGTATTTCTTTTGATCATAACACAGTGTATCACAACAGGACATGACACAAACCTCATTTTCATTCTTTGTGTAGCCTTTTCCAAGCCATTGGTTAGTTTCATGAACCCCTAATGGGCTTAAATATCTGGATTGTTCTGAAGTGAAAGGTTGGTTTAGCTATTTTTATGTTGTTCTTTCAACATGATTTTCCTGGTGATTCTCAGATTAGGTACTCTTTGTAATGGCAACAGAGGTCTTGAAATCAATTGTGTATCAGTGTCCTTAAATGTATTTGCAAACTAAGCTATACACAGACTTGTGGAGTGCCCCAGGGTGAGAGGCTTTGCTTTTTTTTCTGGAAGGCATGTACATATCGGAATAAAAGCTGTGATATGAAGCATTAGCTATAAGTCTCATATTTAAAAATCCCAGCATGTGAACAACAGGGGTTAAAAAAGGATGAATATCTTTGCACCTTAATGGGAGAACTGTTTCTGTAATGGTATCAAAGATAAACCAGTGTATTATGAACACTAAATGATAAAGGGTGATAATATGCCATTCTTGAGACTTCTTGGCTCTTACCTAACACATCAGAAAGTGATTGTTGAATTTTAAATAGCCATACAAATGGATGACATAGAAATTTAACTTTGCTTTGACCTTATTCTAATTCACAAGATGACTGCAAAATGACTTTGTTACATCTGAATGTATGCTGGATGCTAAATCACTCCAGAGTATAAAATCTTTGTTTTGGCATAATGTTGATGCATAAACATTTGTACCCCATACTAACCCTATAAACATCACAATCCATCAGTACAATTACAAAAAAGATTGTTTGTTTTCACACTTAAAGCAGACATGAAATAGAGTGTCCTTAACTTAATCACCACCTTGATTTACCACATTTGCATATATTTGCATATTAATTGGACTACAGATTAAAATTGGTTTTGTAATTTTAATTAAGTGTCCACAAAGGTAAATGATTAGAACTGTTTAAAATACATTCTGACATAAATAGCAGTAAAAGCTTTTGTGATGATGTTTTTGTGGAATTACATTCAGAAAGTGGCCTTTTTATGATAGTAATTTTAATCTTAAATAGAATTATACAGTCAAACAGAACTGTGGATTCATAATCATTTTTTCAAGATTCATTTAATATTTTGCTGATTTGCAGCACTCGATGAAAATGTAGTGTAGGTTTAGCTGATTGCAAAATTAGGCCTGTAGCGCTGATAAACTGAGGGTTTAAACCAAAGTCGTCTTAATAGGGTTGTACATATTTCAAATGTATTACATGTAGTTATGTAGATGATTTTTTTTAAAGTGAAGCCTATAAAAGCCTAGCGTAAAGGATGATCTGTCCTTTTAAAATGTAATCATCCACTTGGGCTTTCTTACTTTTCAGTTCTGACCAAAGGATCCCCAGTGCATTGCAGCTCTTTGTGCTAACTATCAGTCCAGTGTACAGAGAAATTATTTCTGTGTTGTCAAGGAAACATGAATGTCAGTAGGTAAAAATGTTCTTGCAGTGTTGTTTACTATTGAATATCTATGAAACAAAATATTATTTTAGATACTGACTGACCTTCAAGTAAGGACTATGAAGAAATTGCTTAACCAAAAAGGAAGCATATTCTGCTGCTGAATCTAGACACTGATAGTTTTAAAAGAAAAATCAATATCATTTGATTATTGCTCTTCATTCATCTAGCAATGTTAATGCTAATCTAGGGCCCTTTTACTCTACGCAATTATAGCATGATGAATTCTACTTTAACTCTCATGGTTATGTCCTATGGAATCCTGAAGTTTGAAGTCTGGTAGGGCACTAGCAGTTTCTGGCTGGGTTTTCTCAGTGCCCTTCCGTAAACTACAAATTCTAGGATTCATTAGGAATTGTGTAGTGTGGAAGGACCCCAGAACTCATGTGTCTTAAAGTGTACAAGCAAAGCTAGTCCTGTAGAATGTAAATACGAATTTGTAGCAGCAATACAGCAAGTGATATGAGTGCTGCGGTTCATGTTGTTTTTAACTGTCTTCAAGTCTATCCCAACTCATGGTAACCCTGTGACTGAGACACTTCTAAGGCACCCTGTCCTCAGTAGCTCTGTTCAGATCCTGTATGCTAAGGACCCTGTGCTCTTTGATTACCTTTCCAAACACTGTCATCCTTTCCAGTGAGTCATACCTCCTCATGATATAGCCAAAGCATGACAGCCTATGTGGAAGTAGACCAAGTAGATTATCACATGGAAGTTTACCATCATTAAAACATCACTAAATTGTCCCTAAAGTGCCACGGTGTGATCGCCAGTCATGCTTGTCACCTGTGATTAAATCCCCTCTCCTCTCCCGTCATTAAAGCGTTTGCTGAGTAGCCATTTCTCCAATAACAAGAACTTCTTTTATTGGAGAAATGGCTGCTCGGTGAATGCTTCAATGACAGGAGAGGCCAGGGGATACCTCCATGACAATTTAATCACAGGGGACAAGTGCAACCGGCGATCACACCTTCATGGGTTTTGGACAATTTAGGGACGTTTTAGGGATAGTAAACCTCTGTGCGATAATCTCCCAAGTCTACAATAGCTTATGCTACAACTTATGTTGCACATTTAGTCTCAGAGGTGCTACAAGATCCCTTTGACTAACATGGCTATGTCTCTGGATTACAGCCTCAGTTTGGTCATCTTTGATTTGTTCTCAGACACATTTATTTGGCTTTTTAACTGTCCACAGTGTCTGCAGAACTTTTCTCCAGCACTACATCCCAAATGAGTTGATTTTCTTTTATCAGTTTTATTCACTATCCATCTCTGAAACCTGTACATATTGATGGGAAATACAATGGTATGGGTCAATCCTAGTGTTCAGCTGTATATCTTTGCACTTCAGGATCTTGTCTAGTTCTTTCATAGCTGACCTTCTCAGTCTTCTGATTTCTTATCTGCATTCGTCATTCTGATCAATGATTGACCCAAGATATGAGAAATCTTTACAATTATTTCAGTTTACTCATCATTTACATTGAATTACAGGTTACACATTAGGTCAAGTCTGTGGGGCATTGTTTTGGTTTCCATATGTGCTGACAGATTTTAGTTAGAACTAAAGTTGATTCTGCCTCTGTAGATTGCAGCAGTTCTTTTGGCATGTCATCTGTTCCTTGTGATTTATACCTTCCAATTGCTATGAGTGTAGCTTTTATTTCACTCAATAAAATTTGGGGTTCATCTTTATCTGGTTCCTGTACCATGTGTCTTTAATCTATTCATTTCATTTATATAGCTCTTTTGTGTATTGCTTCCCTCATGAGGGCCAGCAAGGACAAGTCAGATATGGCGATGCTCTCTCAGAGCCCTTTCTAATAACTAATGGTGTGAAACAAGGCTGTGTTCTCGCTCCAACTCTGTTTACAATCTTCTTCAGCATGATGCTCCAAAGGGCTACAGCAGATCTTGAAGAAGAAGACTGCATCTATATATGTTACCGTACTGATGCTAGCTTGTTTAACTTAAGCCGTCTGAAGGCTCGCACAGAGACTCTAAACTATCTAGTCCGTGAGCTGCTTTTCGCTGACGATGCTGCCCTTGTTGCCCATACAGAAGCAGCTCTGCAGTGCCTAACATCCTGCTTTGCTACGGCTGCAGAGCTGTTTGGGCTGGAAGTCAGCCTGAAGAAAACGGAAGTTCTCTACCAGCCTGCACCACAGGAAGAGCACTATCACCCCCACGTCACCATAGGCAAATCTGTACTTAAGTCTGTTCAGCAGTTCACCTACCTGGGAAGTATCATCTCCTCAGACGCCAAGATTGATAAAGAGATCGATCACAGATTAGCAAAGGCATATAGTGCTTTTGGAAGGCTTCACAAAAGAGTCTGGAGTAACAAGCACCTGAGGCGAAGCACAAAAATCAGTGTGTACAGAGCCATTGTATTGTCCATTCTCCTCTATGGGTCTGAAACATGGGTCACCTATCGCCAACATCTACGACTCCTTGAATGCTTTCATCAGCGCTGTCTACACACAATCCTAAACATACACTGGAATGACTATGTGAAGAATGTTGCTGTCCTGGAGCAAATAGAGATCACCAGCATTGAGGCCATGCTATTGAAAATGCAGCTGCGCTGGGCATGGCATGTCTGCATCTCAAGCTGATTCTCTTTCTGTCAGCATTTTTCACTGTCCCCATTTTGCAACCATACGTAGAAATCAGAAATCAGGTGGCATGAACAATCATGACTTTAGTATGCAATGATATATGATGAGTATTAACTAAGTGGCAAACAGGATGGCACTGAAAAGGATGGCAAGGTTTGAAGAACAATAGCAAATGGATGATGCTGTCTGTGGTTTTTCTAACTCTGAGTAAATCTTGCAAAAAAGGGGGGATGTGACTTCAAGAACAGTGTATCCATAAATCTTTGAAATGCATTTGATAGGGTATATTATGTCTTCTTCTAGTTATTTCTCTCTCCATACATGCTTGTGTTGTAACATACTGGCCAATATTCCATATCAAAATCCCATAATGTAAATCTATATATTTGGAATTACCCATTGATGGTGTTAAACCATCCTTCTATTGAAGGATCCCAGGTGTGTGCATGGGAGAGATGTCCATAAGAGGCATCACAGAGCATAATGTGTAAAAGATAATCCAGTGATTTACAGAGAGGCTTTCTGCAAATAGCTGTAAAATCTGGGGTGAGAGGTATTCCTGATTTCTTGTTGGGGACCATACCATGCCAATACATGTAGCTGTAAGAGAACCAATTATTTTTATAGTCTATGCCTTCAGTCTTGTTTTTCCTTCACTCATACACATGTAGGTTGACAGTGCCACAATGGCAAAACAGAACAAAGCGCTTTGTCGGGCATAGTTTTTTGCCAAATCAAGGGCACTCTATGACTATGAGCATATCCGAACTGCAGAATTAAACTACTTCAGTTGCTACCACTCTGTCCTACAGGATCCTGGGATTTGTAGTTTAGTGAGATCTGTGAGACAGCTCTGGTGCCTCACCAAACTATAGATCCCAGAGTTCTGTAGGATAGATTCATGTGTTCTCCCAGTTCTTTAGGTGTTCAAATCTGTTTCCCAGACTTGTGCCTGTGAAACATATAGATGGCCTGGCATTCAACTCTGTTGGCAGAGAATGGTTGCCAATTTATCAAAATTGCATTCTATGTTAAAACTCTGTGGTGCTATACAAATCTTTTCCATGCTGATACAGACTAGTATGGCTATGTTTCTGAATAATGCTACTGTACAGAAAGCCCCTTTTCTCATATTGCTTAGGCTAATGGTGTGGCTTCATTGAGACAGAGAAACTAGGTGCAGGTGGTAGCCTTCTTTGGAGGTAACTATCCACCCTCTACCGATTTTGGAAGGGGAAAGTGTTCTCCCAGTTGTTTAAATGTTCAAATCTATTTCCCCCAGGTATATCATCAATAAAGGTAAGACTCTGGCCATGGCAATCCTATGCATTTAAACACTGGTTATTTTCTTTAAAGTTCAGTTTGGTAGTCATAACATCACAGATATGTTTTATTGTTGTTGGTACTGAAAGTTTACACTGGATCATTTAGTAGATCATTCTGCTGTCATTTGGATCATAGGAAAGTAGAGGAGTTGGAGCCGAAGATTTGGCATACTGACTCACAGTCCTGATTCCAGGGACCATAAGATCTCAGCCTGAGGCTGCATTTCTCTCCACCCTCACCTTGGATTCAGTTGCATGAATGTAATTAGCCTGATGTTTCCAAGTAGACACCTGTAAGCTTGTGCTATAGATTTGTTCAATTGTTCATTTAAACTAAGAATCCTGATTGCCATTCATACAAAAGTACATATTTCAAGCTAGCCAGCTAGTGGCAAACAGTTAAGTGGGGATTGCTGATTTTCACACTGAGTGGTTGTACTCTTTCTGAATATCTATGCCAGTGCTGACTTACAGAATTCTGCACTCCATGTGGGACAACTGTCTGATTTGTGAGCTACAAGAGGGCGGTTGGGGGTGGAGCAATGCCAGCTAGGGAACATGCTGGAAGTAATGACGTTTCATTTCCATTACACTGACTTGCTGCTGGCTTTGGACAGGACACTTAACCTTCCTATGTCTGTTACGCCATGTGTGAAATGGAGTGAATAGTCATGATAATTCATATGTCGAGTATTCAGAGTATCAGACAAAAACTGGTTGTAAAAAAAAAGGATAGTGAATCGGTAGCAGTGTTTGTTCAGTGGCAACAAATAAGTTGTCAAAATGGAATTGTCAGACACTTCTTTTTGGCAAATTACATATTTTATTTATCAGTGTGAACTACAACATATAATCTCCTTTGGAAAGAGTTTTTGCTACAAGAAGAATAATGGTCGCACACTCAGCAGGCTGCAGTGGGATGAGATAGCATGCTTGCAGCATTTCTTTGCAACATAATTGCAGCATCAATGAACCATGAATTCAACCTAATTAACATAACTGGAACCACTGCAATCATGCTGCCATTCAATTTACTTTTTGAACATTCTGGTGAAGTGTCAGGGTTGTGTTATTTGCTATTGAAATGCTGCCGAGCACTGTCCACTCTGAATTTTTCAGCTGTTCTCCAGCCTTACTTTGAAAAAAAAATTGCTTGTAAGCTTACTTACAGATTTGTTTGCTTGTTTATTTATCTGACAGTGGTTGTGATGGTGAAGGGGAGATTTCACTGGTTCAGTAGTTCCATTTATTCAGCTACAAATAATTTTTGTTAATCTCCCTTCAAAAGATAATTAAATATTTTGAGGTGTGAAACTGAGGGATAAAAAATCTTTACAGCTAATGCTGCATTTACATTGCAGGATTAATGTCAACTGCCATCGCTCGGTGCTGTGGAATTCTGGGATTTGTCGTTTTGTGAGATATTTAGCCTTCTCAGTCAGCGAGGTCTGGTGCCACAACAAACTACAAATACCAGGATTCCATAAGATGACAGTTAAAGTGGTGCAGACTGCATTAATTCTGCAGTCTGACTGCAGACCTAGGTGCAAATCCAAGGGCTCAGTGAATTGTATTCAAACTTGTAGTGAACAGTTATTACGACAAGCCAGCAGAATCAAAGTGCTTTTGAGAATGCATGGAATAACTTCCCATTATCACCAAGGGAAAGCTTTTATTTATTTATTTATTTGTTTTCCTTCTGTTTCTGCTGTTGGAGTGTTATTCCGCACTGAAACCAAAGTCTTGATGCGATTGGACTGTAAGCTGTCACAATAGATAATCATCTGACCCCATATTACTTTCCAGAATGAAATACATTCTTGCTCCTGGATTTCCTAGAGAGGCTTTTTAGATATGAAAAGCAAATAACTCTGGTCCTTGCTTAATTAAAAATCTATTAATTTTGTAGCAGGTATATCTATCTGTCTGTCTGTCATCCTCTATATGTCTAGCTAATGTGGTACAACTAAGCTATTTACTGTCTGAAATATACTATCCTGCAGAGAAAATATTAGGATTCTAAAAAACAACAACAAAAAACACCCATGTTCCTGATGCTAGGTTCCAGTCTAAGGGAAAAGTATTTACACTTCTTCCTGTCTAAGTGGGCCGTATATCTAGATGTGGTGAACAGAGTGAGTCCAGAGCCTCAAAATACTTTATTGCAAATATGTTGTAAAGTGCTGTTTGGATCAGAGTTTAGGAAAGTTACTAGTCTTAACTATATCTCCACAAATCTCCCAGATAGCACAGTAAGTTGTGATATTGTCTGTGTAGTTCCAAGAGCTGTATCTGGAAAAAAAGTAAATACAAAAAAAAAAAAAAATAGAAGAAAGGTACAAAACAGTAGGAAGAAAAGTAGTTTTGCAGATCTTACTCCATTGCATAGATGTACACAGAAGTTTCTTAGGTCTAGTAGTACTGATACAAATCCCATTTTTTCCATGGATTGCTACCTATACTATGAAATGTGATGGTTGTGAAGTAGCACATGGGATCTCAGTGTCTTCTTCCTTTTTCCGTTTATTTCTGCCTTTCTTATTGAACTGCATTTTCCAGACATACATATGTAGCTGTATGGATAGGATTGTAAGAACAAAGAGAGTTGAGAGACCCACACAGATAACATAATAACAGTATTAGAGACAGGCTCAGATCCGGGAGACATGCTAGGCCACACAACTTGTTAAATATTACTACCTCGGTATCTCGGTTCATTCTGCTTTCTTTGTGGAAAGGTTCCTGCTCGCTTACCATTCATTTCCACAGGGTTTGACCAACTACAGTAGAAGTACTCAGAGAAAGAAAAAATTCACACTCAGTGCATATTTAGAAATTGCTTTATCATCCACCAGCAGCTAAACAGTCATTACAACAATTTATCCAAATCCTGAAATACCACGAGTCATGCAGAGAAGCTGTATGTGTATTTTAATTATAGATTAGGCTTGAGATAATTTGCAAGGCTTTTTTCAGATGATCAATCAATGCATGGCCAGTTGCATTTTCCCCCTACTGCTGTTATCCCTCACAGAAACAACACTGCAGTTTCTAGTCTGCCATCACTCAGCAGCAAAACTGAGGCACAACTCCTAACTGTGACTCTATTTATTTACCATCCTTGAATGCTGGTACCTTGAATCATCCTTGAATGCAGATTCTCCTTTTGTACAGTAGACAAAGCTGCAGTCCTAGGAACTGAAGGAAGTATCTAGCACACCGTCAGCTGCAACTGACTGCCCAGCTGGATGAAAGGGGTGGAATGAAAGGAAGAGTAATTGGGAAGAGCCATAGCAATGGAATTAGAATTGTACCCTGGAATGATATTGGTCCTCCAAATGTTTTGGACTTCCTGACAGCTGGCTAAGATGGCTAGGGCTTGTGAGAGTTGAAGTCTAAAACACCTGGTGGGCCAAAGTTTGGGAATCACTGCCTTAGAACTACTCTTTCATCTTATTAAGGAAAGGTTGTTATACGTGGGCAGCACCCACTATTATAGGTCAGTGCTCATCTGAGATAACTGAGATAACTTGGTGCCATTTTTATCACTTTAAGAAGAAGCAAATTCAGGTTGCACCAAAACAGCTGTATTTCTAAAATGAATAAAGGATATACATCTATTACAGTTAAAAAACTAGAAGTGTTCCCTGAAGAGTTGCTTCTTTAACAGAAATTTTGGTACCTGTGGCAGAAACAAAATGGAAAGAATAGGTATAGGTTCTTGGGCTGCAAAAACAAGAGCTGCTCTACAGGTTTAAAACCGTTTTCTAGAAAATCCAAAATGAACAATATTTGTATAAGGAAACACCAAGGTCAGGCCTTGCATAGGTAAACAAATATGCTTTGAACCTTCTAGGGACCATGTGAAACTTTCTTCCAAAACATACCCAGAGTTTAATGTTATAACACATTATCTCTTTCTCTCTTTGTGCCTTGTGTGTTTGTATGTTCACATACAGATACAAAATGGATAAAAATGATGGCTGGAGAGAACAATCTTTACTTCGGCTCCATTTCTGCAAAGTGTTTAATGGTAGTAGATCAGAAAATTCTTTATTTTCTTCTAAAATAGTTTTATTTAAAAGTATGAATATAGAAAAATAATTAGAAAAATGATTGTATATTACTATCCCCTTAAAATGCTACTTTAAAGAAAAAGTATTACAGCATTATAAGGGTACAGGGTTAATATACAGAAAGTAAAATTTTCCAGCCAGTATTATTTATTGCTTAAATAGTGATGTTTTAAGTAGTCTTGAATACCACACCAAGAGAAAATCAAAATATATAAAAAAATAAGTGCATAAATAAAATAAAAATTAGAGTGGTGTTTTGCTATGTATCCCTATTTGTCTTTCCTTGTATGTCATATGTAGCTTGCAAGTGGAAAAAGTGTTTTGTTTCTGCTCAGAAAGTTGAGGGGGGAAAACAAAAACCTCAACCATATTATAAAAATTGCATGCTGGGGGTGTTGGTGGTGTTGGTGGTTGAATTTTGCATCTCTGAAACCAGGTAAAGTGCTGTTCCTGTTGATAATGAGACCTGTAATCAGAAAATGATACCAACAAGCTCCATCTTTGAACATTATTCTCAGTGGCACTCTGTTGAATAAAGTCTTCATATTCTAGGTGCATGATTCCACTGTCTCCAGAATAGTAGTGTGCTGGGTTTCTACCAGTTTCATGGATTCTGCCGTCCTTTCTATTCCCATGGGGCTCCTGAAGTCATAAGAAAAATAGGATACTACCTGCCTCTGGTCCAGTTGCATAGTCATTGAGGAGTGGTAATCCAGACATGGAAGGAACACATGATCTTTGACACCTTGAGAAAGAATTAAGAAACACAAATCTGAAGTGAGGAGCCTTTGACTCTCACAATCTGTAAGCATGATTTATGCCAGTGATGGCAAACCTTTTAGCGACTGCTTGCCCAAACTAAAAGACATTCCCGCACCTGGTGTTAACAAGTGCTGGGGGGCAGGACTTCCATGGGCAGGACTTTCCCCGAGACAGCTGAAGGCCTGGAAAAGCAGAAGGAAGAGGAGCACACCTGTTCCCCCTTTTCTACACCCTCCTGGGCCTTTAGCTGTGTCCAAAGACGCAGCTAAAGGCATGGGAGGACAAGGCACACACCTGTTCCTACTTTCCTCCCAACCTTCTGTCTCTCTGTGTGCCCTCAAAAATGGCTGCATGCCAGAAAGAGCAGGCGTGCCATAGATTCACCACCACGGGTTTATTCTCACTGGGTCTTCTGTGAACTGAACTTCAAAGCTTCTGGAAGGCTGAAGATTCCCCATCTCCAAATTAGGTTTCCTTCCCTGATTTAGATCCCATCTGCTACATAGAAGAGAGTAAGAAAGATTGAAAGGAAAACCCCACAAATACTTGCTTCTCCTCCAGGTTGATTGGCTTTTCTTTAAGTGTATAGTTTTTAATGAATCAATTGAATTTATCAATGTCATGTTGACGCTTCTTCTTGAAAATCTGAATATAAAACATCTAAATAAATAAAAGTTCATATACACTAGGGCTGCAGTCTCACATCCATCCATTTGTACTTAGTTCAAATGAAATCATTAGAATTAAATGTGTCCAACTGGGGCATGTTTACAGTCCAGTTTTCTATCATGTCTTTTCAGTGCTTTCCTTTTTGTTCTTATCCCATTTTAATATTGAATTTATATGGTGGCGCTAAATTCACAATGACAAAGACTGATACTTGGATTTGACAGCTTATATCTTCTTCAAACATTTTAATACTGAGAAAACTAGTTTAGAATTATTCTTAAAGAACAATGCCTCATCCTTCCCAGAGATTAAACTAGCTTCATTCAGCACATGCTTTTTAATTGTACTCAGCCATACTTATTACTACACAAATATAATTTATTTTGGTTGGAGGTCATTCTTAGTGGTTACATCTTGGAGAGTAGTTTTAAAACTTCTTGTACTCAAAGAATCTTTTGTACAAACCCTTACCACTGCACCGGATTGTGGATGGGTTTTTAACATCCCAATCCTATGCATGTTTATTGGGAAGCCCCTTGGAATTCAGTGTTTGTTTGCAACTTACAATACCAGGCTGTTTTATATGATTATAACTGCAACAGTAACAGATACTAAAAAATGGAAGACAGAGGAAGTACCTGGTATAACTGAGTGGCTATTCAAATTATATGATTTTATGGAGGTGGAGAAATTGACGTGCTTGCTTAGAGATGAAACTACAGATAAAAATAAGAAAGATTGGTCATATTTGTATGATTGTATAAAGCAGCTATACGGCAAGAAAAGTGTTTATGCTGTGGGTGATTAAGATGGATACGTGCCAAAGAAATAGTGTAAGTAGAATGTGAGCAAATTTCACTACATGTGTGTGTGTGTTGTATCTCATAAGGAAAGGGAACATAGAGTAGACTGGAAAGACTGTAAGTGTATAAATGAATCTTCAAGAACTAGAGACGAGGAAGTAATTTTAGATTTTATGTTTAGTATTTGTTAGTTTGTAAAAAGTTCTGGTCTGTTTTATGCTGTGTTTGTTTACTTGTCATTTTTTGTGTATTAAAAATTATTTAAAAATTAAGTAGTCAAAAGGGTGAGAAAAAAAAAATACCATGCTGGACAGAGTTCAAAGATGTGGAATCGACTTTGTTTTTAGGATCCTGAGATCTGCCATACCACCCTAACCTGACTGGATCCTCATCCAACTGTAGAAATTAATGGAGTGGAGCCCAGTTAGTACTTGGATAGAAGACTAACAGGAAATTTCAGTGATCTCTGGAGAGGGCTTGGAAAGACTCGTGTGTGAATACCAAAGAGCTTCTGCTAGCCCAGGCTTATAATTCTGGGCTAAATGGGCCAACAGACTCGGTAAAATAGAGTGTTCTGTGTTCCAGTTCACCAAATGAAGTTGGGTGCAATATAGTTTTCCAGTAACTTTTCCAGTAATTTAATTCATGGGGCACACAGTTCTGTTACACAATCAGGAGTCAAAAGATACTTCCAAATATACTGCAGATCAATTGCATTGCTCATCCTGATCTACTCTTTCCCTATCCCTGCTATATAAAAGTAGATGAGCAACAACCACATAAAGGAGAGAGCTGTTGCTGAAGAATCTTAAAAGTACCAAACTTGGGTGCGGGGAATAAGAGGGGGTGTTTATTTCTGGGCAGCTTTTGATCATGGAGCCTCCCTAAAGCAGCTTAAATAAAATAATGAATACAGTTACATTGGAGGGGCTTCCAGACAGATGGCTCCTGTCATTAATAAATCATTGCTCTTTCACTGGAAAGTACCAAGCTGAATTTGCAGTTGACTCTGCACATTATTAGAAGATATTGTACATTTTCTGGGAGACTTATCCCACTATATACCACCAGCAGTGCTACTCTTCTATCTCTTTTAAGGACATGATTTTGAAAAGAGTAATTTACTCTCTCTAGAAACCAAGATGACTAAACTAAGACTGCCTTGCCTTGGCTGTATCATGAGAAGATATGACTCCCAACAAAAGTCAGTAATGCTTGGTATGGTAGGAGACAGTAAGAAAAGAGGAAGGCCTCATTCCAAGTGGATAAACACAATCAAGGAAGCCTGAGTCTGTAAGATCCTAACAGGACTGTTGATGATAGGGTGACTTGGAGATCTCTCATTCATAGGGTCAGCATAAGTCAAAGTCGACTTGATGGCAATTAAGAACAAAGTAACTGCATTGGAACTGAACCCCTTAGAGATCAACACACACAGTATTTTTTCACAGTATCTGTATTGTGTGTCACAGAGCAGTACCAGCTGAAATTCCCTCTTCTGCATGACCATTAAGGGGACAGTAGTTCTGTCCTTCATTTCACTTGGCAACCCTAGAGTGTATACATGAACACCTCTATCTCATTGTTTCCCTGCCGTGGAAGGTCTGAGGAGATAATGGTAGTGGTGAAGTCCTAATCTCTTGACATGCAAGGATTACTAGAGCCACTACTACTGCTGTGTTCCTCTATCTCCTCCTACTCCTTCTTCCACTGCAAGGACTAGGATTACAGGACAGGCAGTTTCTAGGTTGGCTGACGGCCTTTCCCAGTCCCTGTGTACATCTAAGCACAGACCAATTTCTTTCACATTCTACAGAAGATGAAAGAATAACTCTGAATCATAGAGACTGAACAGGAATGGAGGCAAAATCATTAATTCTGTGTGCAAAAAAGTTGTACTTGGGCAGAATTCCAACTACATTCCTAGACCAGAGCCCTGTAGGTGTCGATAATCTGCAATATTTGAAGGTTTTGGTCCAGCACCAAGGTATAAGCATGTTTATAAGTAATTGGGGGGAATTAGACAATAAAGATCGTGATATAAACATTTTATCCATCCATCATTCTAATGAAAACATTTCATAATCCATACTTTTTTTGGGGGGGGGGGAGGAATTAGGGAAGGGAGCAAAACCCTTTTCTTGATTTCTTTTTCTCTCCTCTCCTGTTCCTTTTTTCTCCTTAGGCCTCTCTAATCAAGATTAGATATAATGAACAATGTTATCCCTCAGACCTTCTTGGAACTAGCTGGCAAAATCAGAATCATTGTATTCTATATCCTCTGTCCAGAGCCTAAGGACCTGTCATACTAGCTTGGATTAGCTGCAACTTTGCTCTTCTCCTCCTAAAACTGCTTCCATGGCATTGATAGCCATTTCACCTGGCTAAAGCAGAGGCAATTGATAATTTGTGATCCGCAGATATGGGTAAAGTATACAGTTGTCCATTCCGATTTGCGGGGGATCCATTCCGTACGCACACACACACACGAATCAGAAAAACCACAAATATTGGAGCCCCATTTTTTTTAAAATGGCCACACGTGCACCATTTTGTCCTTCCAGGCTTCCGTCCATGGAAATTCAAAACTGTGAATGGGAAGTCAGCGAATCTGGAGGGAGGACTATAATTGTACCAAGTTACAAAGACCACTAAAACCCAGGATTTGGCTGGATATTTAAGGAATATGGAAGCTTCAGCATTCTCTGTTTTCTGTTGTTCTCAGTGATGTGTGCCTCTGAGTTATGACTGTTCTTTCCTGTGATCATCTTTCCTCTGTAGACTGGTCCATTTTCCAGGCTTCATTTTTCCAAATCAGTACTTACTCATATTGTATTCTGCCAACCACACCTGATACTCCTCAGAGTCTCAGAGAGAGAGAGAGAGAGAGAGAGAGAGAAAGAGAGAGAGAGAGATCTTTCACATTGACTACTTCTTGATCCCTGTAGCTGGATGTGCCAGGGATTGAACCTAAGACATTTAGTGTGCCAAGCATTTGGTCCACCACCAAGCTATGTCTGATCTTTTGGTGTATTTTGTATCACTGAGTCTTCTTTTTGAGCAGGTATCAAGAAGTATCTATCTGAAGCTTTAAATCATCCCAATTCTCTGCACAGACTAGTGCAAAACCCATATTTAGGGATCTTCTTAACAACTTCTCTAAAGGTTCTTCATGATTTTCTGTGTTCAAACAAGCAACACTGAAATGCTGCTGGTTTTTTTTTGTGACCTTTCACATTTAAAAGGCATGTTGGTTTTGTTGTTGTTTTATCTATGGTATTAACTCCAAAAGAAATCATTTTTATGCACCTTTGAACTGATTCCCTCAAAATGAAGTCTCCTTTTTGTGACTCATTATATTATAAGGCTGGAGCATGGCATAAAGCTTGTCAGCCAAGATACATCTTAAAAATAGAGAATTAATTTTAAAAATCTGTTTCTTAGTTACATTGGCTGCTCTCCTCAAACCAGAGTGCAGAGACGTCCCATTGAAGTGGTCTGAGGATTGCAACCATAGCATCAAAACATTATTTTGAGCACGTCAGAGAGGCTTTTTGGCATTCCATTGTTTTTATTTCCATTTCCATACTTTCTATTGTTTTTATTTCTGTTTGCATCCAGTTGTCTAGTTCCGCATTGCATCAGTTTAATGTATTTATCTTATTACTACCGATGATAAACCTTCTAAAAACAGTCCTACCTTTTTTTTTGTCATAAAATCCCCCCTCTTTCCCATTTTTAAAAAAGATGGTTAGTTTAGTTCAGAAGATTCTGGTTTTTAGAAGTTATATTTGTTTGCTTGTTTGTTAATCTGCCACCCCACTTGCACCAGTTGCAAGAAGTACCATATGTGCATACACAAAAGAAAAGCAGTTATGCCTGGTTGCTACCATTTTGCTGTGGAAACTGCCCATTGCTTAGGAGTAGAACATATGCAGATGCACTGTCTGCTATGAATGAATCAGAGCATGGCATGACAACCAAGGGCTGTCTGCTTGTGCCCATCAGGCATTCAGTCATGAATAATAAGTAGAGATGTCTGAAGCCTTTGGTGAAGGACTCTGGCAAATACAAGCACCCTTGATCAAAGAACTGAGATTAGGATTGGGAAAAACATAGCTGCAAGTCTGTGAGTTCTTCCAGATTGGTTTAGAAATGTATAACTTCTCACAATAATAGCTCCTTGGATTTTGCCAACTTTTGCTCCCTCCCTCCCTCCCTTTTAAAAATTCTTAAGCATTCTAGTGTTGCAGTGGAAAGGTTCTATATCACTGATGTGCTATAGGTATACCTGAGTTTAAAAAAGATGTATTCCTGGGTATGACGTCTTTAATATAAAAATGGGTCCCAGAAGCAGAAATAACATGGAAAAAATAGGCATAGGTTCCTGTATCACAAAAAGGAAGAGTACTTCAGAGTGTCTCAGTAGACTTTTTATTCAAAGGCAGCAAATGTGAACATAGACTACATGAACGTTTCTTCCAAAATGTATCTAGGGATAATAGCCTCATTACTATCCTCAGTTTTTTCTTATTATTTCCACTTTGAAGGTCAAACCTACTGATCTACACTTTTGTACATGCTGTGGTTGGCTAGTAAGCAGGCATATGTGGAACAACAGACATACTTCTATATTTTTAATAACCCCAAGAACTACAACTACAAATTCTGATTATCTGAAGGACTCTTATAACAGTCGACCCTCTGTTTTTGCAGGGGATCTATTCCAGACACCACCACCACCACCACCAGCCCCGCAAAAAGAGAGACTCTCACATATTCAGGCCCCAAGGCTTGAATGGGGTTTGCCCCATTAATGATAATGGAGGTCACCCCTCCATGAATAATTAAGAACGTGGATTCCAAGTCTGTGAGAAAGGAAGGGTGACTGTGTTTTGAGAATGCCACTTTTAAATTATTGTGGCATGGGTCTGTATATTTCAGATACTCTTGGACAAGCATAGAAAATGTTACTTTTTGGACTGTGGTTCCTTTGTGATGTCTGAGGAATTCTGAGGGTTGTGATTCAAAATGGTAATTTGTCTAAGCTCTGCTCTTGGACCTACTATTGTACAGGGACTTTGACATGGCAGACTCATTCTTATTTATTGCATGTTGTGAGAAGGTGATAATGTTCATGTGAACTTCAGAGCTGGCAAGTGTCCTTTAAAACTTCCTAACCTCTCGGCTGGAATACTGCGGAGCTCCTTTTCAAAACAGAAGATTCTTCACATTTAGTTTTGCTTGTGGTTCAACAGTATTGTTACTGCTACAAATATGGTGGTTGCATGTTTCCATATTTTCGTTTAGGAGAACCTTCACATCAGTCACCATCATTTCTGGAAAAAAATGAAATGTAAGTTACTGCATATACTTGTCTATAAGTCTAAAATGTTATGCCCCAAAATTGACCCCAAAATCTCAGCTCAAATTATTTATGGGTCACTATGGTAATGTGATAGCAGCTCTTTCAGATTTCCCCATGTGGTGCAGAGAGGAGCTTATTTCTTTTTGGAGCCAAGCAGAAAGAGCCCTGGGTGATTGATTGATAGATATTGCTGTTTGTTTAAGAGTACCTCTCCCACTTGCGTGTCTGGCTGAAATGAAAGCTGAAATGGTGAAGCAAAAAGCCTCAGTAAGAATCTGTCTTGTCATATGCACATATATATACACAGTGAAGGAGCCTCCAAGTTTTACCCTTGCCCTATCCACAGGCCATGGAAAAATCCATAATTTTGGCCCCAAAACCTGACCTCGACTTACAGATGATATGATGAAGGATTCATTCAAAGGGAGTTATATGTACAAATGAATGGAAGCTGGGGCTCACAGGTGCTGTGTTTACAAGTCAATGATAGGTAAATGGACATTCTAGCTGCTGTCTTTGCTCTGCTTGTACTAGTCTCTGAGGTATCCGGCTGGTATTCTTTGGAAGAATATATTGGCCTAAATGTTTCTTTAGTCTGATCAATCAAGAATATTAATATTAATTGATGTTTCTCAGATATCTACAGTAAATTAACATAGATTCCTATCTAATTGGTTCAGCTCAGTTCCAAACTCAGTATAATTATGTGGAGATGATGAGAATTTGTGTGCATGCGAATTTCTGTTTATTTCTGTGAAACCTCCATTGGAGAGAAGTTGCTTGAATTTAAAGCTTGCTTTATTTGAGTTCAAAGTTAATTCAATGTTAAATTTGGAGCCAGCATGGTTTAATGTTTGAGTGTTAGATTAGGACTTTGTGAGACCAAAGTTTGAAGCTCTACTCAGCTATGGAAACCCAATGGGTGACCTTGGGCAAGTCACACTCTCTTAGTCTAAGAGGGACAGTGGTAAAACTTCATCTGAATTATCTTTGGCAAGAAAATATTATGATAGGGCCATGAATCAGACTTGAATTGAAGGTACAACACAACAACAAAATACTTTTTGCTTGTTGGTTTTTTTTGGCAGTAATTCTCTGAAAGCTGGAGCTGAAAACAATAGATCCTTAAATCCATTTGTAGCCTGTTGATTGTAGCTCTAATGTGATTTTCTTAAAAATGGAGTACCAATATGAAATAATATATACCTTAGAAACCACTCTTCACAATAACTAGGAAAGACCAATGTATTGAAACATGGTTCTTAGGAATGCTGCTCTACAAAACGGCCAAACAGTACTTAGATTTTAAATTACAGTAGCAATTTGGAAAGGTTTTTCAGACTGGAGTTAAATGTTAATAGCAAAATAGAGGCTCTGTTTTCTTTGATCTTCTCTGGCTTCTATAAAATGATGGAATCAAAACCAAGTGCCATTTATGTATACACCTTCTTTTGATCTTGGTGGTGAGTTTGGTTCTTCCAGTCTTTCAGTTCAAGGCTGTATGATGTTTCAATATCATATTTTTTATTACTTTTTTCATGAATTATTACTTATAGGATACTCAGTAACATTCATTGTATAGTGTTCTTGTAGAATTTGGAAGAGATAGGAGTATTAAGCCCCAAAGGGTTGAATAGCTTTTTAACCTGTTTCTTGCTGATTTATTTAAAGTATAACTTGTCATAATTTGTCACTTTAGTACAGAGCTCTTCTCCAAATATCAGTTACATTTTATTAATATTAAAGGTTAGATCCAGCAGCACACTTGTACAAACTGAAGGTACTTTCATGTGAATAAGGGAATGCTTTGGGTATCATCTAGTTTCTCTTCTAAGCATATGCTGAAGTTAGACACAATGCCAAATCATGGTCAAGAATGCTCAGCTAGAGCTTGGCATGAGATCTCAATTTACAAATGATGAAACCAGAATTATAGACCATGGTGTGAAGCATGCTTGTAAACCATTGTTTGTATTAATTTTTATTTTAGTGGCTAAACTGATCAATTGTAGTTATATCATTTTACTTCCAAAGATGGCTACACCATAGAGACAATTGATAAATGTGCAAAGTGACGTGCTTAGATGAGATAAAACACAAACAGTGAGGTTGTTGAGCCAGCATGGGGTAGTGGTTTGAGTGCTGGACTACGACTCTGCAGACCAAGGTTTGAATGCCTGCTCAGCCTTGGAAACCCACTGGGTGAACTTGGACAAGTCATACTCTCAGCCTCAGAGAAAGGCAAAGGCAAACCCCCTATGAATAAATCTTGCCAAGAAAATCCCATGACTGGTTTGCCTTAGAGTCTCCATAACTTGGAAACAACTTAAAGGCACACAACATCAACAAGCCTCTTCCCACTTCTATGGCTTCTGAAGCATAGTTAGAGCAAACCATGGTGTGATTGTATATATAAATTCAGGTATCTTCTTCAGATGAAAATTTAGTAACATGGCTGGGATAGTCCTGGGATTTCCTCTTCTTTAGGGTTGTATAGTAGATATGGAAGATAGAATGCTGGACCCTGATTTATATTCTATACCCACCAGGCATTGGAAAAGTTCCCTTTAAAAAAAAACTACAGTTAGAATCCCCATGGTTAGTTGCCATGATGGCCAGAGGGTTCTGGGAGTTGTAGTTTTCAAATCCAGTCATCCATGGCAATCACTGAAGGACTATTCCAACCCACCACTTCACTGGGTTTTTGTGTGGATAAAATGGGATAACTGCCATGTGTGTATGTAATAATAATAATAATAATAATAAATTTATATTATAATAGTGACAAATAAACTATACTCTGTAGCAAAAATCGGGGTCAACAAATTAGGTTTTCTTTTTAGTGGCCGGGTGTCTATTCAGAAAAGGTCTGGCAGAAAAGATCCATCTTAACAGCTTTTTAAAAGCTGTTTAAGGTGGTAATATGACGGATCTCATCCGACAGGCCATTCCATAATCTGGGAGTGGTAGCCGAAAAGGTTCTCTGGACAGTTGCAGACAGTCTAGTTTTTAAAGCAGGATCTGAGTGTGTGGGGAGGATTGTATGGAAGGAGGCGGTCTCGGAGATAGGTTGGATCCAAGCCAGGTTGGATCCAAGCCATTTAGGGCTTTAAAGCTGGACCCGGAAACTAATGGGCATCCAGTGAAGTAATCTTAAGATCGGTGTTATGTGGTCTCGTCTAGATGTAGCTGAGACCAATCTGGCTGCCATATTCTGTACTAATTGACGTTTCTGGACCAAGCATGAGGGTAGCCCCATGTAGAGTGCATTACAGAAATCCAGACGAGAGGTTACCAGCGCATGTACCACAGTTTCAAGTTCCCGAGCTTCCAGTTAAGAGCACAACTGGCATATCAGCCAAAACTGATAACAAGCACTCCTGACCGTCACATTTGCCTGATTTGTCATTTGAAGCGATGGGTCCAGGAGCACCCTCAGACTGCGAACACATTCCTAAATGACATTTAGCCCAACATGATCTGATACAACAGCATCACTATCATGGTGGGTATGGTGCTGTTTAAAATGACCCATGCTTATTTCATTTTCACCTTTTCCTTTTATCCTTGTCACAGCATTCATTCATCTTTGACATGGCAACCTACCCCCGCTCCCCTGGTAAATATCCTGGGATTTTCTGTCAGAATGCAAGGCAATAGCCACAGATGGATATTACCTTGTGACAGAACAAAATTCAAATGATATCTCTGCGTTTCATGTAGTACACAAGGCCACCAAGAGGATTACAAGGACCCTGGGCAAAGCTAAATCAGTTTTTTTGGCCCAGGCCCAACTTCATATACATAAGGGACCTTGGCCTGGATCCAAAGAACTGTGAAACTTGTACTGTGAGTCTAAGCACTTCAGACTTGTACCTCATCCCATCCACTTGAAATGGCAGCCCTCACCTCCTCCAGTGAGGCATAGCAGACTCCTTTTGAAATTGGGGTAGTTCAAAACTACTTCTGAGAATGGCATAGTCTCACAATCCAAAACAATAGGGAAGGCATCAAACACTGAAAGGAGTTAGATAGAGCAGCCCCTTTTTATGAATCTGAATACTGCTGTCCTACACAGAGTAACGCAAAATGAAAGCAATGGGGCTTATATTTTGATATTATTAGAAATTATTAGAATTGCTACGGAAGGATCTTCTATCTTTTACTGTCCCTGGTGATTTCTCCACTTTCCTCTAGTCCTCACATAAATGTCTGCACAACCGTGTTGTACATGAACTGCAGAGATTCTTGGTACAGTTTTGATATTTCCCTTACTGTCTCTTTTGGTATTCTTCTTGTAGCTTAATTAGCTTATGTTACTGTTCCCTTTAGCAAAGCTGTGCGGAGCATCACTCTGCTTCATTGCTATGCTGGATACCTGAGGAGGTGTTAACATAATTAAGGTGAACTATGTGTTTTCTTGAGAAGCAAATGAAAGGATTTGCATCTGCACAAGGGGATTGAGCTATCAAAAACAGATGTGACCATGCAAAACATTTCACATAAATTTATTAAAATCATTATTTACCTGTAACGTATAAGCAGGATTTTAGCTGCACTAGCTTGTTGCCAGTATGTACTGCCAATAATCTGCCAAAAAAGCAGCTTGCTGGTGAAATCACTGAAATGGTTAGCTTATGCTTACAGAAAACATTACAACCCTGATTCACATTAAATTCTAACAGAAACGAATCCTTTGATGCTAGAGATGCTGGATTGTGTTATCGAAAAATGGTATACAGTTTATTTAGAATGTGTATACTCTACAAGAAATATGAATATCTATTTGTAATGTGATATGTAATCATCGAAGACAGTTATTGTTTTCAGTTGCTCCCTCTGAGTGGGATCACATGTTTTTTTGCTCAGATTTTTTACAAAGATATGGCTTGCATATGTCCCACGCCTAAGTCTAAATCTGCAGAGTACTTGCTGGTCAGTTAAGACAGAAAGCTGCTAAAACCAAACAAACAAAATACCTGACATCTTAGTATAGCTAATAACTTTTAAACTAAGATGTTCTTTTAGGAAAAACTTACACATTGCATAAACCTACGGTTTTCATCCAAATATCATTTCAATAATGGCAAGCTTAAATACTGGAGACCATGGGGAAACATAATATTACGATAATGTTCTTTGGTGCGGTTTGGAGGGGTTTAGGAAACATTTGGAAGTATTTTTCTCATAAAGTCACTTAACTATTGAAGTGTTATGATAGCATTCACTTCTGCATTGTGTATTTACTGAGCAAGTCCATTTAAAGGGGACACTGATTCTAAAATTCCTGATTAGAAGAAATTCCCCTAACCAGGAAATTACATGCTTTGGTGGTGGCAGTTTAATGATAGGATGCAAAGAGGAAAAAGAAGATCTAGGTGACCAAACTGTCATTTTTCCCCCCGAACTTGCATCCATTTGTAGTTCTACTCCACCTTTTCCATTCATCTGCTTTAAATGAACCCCATATTTTCCAAGTGCTGAACTGGTGGATCTTGCAGCAAGAGTTTAAATATAGGTGGATATTTGTAGGTTTTAATGCAGTCCTGCACAGTTATCAAAAGCTTTTTAAAAGCACACAGAAAACTTTAAAGCTTTTCCATCCTTCATTTTAGCATCTTCACTTTCTCTGTCTGCATGTGTATATATATTAGTATATTCTGTGTTAGTGTTTGTGTGTATATATTATTATATTCTGATGGTGTTAGCACTCAGTTTTTAAGTTTCTGAAATAGCATTAACTATTATTTTGTCTTTTTGGGGGGAAGAACCTACACTGTTTTCAATAGGACCTTCTCTGTGTTTTAGCATTGCAACTAAATATTCCATTTTTTAATAGTTACACTATATAATGAAAGTTATACTGGTGTCAAAATAGGTGGTTTTATTTAGGAAAAAGCTGCCTAAATAGTGCATAGAATTACAAAAACTTCTAAATATTAGCATTTTGTACACAGTTTTACAAAAGGCAGCGATTACATTATAATTTTCTTTTGAAATTACTGATTTTTCTCTAACTTCAAGCACCAGAATTATGCACAGTCCTAAACACACCTGATATTTTGTAAAATCAACATTTTGTTCATTTTACTGTTCAGTTCACCATAAATCATCTACAAATCTTTTTTTCCCACCTAATAGATTTTAGCAAATGATAAAAAGAACACAAGTAAAAGCATTAGAACAACCCAGATTTAAGGAGTTTGCAGGCAGCCTTTTGTCGGCCATTCAGGGGTAAATATGTTATGTAACAAATTGGTATTAAGTCAGTAATAATCCCACAAGTACAAAATAGATTAAAAATTGTTTTGGCTAGAAGGGTGTGGTACTAAAACACAAAAGAATCAGAGCCCAGGATGCCCGTATCTGCGTGCTTTGTCTTAATTTGGGAGTAGCTTCTGCCTCCTTTGCATAATTTTGTGGCAGACTTATTTTTAAGCTAGTCCTGTTTCCATGCTCTCTGCTTCCCAGAAGAAAATCTCAATGAATGTTATACTTAGAAGCCTTATCAGATGAGCAAAACAAAGCATTTCAATTTCACAGTGTCTTGAGAAGCTTTTAAGGATACACTCCTGCACGTACACACACACACACACAAACATAAAATCAAGGCTGCTTAGGTCCACCTACTAACAGCTTTCAAACAGAATACTTGGACAGACTCCTATGTGGTGTTTTCTACCCCTCCTCTTTCCATTGAGGTCTAGGAATTACAGCCGAGAGGAGATGATCACTAGGAAGATGTTGAAAGTGCAGTTGATTGAGAATGAAATCGGATTGGCAAGAGGATTGCAAAGAGCAGGAAATGCTGAGGAAATAAAATGAAATTTGTTGGAGCTTTTGAATCCTAAATCCAAGGAAATGACAGTTCTTCTCCAGAAAAAAAATATTGAGGAAAGCACTCTAACTTTAAAAGACCTAGTTTGTTCCTTCTTTCTATCCCTTTCTCCCTCCCTCTTCCTAATCCAGGTATGTATAATATTTTGGGGAGAAAGCCTGTACATGTCTCCTACCCTTCTTTAAGTCAACTGAGTATCTGACCTTCTTCAGTTAAATACTTCAGTAGAATTTGCTCTAGAAGTGTTGCATCGTCTTAAAAAACTTAAAAACAAATCACTGTCCTCTTTATTACCATATGTTTTACTTGCTCATTCCACTTTGCTTTCTTCACTCTTCCTGTGATTCCTTTGTGATTGTTACAAATATTGAACCAAATAACTCACTCGGTACTAACAAGGACAACATTAAAAAGTTTTTTTTAAAAAAAAAATCACCTGACTCAGTCAGTTGTAACTATGTGGGCAAATCTGATGCCCAAATGCCAGGAGTTTGTGTGTCAAGGGATGGAACACTGCTGGATCTTAGATCAATTTAACAACAACAACAACGATTTATTTATAGCCCACCTAATCATGAAGAATCTGGGTGGATAACAACAGTAAAGAAAATACATCGTAAATAATGATAACAAAGTTGCTGTCAATAATTTAATTACTGGTTAGATATCCAGATGCATAGCTAAGAATAACCTAGCTGGCCCAATGAGCAGTCACTTTGCAGTGAGCCACTGCATAGGAGCTGTCCTTCAACATTTGTAGAACTAGTCTGTCAATTGTCCAATTAGAGATCACGGTGGGCAGATTTTGGCGGGAGTCCTGCTTTTTTGAAAATGATAAAATCTCTCTTTCTTATGCACACAACTGTGGAAACAAACAAACAAAAAAGAGGACATGGGAGAAAATGGTTGCAATGTGAAATGTTTCTGTACAAGGTGCCAGCCAGCTATCTATCTTCCAAACTACTCCATTCCATTCCCCCACCAGTTTCTGCTATTTTCTTTACTGCAGATGTCAACATCTCCCCTCCCCATATCTGCAAATATTTTATAGTCCTGGGCATACTTAGGCCTCACTGAACTCTTGGATTCCCCCCCCCCCACCTTTCATTTTCTCTTAAGGCTTTTTTTTGGGGGGGAGCACTTCTGTAAAGTTACCTTTACCAGCCCTTTGTGTATGTGTTTGTGGACGGTTCCATTTTGTATTTGTTCCGTATCCAACAGGCCCCCACAGTGTACCCGAGCTTTCGCATGTGCATGTTACCTGAGGATGTACAGGTTGAGTATCCCTTACTCTGGATTCCAAAATTTGAAATACTCTAAAATCCATAATTCCCCACATGAGTGGCTGAGAAAGTGACACATTTGCTTTCTGCTGGTTCGGTGTATACAAACTTTGTTTCATGCACAAAGTTATTACTGATGTTATATAATTACTATACAAATAATATACAATTAAATTACTAAGCTATGAGTATCAAGTATATTCGAAACATTAATGAATTTCATGTTTAGACTTTGGTTCCATTTCCAAGATATCTCATTATGTGTATGCAAATATTCCAAAATCAGAAAATAATCTGAAATCCAGAACACTTCTTGTTCCAAGCATTTTGGATAACGTAGGCTTGATCTTAAGAACCAACCAAAAAACAAAAAAACAAAACAGTGTTGTTGTTGTTGTTGTTGTAGGTTGTCTCCTTTTGAGTACTTTATGTGGCCTGGGAGGCATCTGGAAGGGCCAGTTCAAGTAACCCCAGCTCCAACCTGCAGTTTTATCAATGGTCTAAAACACACTGTAGAAATAATCTAACTTGAGACCACTTTAACTGCCTAGGCTCAATTCTAGGGAATTCTGGGATCTGTAGTTTTATGAGACATTTAGCTTTCTCCATCAGAGAGCTCTAGTGCCACAATAAACAATAGTTTCCAGGATTCTCTAGCACTGAGTAAGGGCAGTTAAAACAGCCTCCAACTGGATTATTTCTGGAGTTTGTTTTAAACCAGTGCAGTGAGTCATAGCTCTCTGAGCTGCAGGGTCACTCACAACCCTTTCAGTTTGGGAATAATCTGCAGTTGCAGAGTTAAACATCTTCTGGCCAATGCTACAAGCTTATTGTATTTTCAGCAGTCCTGACCTGTACTATTTAGGATTGCTCAACTGTGATAAGTCATCCTCTCCCCCAGAGGCAGTGCTAGAAGGGACTGCAGAAATGCTTCTCTTTCCTGATACTTTTGGGAGATATTTTTGAGGTAGAACTCTTACTCTCAAGTCCAGCTACATAAAATTCTTTATTTTCTCCATTAATTCATTTGGCTAATGCTTGCTTCTTTAGACAGGGACATCTAAAAATAAATTCTCAGTGTCAACTAGGAAATGAATAAGTAAGATTAGTTTTTTTTTTCTCCAGCACTTGATATTGTGTATCTACATGTGCCTATAAACATATATATTTCTGAGCCCTTCTGTACCAACTATTTCATTTTCTGTTTCCTTCCAACCAGGGTTCCTTCCACACTATACAATTATAGTACAGTACTATGTTTGCACTTTAACTGCCATTGCTGCATTCTGTAGGGCTTGTAGTTTGGTTAGAGGCATGGAAATATTTCGTCTGAGAATTATCAATGCTCGTTGTTGTGTTCCTTCAAGTCATTTTTGCATTCTGGCAATTGCAAGGCGAACCTATTATAGGGTTTTCTTGGCAAATTTCTTCAGAGGGGGTTTGCCATTGTCATCCTCTGAGGCTGAGAAAGTGTGACTTGTTGAAGGTCAACCAGTGGCTGCTTGAGTGGGAAATCAAATCCTGATTGCCAGAGTTGTAATCCAAGTCTCAAACCACTACACCATGCTGGCCCTCAATGTTACATCCATAAATTGTTAATCCAAAGATTCTGTAGGATGTTGTCATGACAGTTAAAGTGAAATCAAAGTAGTGTGTACTGTGAAAGTCATCTATTTGTTGTTCCTTCCTTATGCAGTCAGCTCATGTTTTCTTCCACTGAGTTGTCTTACATGATTTTCTCCTAAAGATTTCCTGCAAATTTCTGAACATTTGGGTTGCTGATACCTCGTTGTTGTTGTTTGTTTGTTTGTTTGTTTTTGGTTTTTGGGGTTTTTTTTGGTGCATGGGATATGTTGTCTTGCCTCTGTCTTTGTTATAATGAGAAGACTCAAATTAGTATTAGTATGATGTAAAGATGATTGCCCATTCAGTTTTGGTGTCTAAATTAAATAATGAAAGGAAATGAGCAGAACTAAGGGAAAAGATTTAGAAGGTCATTGATTAGGAAAGTGAATGGACACTTAGGCTTAATCTAAACTGCAGAATTAATGGAGTTTGACACCACTTTCACTGCCATGGCTCAATACTACTGAATTCTGGGATGTGTAGTGAGATTTTCTCTGTAAAGTCAGTCTTTGGATGCCCCACAATAGTGAAAGGGTGATAGTTTTTGGTCATTCTGAGATATGGAGAAATCTCAGACTTCCTTATTTCTGCCTGGCAAATTTTGTTTGTAAATCAGGCCTCCAAAAGAATTGAAAAAGCAAAGATGTTTTGGGAAGTTTGTGCATTTTCCCCCTTTTCAAAACAGCTGCAGGTTTATAGAGTCAATCTCTGTGAAGATTTAAAGTTATAAATACAGAAAATATTTCTTCCAGCTCTCTCATATTTTTTGCATGTTTTCTTTATGAAAAATTGCTTTTCAGAATATGCTGTGCGGCACAGAGTCCAGGGCTTCTTCTCAAATAATTTGATCTAACCCAAAACAGCCCTCCAGCCAGTGTTTCTAATGTGTGTGTGTTTTTTAATTCATTTGACAATGACATCAGTATCTTTCCATTCTTCTTTTGGTGGTGTTTTTAATAAAATAGTGTACGAGTTGACTCTCAGTATCCCTGAAGAATACTGATTCTAATAAGTAATTTTTCATTAGGCCAAATAAGGTGTTGTGAATAACATGTACTAAGGACATGATGACATCTTACATGCAAAAATGCACACTGCACGTCTCTTCTGCAAATTAATGCGCATAGGTGTGTTGGCACCACTGTTTTCGGTGAACTGACTGCATATTCCACAAACTGGGAAGGATGGCAAATCTGGCAGATTAAATGTCAAACATTCAGGTTGACATTTATAGTGACTTTTAGCATGTTAAGAAATTTCTATTATGTAGTCAAGAATTAGTTATTTTTGTTGTGGTGTTTCAAGAAAGCATTTACAGTCAAATGCACCAAGCTGACAGGTTATTTATTATGTCTTTCATACTCTCAAGGCTTTGGGGGGGGGCAGGGAGCTGTATTTATAAACATTTCAAAAATGAATATTATATTTCAGAGGATCCAGTCACAGTCTGCGTAAATGCTATTCTTCACACTTCCATTAGAGCTTTTTTTTCTTTTTAAATAAAATCATTGCAAGTAGGAATGACCTGTGGTAAGCCAACAACTTTACAGAAGGGGTTGCAGGCCCAAGGGTCTTTGTGGGCTGATTAATGCTTTCCCCCAGCTGATGTTTTCATCATGTGGGAGTGGAGAGTTTCAAAATAAAAAGCAGGTCAAAGAATTTCTGGAGGAAACATCTCAGTGCATGACATGCCATATAGTCTAGTGTGACTTTAAAATGTATAGGGTAAAAAAATGAACCATTTCTTTGTTAAGACTGCGAACCTCAATAGTGGCAGTTGTGGCTGGAGAACCTGTGACTGGAGGGCACTCTTTTAGTAAAAGCGTTATTGCAATATGAAAAAAAAAAATACAAGACCAACCATCCTAATAGTCTACTTTTAAACAGTAAACTATCTCACACTTATTTAGACTCTGGATAGGGTCCTTATTGGAGTATAAATCCCGACCCTGACCAAGTCTTTCAGGATGGCTATAGGAGTTCTCCTGACTGCATGGGATATGCTCACAGAACTACTTCTAAATAGCTGGGAGACTATTGAAAGATCATGCAACTGTTCTGCAGAGTATATGCAATATACACAAGATTTATGTAACATCTTATCAAGGTTTTAAGTATATGGTTTTTTAATAAAAGTAAATTATCCTAGTCTCTCAAATTAGAATTTGTGTGAGAGAGTATGAGAAAATGAGTCAGTCAGAATGTGTGTGTGTGTGAGTGTGTGTACATGTGTACCATTTCACAGATGCAGTATACTAGTATAACTTTTTTTTCCTTTGGTGGCTATTAAGCTAACATGAGTAGAAAGTTAAATATTTAGATACCACAATGGTGATAACTTATGTAGGCTGAACCTACTGTTGAACATGAAAATCTCGTGCCTGAGTTTTCTCATTTTCCCCTCCCCTCTCATTTTCCTTTGGGGCCATTTCTCTTTGGTTGCTAAACCTGATGGCAGCAGGCACTGTCTTTTCCTTTAAAAAAATGCACGCCACTCCAAAAAGCTTCATTGTATACATCCTATAACAAGCTCACTGTATAGAGCTTCACTGTATACATCCTATAACAAGTAAACACACTCTGGAGGGGAAAACCTCCTCTTTCTATCTTTAGGTAGAGCCATGAATAAGAACAAGCTCTCTACCAAAGGCGATGAACTAGTGAAGAAAACACAGATCCATCCAAATTCTGTATTTTTATTTTTAGGACACTTTTGGTATTTAATAAACTGGTTTGTATGATCTAGAAATAGAAGTGAAATATAAATGGCTTTTGCCTCCTTCTTGCTTTTAATAAAGCTTCAGAAGTAAGGAAAGAAGTGAAAATAAAGCTCTCCCCCTTGACCCCCTTTTTCACCATGTGAAACCAGCTTGATGTTGAGGTCAGATTGCCAACTATGCCTCTCCTGGTTGTTGTCACCTGACTTTTCAGCGTGACTGTTCATGTAATATGTGATGCCACTCGTTCTGTCCTTAGCACATATTGGGAAAGGAAGGAAATTACAGTGTACCTTGTACATGAATTTATTTAAAAGCTACAGCAATGTTGAGACACATGTATTTTGTCCCCACTCTAAAAATAATAATAATCAGGAATCTTTATTTTTCTGGGCTCCCAATCATAGGAGTTGAGTCCTCAAGTTGTAGGCTGTGTTCCAGCCTTCAAACAAATGAAGTCAGTGCCTCCTACCAGAGCCGCCTTTTCCCACTACAGGCAGCCCACATACAATGATTGTGTGCCGAGAGCTCCTGTAGCAGTGGTTCAGGTTTTTTAAAAATCTTCCAAAGTTGTTTTATTATCATTTATCCATGCTCATTCCATGAGCTAAATTTACTGAGAAAAATGTAGTCCCTTTTTAGCTCTAACATCTTAGCTATATATTAAAGCATTGTGAAAACCCTTTGAGGTAGCAGTCAGCAAATAGCTTGTTTGTTACATGACTTCTGTCATGTCACCCATGGAGGTTATATTATGTACGATTTGCAATAGACTGTTTTGTCTACTAGGGATTATAAAAGGTGTTGCGTGTTTAGATGTAATGATGCACAGTGAAAGCTCAACCATCTGAACAATTGTGGAACCTAAATACTTTCTAATTCAAACACTGAAAATTGTTTTATATGAATATGGCTTTCATGTTTTATTGCTCACTCTATTCATGTTTTTTTCTTATCTGCAGTATTGCTGATAAGATAGGCAGAACTACTTGCTGTGAAAACAATACCAGGTTAATATGGCTAATCCCTAGTCCTTGATATATCAGTAAATAAATCTTTTAAAAAATAATTCAGTGAAATAGCATTTCAAAATATCTTCTTTTAAAAACTGTCAGGGTGATTAATACTATGTGTACAATGCAAGTAGATACTGAAACACTGATTGCTCATGATCTTTCCACATAAAGGAAGGTATTTTCTAGCTCTGTTTTTTTACACAGTGGAGACATCTTATTTAATAACTGAAAATTTCATAATGGCACAATGGGTTTATGAGGACTAAAACCTGGAAAATAGCTTGAAGAGACGCACTAGAAGCTGAATTCTTATAGGCTGGCAGAGAACACACAAACATAATGATTAGAGCTGATATCAATTATTATGTTTATTCTTACTGTACATGGTTTTGTATGTCTGCATTCCTTTATACCAGGTTACAAAGTTATTTGGAATGTTATAATTTAAGGGAATTAAAATATTAACAATATTAATGTCCTAATTTGAACTAGGATTGATCATGAATCAGATTCCATTAGCAGTGGGATTGAAATTAGTCACTGAATATTCTTTCCCTAAGAGACACTATGAAATTCATGGAGTCGCCATAATTCAATAGGCAACTTAAAGGCATTTGCACATGGACTATCGGTGTATGCCTTTCCTTTGGGCTTCCATGAAATGGACTGTAATTTAGTGGTGGGTACATGCTTTGCATGCAGAAGGATTCCAGATTAAATCCTAGAGGACCTACTTCAAAGGGTCAAAGATGGCACATCTGAGAAAGAATCTGATCTCTTGAAGAGCCATTGCAGGGTGGAGAAGATAATAGTAGCCAATGTCTTGTTTTCTGTGTTCTTCACCAAAAAGCTATCACTGTGGTTTTCTGTTTGAAGAGAGGCCATTGCTTCATAGTAGAGCACATACTTTCAATGAAGAAGGTACTGGTTTCAAAAACAGGGAGAGTTGAGAAAGACTGGAAACTTGGAATGCTGCTCCTTTTAGGTAATACTAGATTAGATGACCAGCATTCTCATTTCACACAAGGCAGCATCATATATTCTTCTGAAGCTTTCTTCATGGCACCTTCATTTTTTTTCCTCCTGTTTGGTTAGTAACACCTTGCCTGATGAAGAAGCCAGTGAAAGTTCGAAAGCTTGCAACATTTATATTTTGGATTTTGATTGGTCAATAAAGGTATCACTATTTGGTTGATTTTTGATTGCAATTGCTGCCCTTGCTGAGGCCAATAATAGAGAGCTAATAGCAAAAGAGCTAGGTTAGCCTCCACCAGGAGCAGAGCCTTTGCTGTTATAGCCCTGGAATGATACAGCCCGCTTTCAAGGGAGTGCATGTCATCTCTGACCTTCCTTTTCCTCAGCATGCTAAAACAAACAAACAGCAAATACTGAGCACTTTTGAAAACTGAAGTTAAATTCTATTTTCTGTGTTTTGTAGCTATTTTCTGTCAGGGTGTATAGTGATCTGCCTTTGATGAAATATTATCTTTTTCATTGTTGTATTTTAAATTTATCCTCCACTGTGATATACACTTTGAATTGCAGAATAGGCTGAGTCTCCCTTATCCCAAATGCTTGAGACCAGAAGTGTGTTGAATTTTTGATTTTTTTAAAAAAAAAATTTGGGGGGGGGGATTTTGAAATACCTGTATTTGCACGTATTTACTTAATGAGATGTCTTGAAGAGCCAAATCTAAACACAAAATTCATTTATGGTTCACATACAATTTATGCATAGGGGCTGATATAGTAGCCTGGTTTTATACAATAGTTTTAATAATTTTGAGCATGAAACATAGATTGTATACACCTAACCATCAAAAAATAAAGGTGTCAGTATCTCAGCCACCCATAAAAAAAGTTTTGGCATTTTGGCATTCTGGATAAGGGAGATTCATCCTGCATATAAGTAACTATGGACAAATAATTGTATGCAGTCTGAATAATGCAATTGAATGGAAAATTGGAGATGGTTCTTAAAGTGAGAGGACTTGTTTTTAAAAGTTTGTTGTTTCCATCTGTACCCATTAACTCTCATACACAAGACTTTTGTCACTCCTGGGAAGTTTCCTCTCCCTGACACATATTCCTTTGTGGGTTGTGCAGAAACTGCATTGGTGGGCATATTGGCCCTTTTTTGCATTTGCTTCCTCTCCTATAACCGCCAGCAGAGGTGTAGCAAGGGAAAACAAATGAAGGGCATTGCACCCAAATAAAAATCACCTCCATGAAATTTTCCTTCAGTCTCCAAGTCCCTGGCATTTTAAAGTGTTTAGAAATACGTACAGTTTAAGCAGCCAAAGAAAAGGATATGGCATAATCATGCAAATCCCCAATGCTAACACTTCAGAAACATATTAAAAATTGTGCATGTGCAGGCAAGCCTTTCCCTACATGTATAGTTTGTGTGCTGCATGACTCACCTTAGCTACATCTGCAGCTGTATGTGAAAATTTGTTCTCAACATTTACACATACACTTAATACCATATAGCCATTCAGTGCTTCATCGGAGGAAAGTAAATTTAGTAATCTTGACTTTTGAAAGGTTTATATTTGAAGGAATTTCATGTGGACAGTTTCTTTGCAAGTTTGCAGAGAAATCACAGCTCATTAGACTTGATTAATGGTTTGAATCATTACAGTAGAGATTTGCACAATTTGCATTTAGTTGCTAGTCACCATTATTTAGTTTATACAACTGTTCTGCATGTGGAAAATATTGTGTTTTAAATTGACTTGCCTATTTGGAAGCATTGCAGCATACTTTCTAATTAAAATAAATTAATTGGGGCTATTTTTGAAATTATCTATAAAAACTTTTTTTGCACAGAAACTTTGCTTTGTTTATAGTTATAAACCACTTAGACACTCCTTAGGTGGTATGAAGCGGTATATAAATGAAGCTGTTTGTTTGTTTGTTTGTTTGTTTATAGTGACCAATACCCAACTCCTTCTGCCTCCCCATCAATATTTGTTTCTGCCTCCTCACCCACCCACCCCCCCATGAAAATTGTCTTGCTACACCCCTGCTCCAGAGTCAGCTTTCTTGGTGGAATCAACCAGCTCTGTGAGAACATACTCCCGATCATCTACTTTATCAGTACTGGGATTGAGCTGGAGGAACAAAAAGCAATTACAACTTTTCTCCACACATCATTCATGCAGATGCATAATGACCAGTGCTTGCAGATGGCGACCCATAGGGCAGCTGGCAGTGATGATGGTGATCATCACTTATTATTTGTAGCATGCCAATCACAGTACCAGGTGCCACACAAATTTTTCAAAGGCTCACAATCTAAGCCGGCAATGAAAGGGAATTAGAAAGGAAGGGAGGACTATTCTCACCATAATTGGTTGCATAACCAGCTACACATCCAGAAATTCCTCATTGTCACCCATAGCCTGTTCTCCTGCTTTTGTACTGCTTGTTTAAAGAGGCCTTTGGATCACCAGAACCAGCTGTGATGATCAGTGTTGAGAGGACAGTATAAAGTTGCTGTGAGGATGCAATTCCCATGTAGCTTTATTAAAAAATAATTATGAAAAATGGGTTATAACAAAAAAATTAAAAACATGAAGAATTAAGAGTTGTCAGAAGAGAAGATTTAAAAAAGGTAATGGAAAAGGCTGGCAGCAAGCAGGTACTTCTACGGTGGCTGTAGGAGAGCAAGAGTACTAGGTAAAATCAGAAAAAGAAGTTGGAGATGCAGACACTTTTGGGGATTTGGGGCAAGCACTCATATCAGATTGAAACATAGAATGAACCCAGCATCTCTAGTAAGAATTCATAGTAATGTTTCTCTGTTGTAGCCGTGGAGCCATAGCAATATTGTAAGAGGACCTTTTTTCACTCAACCACCTGGGGCTCGAGAATATTAGGCTTTAACATGGCTGGATCAAAAAGCTGTTGGTGTGTCATCTTTTGAGGCTAAGCACTAGTCTAAACTTAGTAGAATTCGATTTTAAGATGGCTGATCCCTGACACTAGCTCCATTTTATCCATCCACAAACATAGTGTTCAGGGTCTTCTGACTAAATTTGATCAAAATCTTGATGGCTGGTGTTGATTTGGTTGTGATTCTTCAAATTCCACTGAATGATATGTGGAATAAGCTATAGCCTCAGTGCATCTTTAGTGCTACAAATAGACAAGATGTTTACACAGTGTGGACACCGCCATTTCAGATGTCACATGCACAGATACCTGGTGTTGTTTTTAGTCGTTGGAGGTGAAAACTGAGCTCCTATCTACTTCTTGGAGGAATAACTCCAAATTCACTTTGGAAGTAAATATTAAGTGAGAATTTTTAGGCTCTTCTCTATACCTGCCTTAATTGTACCCTATTCTACTGATAATGGCTTCTTGAGATAGAAATGGGCAGATACCTGAAGACATGCAAATAACATTCCAAAATGTGTTGGTCTAACTTTCCACTCAAAAATGTCCAGTTAACCCAATACAAGAGGTTGTGTTCACACCATATCCCGATGAGTGTTGGCCAGTGGCATCTCAAGTGTTTATTTTTCGGAGACTTAATTCTTGTATTTGGTTGGGTTGTCTAGGTCCTGTTCCACCTAGTTTGGTTCTTTACTGTAATTACCTCTGGCTTTAAAGTGAAAGGCTGTCGATTTAACTGTGTCTGCCTTCAAATGGCTTTATTGCTGCCTAAACTCAGAGGACATGTTCTACAACTCAGAGTGCTTGAGGCCAGCCTCTCCTATGGAGTTCGGGGGGGGGGGGTGGATTTTGGAGACTGAAGTATGACACACTGCAGCTTGGCAGACCAAGTAGGTTCATTACCTCTTGCTGGACTTTATATTGGAAACCCAGTGGGTGGTCAAGTCATACTCTCTCAGTCTGAGAGGAAGCCAATGGCAAACCCCCTCTGAACAAATGTTGCCAAGAAAACTCCGTTATATGTTCACTTTGGGATCACCATAAGTTAGAAACAAGTTGACGGCACACAAAACCAACACCTTTGTAGGCCCATCCTACCTTAAGGACCGCCTCTTCCCGTATGAACCTCCCCGCACACTTCGTTCCTCTGGGAGGAACCTACTGCAGCCGATGAAAACCAGGCTGTCCCAGACCTCTCAGAGGGCCTTTTCAGCTACTGCCCCTAAGCTCTGGAACGGCCTGCCGGACGAGATGCGTCTAATTACATCACTGGCTAGTTTCAAAAAGGCTTTAAAGACGCATCTTTTCCGGCGGGCCTTTCCCTGAAGGAGAGAATAAGTGAAACTCTTGCTCCCTGCTCTGAAAATATAAACAGCACTGGAAATTATTAGCGATCCTTTTACTTAATACTTACTTGAATCGATTTAATGCGGCCTTGCACACGGATTGTTCATGAAAATGCACTTTGTTTTAATAACTGCCGACCAATTTTAACTATGTTAATCTTAAACTGTCTAGATTTAATTCAGTTTTAAAGGGGGTGGTTGGGGTGGGATGTGATTGTTGTTTTTACTCTGTATCTTTTTATTCTGCTGTACCCCGCTCCGAGTATTTATTAGAGGAGCGGGCTATAAATAAACTATTATTATTATTATTATTATTATTATTATTATATCAGTAAAATAGCCTAAAAGATTACTAAGCTGCTTACTCATTGTCCCATGTTAAATATCCTGAGAATTCTAATATTTAAGAATTCATACACGGAGTGTTGATGATAAATTTCCCTGTTTGGGCTATAGCATTGACCCTGAATTGGGAGTTTAGGTAACCCAAAGATGAGGAGCGGGACCTCCAAACATATGCAGGTTAGCTGACAAAGAACAAAGAAACCTCATTTGCCCAGTCTAAGGGTCAAAAAAGATAGCCACAAAGGGGCGGTGTGAAGCTGCCCCCACCAAAGACGCCTTGGGACCATGGCAAACACATGCTGTGGTCCTGAAGGCGCCCCCTTTAATGGCCCAAATAGGAGTGAAAAAGATCCACTCCTTTTTCGACTGGTTTTGGGTGGCCTTAAGCAGCCCAGGTGCAATCCCCAGGCAGTTTTTGGGAACTCCAGGGTTGTGTGTTGTGAAAACATTATACCCCTAATCCACCCAGAAGCTGCCTTTTACAGCCTATTTGTTCAGGCCCTGTGACAGGTGTGGGGAACCATGCCTCTTTCAACCTAGGTTCCCATACTTAAGCCATTGATCTCGGACATTGAAAAATAGAGATATTTGAAAAATGTCTTCCTTTTATTTTCCATTCAGTCTAGTTCCCATAATGCTGCTGCCACATCCAGGCCTCTTGATGGGGCTGGCATGGATCCTTTCTATGCAGTCTGTGTATTTGTTTGCAGGAAACAAACAACTCTGAAATTACAAAAGTCATCTTTCTTGGGAATCATAGCAGTGGTCCTTTTGAATGCAGTTGAGAAAGCTCAAAGCCTAATTTTCTAACTTTGGATATTTATAAGAAAGCTTGAGGTCCGTCATTTCATTATTTCCCCATTTTCTGTTCACCTTCCATGGTTTCAGCATTGATAGAATCTTTTGACGGATTGTAAGGTTTCATTTATTTTTCATAGCTTATATTTCTTTTCCCTTTAAAAAATATAATAATCACAAATTGCTAGATGACATTGCAAACCCTTGATATTTGTAACACTTCTTTATTTATTTTATAATTATAGGTTTATGCCAGAATACAAGCAGATCCATTTTGAAAAAGCACTGCACTCCAACCAAAACAGAAATACTTCTCATTTTGTAGATCTTCCTTTCCAAGAAAAGAACATTGGGACTTCTGGTTTAATAATGATCAGCAACACAGATCATGGGCCTGGAAATGGTGATGCAAAGACTGAACTTTGTTCCCTGTTACCAGAGAGGTTGCACAGCCCATTAACAACAGTGGAGAACCTGGACAAACCAACACCTTCTAAATGCACAAATATTTGTGAAAAAGAGGGTAGCCAACATATGTCTTCTACTTTTAGCAGCCTCTCCAGGAGATTGGATTATGAGCAGAAACCTTTGCATATTGTATGGCCTCACAGGTGGTAAGTGCAATACCAAATTAAATACTACACCTTTGATGCAGTTTTAGGCTGGCTTTTGAGCAAAACTTTAACTTACTACTAATGTTATTGTGGTTAGATTATTTTTTTTCTTTTAAGGCAATCTCTTTTACCAATAAGAAAAGCAATCAGCTGTAGTAATTGTCAGGATCAGTGATTCCTAAACTTTGGTCCTTAAGCTGTTTTGGATTTCATTTACCAAAGCCCCAGCCAGTGTGACCAACAGTTGTGGATTCTGGGAAGTGAAGTCCAAAACACCTGGAAGGCTGGAGTTTGGGAATCACTGGTCTAGATATTGAACTGCTTAAATTCACAAAAGTCATTTTGGAATTGGAAAGGGTGGAACAAGTAGCATGGGTTGAGACGATGGCTATAGCAATGGCATTGAAGTCATCAGTAAAATGCTGAAGAGAACTCTGTTTCAAAGCATTTCAGTCCACTAATGATGTTAAATGTGTGTGTGCTAAGTGCCTTCAGGTCTCCTGGTGGCTCATGACAACTCCTTGGATTTCTTAGGCAAGGAATGCTGAGGTGTTTTTTTCCAGCTCCTTCCTCTGAAATATAGAAGCTTATTGCACACATTCCAGGGCCGGTCTGAGAATGGTCCAAAAGGGGCCGGGATGGGAACAGAAGGAGTGCAGGATGCATTTTACTGCACACAGGAAGTCCCTCACTAGTCCCGTTCCCCCTCCGTTCCAATCCAAATCCGTTCCAGAGGAGGGGATTTTAGAGAACAGTTCTGAACAGTTCTCCAAAATTCCCTCCTCTGGAATGGATCTGGACCGATCTGCAACGGAATGGAATGCGTGAGGGACTTGTGTGTGCAGTAAAATGCATCCCTACTTGTTCCACACTCGTTCCAGGCCCCTTTTGGACCGTTCTGGGACTGTTCTGAGCAGCCCTGTGCAGTAAGCTTCATAGTTTACAGCACTTGTTATTCCTTGCCGGTTTCCCATGAGCACCTGTTATTCCTTGGTGGTTTCTCACTAGCCAAGGCTGACCCTGCTTAACTTCCAAGACCAAACAGGATCTGGTGCCTTTAGGATATTTAGGCCTACATACTGTTTAATATGCAGTGTTATTTCAATTATCTTAATTA